>JARQZJ010000046.1:1330000-1367500 GCA_030704895.1 Henosepilachna vigintioctopunctata | reverse complement strand
ACACATTCGTAAATATTTAGAAAACACAGTAAATGAAAGAAAAGACATTAAACATCTCAATTCTATTTACAACAATTTAATAAACCTCACAAATAACACTCTAATGAAATAAACACACAACAATCACCAAACATCACATCTCAAAACTCATTTTTTCCAAATCTACCTTCAGTTTTAAGTTTTACACACATAAACCAATAATATACATATTCTGGATAAGTATAAAAAACTATATGTAATTATATATATATATATATATATATATATATATATATATATATATATATATATATATATATATATATATATATGTATGTATGTATGTATGTATGTAAGTATGTATAAATCACACTCATTAGAATCACCTGGCTCACCATGAGTTTTTCAGAGGTTTCCTCATGATCAAGAAGACTGAGCATTCCGAAGCGAATGGTGAGCCAAAAATATTCCTCTGATAATGAAAATCAATGAGTGAAGATACAAAAAAACTAATTTGATTTTTCTAAAAAATAAGTTTGACATTTTGTTATCTATAGTAATTCATAAATTAAATTCAATTATTCCTTAGTTTTGACGAAGCTGTGATATACAACGAAATGTCAACAAAAATAAAGTTTTTCATAATAAAGAAGCCTGTTATTGCTGAAAACATTAAAAAAAAAATATATATATATATATATATATATATATATATATATATATATATATATATATATATATATATATATATATATATATATATATATATATATATATATATATATATATATATATATATATATATATATATATATATATATATATATATATATATATATATATATATATATATATATATATATATATATATATATATATATATATATATATATATATATATATATATACAGTGTAAACTCCATGTAACGTCACTAGATTTAACGACAAACTTCCTAAAGCGAAATACAATGATATATATAGCATTGTACCCATATGGCATTGTACCCAATCACAATAACAACAACATTAAGTAATAAAAACTACCTCTTAAGTTGCCAAAATTAGAAAAACCCCTGCAGATGTGTACGTTATTTTATCGCTTTATTATCCCAGCCCGTAATAAACTCGACTTTCGGCATCATGCGAACCAAACTTTCTAAGAAATTCGTTCTTTTGTTCACAAATTGGGATTGCACGTGTAGACTGGTGTTGACCATCACTAATAAGTAGGAGTCCTGGACTTAATATATTATCACATTCTTGTTGGCTCACAAACTTTTAAACTGAAAATATGGCTAGTAAAAGAAAGTCACTTTGGATTGACAAAAATGTTTTACTGATACTTATACGAAAAGTATTTCCTAAGACGTGAATAGAATAATTTAAAATACAGTAAAATTACTGGTACAGCAAAAGACGTCAGATGAAAATAACAGAATATACGCAATAGCGTTCAAATAGGATAATTTTTTATATACATAACTACTTGAGATAAATTTTTTCGTTTCATAAATCTGATTTTTCTTCTCTCCATTTAACAACAACCGTCTATAACGCCATAACATGTAAAGTCCATTCAGTGTCGTTATAAAGACTTTGTATATATATATATATATATATATATATATATATATATATATATATATATATATATATATATATTCGAGAGTTAGCAATAATATGAAAAAGATTTTTGTTGACATATTGAAATGTCTGGGGTAATATATATATATATATATATATATATATATACATATATATATACATATATTAACACAGGCGAGATATATATATATATATATTTATATATATATAATATTATATATTGATATGGTAACAATTATCTTGTTGATTCGTGTGTGAACATTTATAAACATAGCATCTGTCACGTTCTAGAGAAAGCTATTTGTCATTTACCAATATGAACGTGCGGATTTGGAGATATTCAAGGCTCCAGTAATCTACTTAAATTTCCTAATAATCACTACCTTGAAGGGCAGTGCACCTCTCAACGCGAAAAAAAAATTTTTTCTGCTATAGTTGAAAAAATTTTTGTAATATATGCAACGTCCATAGAAATTTACGATTTTCTCATTATTTCTACATACAAAGTAGATAAAAAAAATACATTTATAATATGGAGTGACGGGTGTATATTTATTCACAATAAAATATTCATTTCCCGCTCCGCAATATACTCTCCGATTTTCACTGCACTATTTGTCTTTACAAACTGAATTTTCTTATTCTTAGCATCATGATTACAATTCTAGCTGAAGAACTTTTTTGTTCTATTCTTATGTACTATTATTTCTCTATTATTCACATGAATTTTTACGTTAGGATTCAGATCTTCTATTACGGTATATGGACCGTTATATAAGGGTTGCAATTTACTCCCTAATTCATTTAGGGTGGTATGTTCCGATATGCACTGCGACCACTGTACAGTGTGACGTCAATTTAGTATACTGTGAAGCCGTTCCTTTATAGTTAGTTATACTGGTTACTATTTAAAACGGAACGCAATCCCGTATACTGTCAGCCGCATTTTTTGACGCAGCATTCAAATGAGTGTGTTAAAGTTTTCTAGTTCATTAAAAAAAACTGTTGTTGGAGTACTGCCAAATTAAAAATATTTTAATTATTATTAAATGTAAATTGAATTTTTAATATAATAAAAGTAAGTAGTTTTTTATTAAAAAGAATATGTTTTTCATTACTTAACTTATATTAACTTTGTGTATAACTTAATGTGCAGAGGTTATGTAGAGTAAAATTTTTTATTTAATCCAAATTAATTACAGAACTTTATAACTTTGGGATTAAACTGTAGGTATTGTTTATAAAACGTTAGACACTCAAGTGGTTTTGACTGATCACGTGATCAAAGTACTGCGACTACCTTACCTCGAAAACGCCAGTGCTCACAGTAGAATATGGCGACGATTTATGACGTCATATATTTCCCTAGGGTACTGCGGCAGTATACTGGCAGTCCATAACGGAACGAATTTTTCCACAGTGATAGCACTGTGCAGTGCTCGCAGTGCATATCGGAACATACCCTTAGTTAAAGTACCCGATCTCCTTGTATTAGCTATTTTGTCATAGGGAGATTTGATTCGATTTTTAGACGATATTAAATTTTCACGTGCATCTTTACAAGCAGTCTGTAGACGGTATTTCAGTTCTGCTGAACAAATTGATTCCTAGCCAACAAAATTTTTTCCTTATGTTTTTTGTCATTCTTTTTACGCCTGCATGACCTCCTGTAGGTAGCAAATGGTGATCGTTTAGAATAATGAGCCTTGTTTCTTTTTCCTTAACCTCTTTTGGGCTGTTTATAATAGAAATCTTGAGTCTATATTCTCTAATTTCTGATATATATTCCTTCAATTCCTGTATGAATGGAATATTGCATTCGTTTTTCAAAATGAACAATTCTGGAATGTTATATTTTTTACATATTTTGTCCAAGTTCCTCAACGTAATACCTAAGTTTACTATTGATCGGTTATTCTTGTCTAATGTATATAACTTTATTTTCCATAGTATGAAATAGGTTTCCTATTTTAAAGTCGTAAGACTTATGCGTCCTTACGCTTCCCATTTCGTCCTTATTTAAAGGTATGAGTTTAATCGAATGCTGTGGCTCTTTTCTCAATTCTACTACACCTGGGTGTTCGACATTTTTTTCCTCCCTAGGTACTATAACTTCCTCAGTCTTTGCTTGTGCTCTTGTTGTCACATAGACTGTACTGCACTGCCCTTCAAGGTAGTGATTATTAGGAAATTTAAGTAGGTTACTGGAGCCTTAAATATCTCCAAATCCGCACGTCCATATTGGTAAATGATAAATAGCTTTATTTATTAAACGTGACCTGATGCTATGTTTATAAATGTTCACACACGAATCAACAAAATAATTGTTATCATATCAATTCGTTGTTTGAACAACAAGCATCTTGTCATCGTTTAATATTATTATTATATATATTTATATATATATATATATATATATATATATATATATATATATATATATATATATATATATATATATATATATATATATATATATATATATATATATATATATATATATATATATATATATATATATATATATATATATATATATATATATATATATATATATATATATATATATATATATATATATATATATATATATATATATATATATATATAAATATATCATAAGTTAAAAAGGAATAACTCGAAAGTACGTCATAAGAAAGAGAAGTGATTCAGTATTATAATACGAAGTAAATCATTCATCTCTTAATATTATATATTATATAATAATTAAATTATATTGATATTTTATACATATACACATGTGTGTACGTGCATGAGGTATGTTAAAGCTCATTCCACTAATACAGTATACATCATACTATTCCTGGAAGATACGTCTAATTGAAGTGAATGAATAATTGTTAATAAAGGAACTGTTTAACACCGCCAAAAAAATATTGATCAGGACTGTCATTCCACCTTCCAAAAATTCAAAATTCTATTTGATAGATAATTAGGTAATATAAATCTTGGCTAGTTAATCAGTGGCTTCTTCAAATAACATTGATTGATATTTTTAAGTTTCAATATTAATTTCATTTGTTAGTATATCTGTAAACTGTAGATTGATTTCCATGAAATATTTTTGTGTTCACTGTGGCTCACTTAAGAATTTTTTTGTGAAGAAAATAATAATTATCAAGCAGAAATAGAAAGAAAATAATTAAAAATCCGTAAATTCCAATTATAATCGTTGTCGGCAACACTGTTTCCATATGAATTGCGTAGCATTTTGACTGCACCGAGCTAAAGACTCACGTGCTTTCGTAGGGATATTTGATTGGACAACCTGATTTATGCGATTGTCTAGGCATGTTATTCTGCTGAAGATGGGGGTAGTAACTACCCCCCATCTTCGGTAGTTCATTTCAGTTATTAACGAAACGCGATGTGAAATAGTTATTTTGAATATGTTCGGGTGAGGTATTTGAGATCGAATGTTAATATATCAATTAGTGTAAGTTTTTGTGAGGTGAATATAGCACGCAGTTGCACCTGATATGCTCAATACAGGTATTTTCCGTTTCATTATGATCAAATACGGTTGTTTTAATCATTTTATAGAGATTTCTAGTATACCTACATTGATGAAGTGGTAATTTCTGGTTCTACTGAATAGATTTTGAAAATTAATTCACTGATAAATAGCTCCACTATTTGTGAGTGTCGCAGGCTAATATTAATCCGAAAGGTGTAGACTTTTTCGTGATCTGATTTTCAAGTAAGAGCTGAACAAAACGGGCGGACAGAAACTTTTCGTACGAACACTGCTCTAACGACGAGAGATATGATCGAGTTCTATAAATGCCTGCAAAATAGCACAAAATGTATCTTAACTTTCATATTCAAAAATTAATTTTAAATTTTACATATATAACCCAGTTTTTTCATCAGAACAATGAGATAGATATTCAAATCGTTACATAATTTTTATTGCTCATATTATCAACAATTTTTATCCAAATTATTGAACTCTTCGTCAGAAGTGTGTTTGAACGAAACATTTCTTTTTGTATAGAAAATACATTAAATGGCGACAGTGTCGTAGGTAATCCATATTAAATGTTTTTAATTGTTTAAAACTGAGCAATATTTTTGTATAAACTGATCATAATTCTATTCAAATATACTCGTAAATTTCTTCATCACGAAGAAAATTTTATTCAGGTAAATTTGGTTTTTTATATTAAGTATATATTTTTTTATTTAGTTTTTTCAAGAAAACACAAATTTCAAACAATTTGTATTTGGGTACATATATATGTGGATGATATAATCGCTTGTTTTAGTGGTACCGATCGTTTGTTGAAAAACTTTGAATATTTCATTAACGCAGTTCATCCAAATATAATATTCAAAACGGAGATAGAATCTGATAGATCTCTTAATTTTTCAGATATGACAATTACAAGTTTAATGACTGAGATTGAATTCTCGCTTAACTCTTGATGAAACAAAATTAAATATTAAATTAAATTAAACTCTTGGCTTAATGTTTCACGATTATAAAAATGAGGTTACGCTGGAAACATGTTGACAAATTCATGTTGTTGAATATAATCGTGAAACATTAAGCCAAGAGTTTAATTTAAAATTACAAGTTTAAATAATAAATTTGAATTTTCAATTTTCCATAAGCCTCATACGGATACCATAATTCACAATTACTCAAGTCATCCATATTCACACAAAATGGCAGCTTTTCATAGTATATGATACATAGACTAACAAATATTCCATTATCAGAAGAAAACTTAATAATTAAACATCATTAAATAGATTGCGGTTACTAATAATTATGAAACTGATCCAGTGGCGAAAAAATTTTTTTATTAGAATGCTTTACGTTTAGTATTTCCTTATTAGTCAGATAGAAATCGGAAATATAATAGTTTGGAACACCCAGTCGAAAAGTCAAAACTGTTTTACAGAAATAACAATATTTCATTCCGAACAAGCAATAATTTATGGAGACATGAAAAACAATGAAAGCAAAATCAAAGAAGAAGGTAGATCTGGCGTTTACCAATCAAATTGTGGCACATGTTCTGGCATATATGATATATATATATATATATATATATATATATATATATATATATATATATATATATATATATATATATACACTATATATGTATATATATATATATATATATATATATATATATATATATATATATATATATATATATATATATATATATATATATATATATATATATATATATATATATATATATATATATATATATATATATATATATATATATATATATATATATATATATACACTAGAATCCGTGATTATAAATACAGTTCCAAATATAATGAAAGCAATTCGAATTATACTACTTAATCATTTGTTACATAATCAAAAAAGTAGTTAATTAGATTTTGGGAAATATTAGAATTAAATAGGCATAAAAATTCGGAAATCACATTATCCTTTACTATGAAATTAATTCTCAATTTTTATGGATATATATATATATATATATATATATATATATATATAATTTTGTGTATTTATATGGGGTGTTATATTTTCAATTAAAGTAATGTTGGCTAATGATTGAATTCAGTCATTCCCGGGGCCCATTGATTAGAAAAAAAATTCTGAAAACTTGCTTATTGACCATATAAAATTAAACAATTCACCCTTGTTAAACCTTTTCAGGTAATAAAATTATTATTCAGAATGGAATATCTTGAATAAAACCCAGGGTCCTAGAATCAAAAAGGTCCCTTATAACTTATACCTGATTTGTCAAATTTGTTGTTAGTCGGTATTCTATTAGCGTCTGAAGAAATCCTTTCAATAAATTCAATATTTCAGTATATTCAATGAAAGTGTAAATCAAAAGTTCAACTGTTAGAATTTTATCTGGTATTTAATTAAGTTTTTCATTGCATGGTTATAAGTGATAATTCAAATACGCCACAATTGTACATTTTCCAACGTTACTGCGTCGTTGTCTGGTAAGGGGCGTAGCCTGTTATGTCTACTACGCAGTAGTGGTGCGGTCGGCTTCTTTCAAAGCGGATGACGTAACTTTGAACCGTAGTAGGGATTATTTTCACTGGTCTCCAGTGGAAATCAGTCACAGTTCATTTATATTCACTGACACGGTCTTGTAAAAAATATTTCCTACATAACTATTTCCATTTAAAATTATATTTGCAATTCTGGATACATTAAGAATTTCTGAAATTGGTTGAACAGGGTTTTCGGTTATTTTGTGTTTATGTAGGACAGTTTTAGAATGTTTGCGTTTATCGGCTATTACTCGTTCTTCCAATTATAGTGATGTCAGACCTATATAACTTTTAGTAAGAAATTCATTTGCTTTCAATTTTGTATAGATTTGTCAAAATTTGTTTTGTGCGGTGTGTGTTATTGCAATATTTGTGCTGAAAGCTGTATGAAAGGTAAGGAATGAATTAATTTTCATCGCATTTATTCTTTGTTGCTTGTAAAGTAGCTATCATTGTGAATTCTCTTTTTGCTGATTTTATTCTATGCTTGATGAGGCCGATATTTGCACAAAATACAATATGACTCACAAATATGAATTTTCTGAGCTTTATGATAATACGCATGACGCCCGTTTCGAAATGCAACTTATCAAGAATAATACCAAATCAAAAATTCTCAAGAATAAAATGTATGGTGTACAAAATTCACTGTTTACCGCGATAAATTTGATATAGGTACAACTTCAGAATTTTGTAAATCTGAAAATGAACGAAGTTTTGAAAAGAAAGCCGATTCTCATTATGCCTATCACTTGATAAAGTAACACATTTAGTGCAGATTTTAAAATATTACATGAGAGAACAAAGGTTTCAAGTTGACTCTTTCAGAAACGTTACAAATAAACTCACTGTTAGATGTTAATATTTTTCTAGTGAATATAGGTTGGTAGCAATAATACGTTTATAATGAAAAACAAATAAAAATTTTCTCCTATATTAAATCATTCGTGTTTCGCAGTAAAAACTCTTCAGATGCCAAATCAATAGTGCTACAATTTCACAAATACTGATGTCTAGATGTATAGAAGGTAAAAATCAAAATTGAAATTTACAAAAAACTGAGTACGAAAACTACGTAGAACAATTAAAATTACATTAGAACATTCAATGCAAGTTAATAAAATGAAGGTATAAAAACTAAGTGGGATTATCCTTCTGACCTGGTTTTTGGAATTATTCCATTGAAATTATTAAGAGAAGATCTATTATTATTAATATTTAATGGACTTTCAAGTTAAAGTCCTGAATTTATGGATTTGTAAGGATTCAACATAATTTCGTTGGAAACCTTCGTTTTCTCTATTTACAAAATCTGGGATAAAACCTAGAGTCGTAGAATCCTAAAGTTCCCTTCTAACTTACAGGTACCTGTTTTGTCAAAATTGTTGTTTGTCGGTATTATATTAGCTTCTTAATAAGTCGTTTATAACGACAAAAGTCTACTATATATTCAATAAAAGTGTAAGTCAAAAGTCAACTGTTCAAATTTTATTTTGTATACAATGAAATTTTTTTTGCATAGCTCAGGGATAATTCAAATACGCCACAATTGTACAATGCCAACGACGATATTTTAAATTTTCTAGAAACGTACAAATACTCACTGTTAGATGTCAATATTTTACTAGTTAATATAGGTAGGTAGTGATAGTTATTTCAATACGTTTATAATGAAGAGCAAATTTAAATTTTCTCCTATATAAATTAATCCGCTTTTTGCAATATACAACTCTTCAATTTCACATGCTACAATTTCACAAATATTGATGTCTATATTCTAGGAGTATAGTGCCAGAACATATAGAAGGTATTGAAGCTGAAAATCAAAATTAAAATTTACAATGAACAGAGTTGGAATACTGCGTATAAAAATTAAAATTTCATTAGAACATAAAATACAAGTAATAGAATAATTGAGGAGATCTATTAAAAGCTAATCTAATCTGGACTGTCAAGTAAAAGTCTTGAATGTATGGATTTGTAACAATTCTACATAATTGAATTGCAAACCTTCGTTCTCTCTATTTAATACTACACTTTTCATGATTTTCCTCTGTCAATTGATTGGTTTTATGAGAATTAATTTCGTTTTTCTCAAAGCTTCTCTATGTTCGAATTATTGAAAGTTCTACCGATATGAAATTAATCGCATCTACCACAGTTAATTTTGTACATTACACACATTTTAATCTTGTGAATTTTTAATTTATTATTCTTGAGAATGTCACCAATATTATATGTTATAGGCTGACGACATCCCAAGAGAAAAATTTTGAATTTTGTGCTAAAATTAAATCTTCAATATTGGGAACAAATTCATACGAGTGAATGGAGTTTCATGCTCAGTATGCTCAGTGATAGAATTCGATGTAGCGGGACAGAAGTATTATCCCCACTTAGTTTTGACAAGTGTCTCTTATTAATTCGTTTTAAATGTCTAATGTAATTTTCATGTTTATATATGCCCTTAACTACCCGGTTTCTTCTTTCGATGTCAATCCTTCGATTGTGTGCTTTTTCTTTCTTATGCTTTGTCCTTGGTAATTCCTGTGTTGATTTAGCATCTGAAGAGAAAGTTGTACTTGGAAACCCGCGTGTTATGTTTATTATTTATATTCATTATAATATTTCAATATTATATAATAAATTTATTTATTTCAAAAAATTATATTTATTATAATATTTTTTATATTAATTATAATAGTTCAGAGAATTAGAAAACTTGTTTGAATTCTATTTTTCATATTTTGCAATCAATTACAAAGATTTTCTCAGATCAATGTTCATTTTTCATAGGAGTGTGTGTACTTCTTCAATTGTTTATGTTTATTAAATTGCTTGTTTAATTTCCTTTTCTTGAAGGGATGTTAGTTTCAATTATTCTGTCATTGATATATATTAACCCATTTAATATTTTTTTTTATTTTGACGTATAAATGTAAAGTCCTAAGCTGAACAAAAAAATGTTCAGTTATACAACGTTAAGCCAATGTTATTTGCATTCATTTCACTGGGATGATCAAATTATTACCACAATGCTTATCAAGTATATTTCAATGTTCATATTAATGTTTATCTCATATTGATTTCAATCAAATGAAAGTATTGATATTGATGGCCAGTGGCATGGATTGATGTCCTGTTATATTGATTCCATTATTAGGAAGCATCCACCAATGATATTATTTTGAACTAACTGATAATTTAAAATCTGTGGTCATCGCATTATGATCTGTTTACATCGCATTATAATAATGCTCACAGATTTTCAATTGATGTATAGTCGATAGAACTAATGTTTCCTTTGTAACAAGTAATTGATATAATCATCAAATATATAATTTTTGTTTTCATATATAGGTACATGAATTCCTATATCGATGTCGGAATAGATCAATTTATGAATAAATTTATAGATGTAATTCTATAAACTCTAATTCTTGTTATTGAAAATGGCAAGCAATGAATACCTACATAGTTTAAATTTAGCCAAGTTGCGTATTTTCGAAACTTGAGATTCTCGTAAATTTTCATAGCAATTATGCACAGTGTACGAATTAGTGAATAATGAAGTAAAGGTAACAGTATGAAATGCGTATTTAAGTATCCCATCTCACTCATTTTGGGAGATATTGAAGATTTATGTTTGAAAATTACTAATTTGGTAACATTTTATCACGTCTTGGTTTATTTAGTTAAATAAGCTCTCGATTATTTCATCTTTCAAGTTTTTATCAATCGGAAGATTCATAGGCTGCTGGGAAACCCATGTAACGGCAAATAGAATAAATAATGAACTTCAATTAGTATTGCTTGAAAAATTTATATTTGGTCTCATCAGTTTAAATCCCGAAAGTTGATTGTGAAAACATCATTCCTATTCACGTAAATTTTTTCATTGAGCATTTCATAATTAGCGTTGATTGTGAAAAGATCATTCTTTGATCATTGAAATAATTTTTTTCATTGAACATTTTTATAATTAACTTATGTCTTCTAGGATGTTGTGTCAATCATTGGTTTAATGTAAAATTTCATCATATTCATCATTTCTTGATTCGAAAATCATTAAATTTTAGCATTAGGATGAAGAGCAGGCAGACATTGTAATGTCTATCTGAACACCTAATCAAGTCGATACATTTTGAAACGCTGGTGATGACATATTAGTACCTATTACTCTGAATATTTTTTGTGTGAAAGTTCATTGTTACGTTTTGCACTTTCAATCTGAAATTGTGGGCTTTCTTAAAATTCGTTCAATTTTTCATCTTTTTTGGCTTTGCCACTATAAGCAATATTGCTTTTTCATTTCATATTGCTTTATGTTTGAAGGAAAGTTTCTGTAGGAAATTTTCCTGAATGGTTTCTGTTTCGTGTAGCATAAAAAACACGATACATTCTCCAGTTTTCTCAATTTGATATGGAATATCAAATTAAGAGTGTGAATTCGGTTTTTGTTTGCATTTATTGTCTTGATTCATGTCGTTCATTGAAGTGGTTGCTTAGTCTGTATAGTGGTTTGTGTGAATATTGTGATTTTCGAGAGCTAGCTTTTCTGCAACTTGGTTTAGTCTTTCAATTATAATTAACAAAATTTTTCATTCATTCTTTCATACATTCGTAATGTTTCGTTATATCAACAAAATTTCATTCAATTAATTTCTATTAAATTTTGAATAGAATTGTTATAATAATAATACCTGAAAAGTCATTCCATGAAATGCACTTCTCGATTTCATATATATATATATATATATATATATATATATATATATATATATATATATATATATATATATATATATATATATATATATATATATATATATATATATATATATATATATATATATATATATATATATTGATAAATAAATGTAAAATATATATCTATGAATATTGAATATGAAAGGTATGAAACGAATTTCAATATTTGAAATCAAATTTAGTGATTTATCAACTCGTCAATAAAGGATCTACTTTTATTTTCCATTCTTTTTGTTTGTTTTAGTTATTAATTTTTTGAGTTACTCGAATAAAGCTGCGGATTTAAAAGAAAAACTGTTTTGATGCAGTTCATTATTATATATTCTTGGTCCGATAAAGGATTAGCTACGAAGACAAACTGTTCAATTTTTTTTATGAATTTATGATACCAATATTCTCCTGATATATGTTCATTTCTTTTCAAACATTAAGAAGAAAATACACATCAATAACAGGAATTATTTGAGCAGAATATAATGATAGTCGAGTAGAAAAAAAATTTCAAGTCAAAATTCGTAAATTTCAAATTAAATCGTTCTCTGCAACACTGTTCCCACATGAACTGCCCATAAATTTGACTGCACCAGCTTCAACATTTGCGCGATCTTGTAGGCACTTGGGATTGGCTAGACGAGCACATTTCCGCGACATCATGGCACCATCATAGGATAATTCTTTTTTGACATAAAAAAATTCTAAAACTATCAGCAGAGTTCCCCCAGAGAATAACATTATAAGACATTTGACAATAAACATAACTATAATAGACAGTTAACAAAGATTCGAGTGGCATGGAATCCCTTATGCGTGACAAGGCATATCTCGATTTGTTAAGTATTTTACTGACATAATCAACATGGTCAGACCAGCGCAGGTTCTGGTCAACATAAATTCCTAAGAACTTAACACAATTGGCAGAAGTATAGCCCGTTCCACTATAAATGAACCGCATATTGGCCATATTATTCCGAAAGGAGAAATGTACATACTGCGTTTTGGAAGCATTACTTACAAGGAGGTTCTTGCTGCACCAGTTATTGAAACATTTTGTTATTTCCCCTGTCTTGATAATAAGCTCGTCATGAGTGAGCGCTGTGACAATTATTGAGGTGTCGTCAGCAAACAGAGTCAACAATTCAGCATTAATGTGCTGAGGTAAGTCGTTGACAAAAAGCAAAAAAATTAATGGTCCCAGAACGGAGCCCTGAGGAACACCAGAAGACAAATTATGTATTTCAGAGAAGTCGCCATCAACACTGACTGTCATCCGCCTGTCAGCAAGATAATCGCATATCCACTCCAAAATTACACCCCTGAATCCCAAGTTATAGAGTTTGCACCTTACGAAACCGAAGTCAATAGTATCAAAAGCGCGGGATAAATCGAAGAAAATGCCCATCACATACTTTCCCTCATCCAGATTTGTGCAAACAAACTCAACCAGACTACTGGCAGCGGACTGGGTAGATTTACCCAAACGGAAACCATGCTGACTTTCAGAGAGAATATTGAACTTTGACAAAAAGTCACACAGTCTGTTATACACAATCTTTTCAAAGATTTTAGAAAAGACACTCAAAATAGATATTGGCCTGTAATTGACCATGTCTTCCGGATTACTCTTTTTGAGAATGGGCACGATCATTGCCGTTTTCAATGAAGTCGGAAACTTCCCAGCACTAATGGAGAGATTAATTAAATGTGCGAAAAGTTCAGCGATGCTAGCAATTATAGGCTTTATCAGCTTAATCGATATGCCATCAAGACCCGCACTAGGCTTATTCTTCAAGGCAGCCACCGTAGACATGACCTCATATGAAGTAACAGGCTGGAAGAAAAACGATCGAATATTCATCCTGGAAACGGTACAGGACGTAGATCTACTGATGCCAAAGTGATCCTGAAGTAGTTCCTCTGTCACGTTGGCAAAATATACACCAAAAAGATTTGCTACATTTTTGGGAACTGTGTGCACTCTACCTTCTACAACAAGCTTCCTTGGGCGATGAATAGTACACCTGCCAAGATCACGATTAACAATATTCCATACAGTTTTCATTCTATTGTTAGAATTGCGGATAAGGGTTTCGTTGTAATACTTCCTAGCACCAGCTAGCATATCCTTATAATTTATTTTAGCCACTCGGTAAGTATGCCAAGATTCTACAGTGTTCAAACATTTACACAACCAATATAAATTTTTTAGATCCTGGCTGGCTTTTCTTATATCAGGTGAAATCCAACCCGGTGGCCTGCAATTACTAGAACCATATGAACATAAAATAGGACAGTACTTGTCAAAACTATAAAAAATTAAATTAAAAAATGCCTTAAAAGCAATATCAACATCTTTTTGGTGATAAACCTCACCAAAGTCGGTCTCGTTCACTAATTTAGAGAAATAACTTATATTATCATGCGACAGGTCTCTGTATTTTCTAACATTATTCGATTTATTATATTTACTATAATGTTCACAAGTTATTGTAAAAACTCTATGGTCACTAAAACCTGCCTCATAAACATTTGTTCTGACATAACGAGCATCAAAATTAGTCAAAATATAGTCAACCTTTGTTGACGTTGTTACATTATTTTTATTAGTGACAACTCTAGTTGGTACTAAAGAACTCACAATTAAGTTGTATCCCATCAATAGGTCTACAAGCAGCTTCTTCTGCATAGTGTCCACAAGATAGTCTATATTCAAATCACCGCAAAGAAATAAATAGTCATATTCACGTACATGATCCAAAAGTAGATCCAATCTCAACAAAAAAACTCGAAAGTTCACATCTCCGGGTGATCGATATATACTCAAAACACAAGCAGACCCACCATTGAAGGGCAACTTCACAGCACAGCATTCAAACGACATTTCTTCCGAAAATCGAGAAACGTCAACACTCGACACCGAAATATCTCTCCGAACGAACAGCGCACAACCCCCATGTATATGATTTATACGACAAAAGTAGTTGGCCAACTCATATCCGGGAGTCGACATAAATGCAATGCCGTCAGCAGTACACCAGTGTTCAACAACACTGATAATGTCAGGTGCTTCATCCATAAGTAACACCTCAAGTTTGTTCAATTTATTTGGGAGACTCTGCGCGTTCAGATGAAGAATCTTCAAGTCTGATTTGTCATCATTGTCCACCTTCATCTTGGTTTTCTTATAAGACACTGGCCTGCACGGCTCTTGCCCGAAAAAGTACCTTTTCACAAGAATACCAGTCGGCCAAAATTCAGGATCATAAAGCTGCTCCTTCATAGTCATATCCGCACCCACTTTAAAAGATGAGTTAAGTCCTCTTGAATTCAATTTCTCGATATCAAACACGCATTCAGGATTCTCGATTCTCTTTGAGAGATATTCCCGCAGATCTTGTTCAGTAGTTGTACTTTTACACCTACCCACGTACAACCAAATTCTTCGAGACGATGCATGTAATTTATCTGAAAAATCAACCAAATGTTTACCAATGATAACACTTGCTGTCTCCGATTTATTGAACTCCTGAGAGAGACCGGTGGCTTCCAGATTCGTATCCACATGTGGTGTGTTGTTTGCTCTCTTCACTTTTTTACGTCTTGCACCTTTGTTAGTTATTTCAGAAGGTTTTTGCTGTGAAATTGTTTCCGTGTGTAACACAGTATCCTCGGATGAATTTGAAAATGTTGAACGGTCAATGTTTAAATCACGTACATCAGAATTCGTTTCACCATTTACAGCTCCCACACTCGACCTCACCAAAGCAACAAGCTCTGTGTTAATCAAAGACAGATCTTCGATCTGCGATTTCAGATCTCTCACTTCATGCCGAAGTTCCAAAGTAGCGTTGTATATTTTTTCTTCAATGAATTTTTCAAGTCATCTAAGATTGAGTCACTCATAATTGGTGTGACTGTCACGGCAGTATCTTTATTGCGAAAATTATAATTTTTCGTCTGAGACATTTTACACAAATAAAATAATATTAATATAAACGAGCGGAGCTAACTATAAACACGTCTGTACTTCGAAAGAGTTCAACAATGAATGCTCTGCATATTCTGCTGAAGGTGGGGGTTGTTAGTTCATTTCAGTTATCAACAGAACGTGATATGGAACTTTTATCTTGATATGCGCTTCGATGGTATTGAGGTCACATGTATATCCATTAGTGTAAATGTTTTGTGAAGTGAATATGATATGGAGTTGCACTTAATATGCTCGACACAGGTATTTTCGATTCAATTCTGATAAGTATATTTCAAATAATTATATGAATATTACTAATGTACGTGGTTAAGGTTGTGGGACGTAATATCGGGATCTATTGAACAGATTTTGAAGATCCTTTTGTTGATTGATAGCAACATTGTTTGTGACAGTCATAGCCTCTATTTAAATCCGAAATTTGAGGACTTTCGGGGTAATCTGATTTTCAAGTAAGTCTTAGAAAAAACGGTCGAAAGGAAACGTTTCTTACGAACACTGCGTGCCTCAACAATACGAGATGAATATGTGATTGAGTTCGTGGAAAAGTGGCTGAGTTGATAAGGTCTACAGAAAAATCAGCGACAACATATGTCTAAATTTTATATTAAAAAATGAATTTTATATTTGAGTAATTTTTGTTCATGAAAACTTATAATGTAAATCGTTATACAATGTTTATGGCTCATATTATCAATTGTCATCGAAATTTTTAAACGCGTCCTCTCAAATATTAAAAAAAAAACATTTCTCTGTGCTCCATATAGTCTGAACGAATTGTGATAATACAGTGTCCTAATCTATATTAATTTATGTAATATTTGTTACACCTCGTTTTTCATTATAAACTACAGGTTATGGTTATATAAATTGCTTTATCAGCAAGGAAATTTGATTCGGATAAATTTCATTTTTATTAAGTTTTTGATTGTATAGTTCCAGTTATAATTAAAATACGCCACAATTTTATAAACGTCCAAGGTTATTGCGTCGCAGTGGGTGAAGGGCGTGGCCTGTTATGTCTACGACGTAGTAGCGGTGCGGTGGGCGTCTTACAAAGCGATGGTTGACGATCGAACGAACCACACACAATTTAATATTTAATTAAATATTAATAAATTAATAATAAATTTAATTTTATATAATAGTTTGTAGTTGTCTAAAAGTTACAGAACTTTTCCTACTAACCTAACCCTAATAAGTAAATTAGTGTTTGATTCAAATAATCTTTCTTATCGATTTTCTTAAATAACTATAATATATAAAAAATTATTATAAATTGAACTTAGTTTATATTACTTTGTTAGTATTATGATTTCTGTCATATGCAATTCTTTGAAATATCAAAAAATATGAATATTTATGCAATATTCATGCATTTCTCACTTTTTCTATCCTAGTTATTTGCTAAAGTTGTACAGTTATATTTAAAGTCATGTTTTTCGGTTAATTCGTATTCATGTAGGAAACTTTCAACATACTTGCATATTTATAGGTTTTTATTGATTTTTTTTGTTTAGTGGTGTACTTGCATAACTTTTACTACAAATATCACATAGTTTTTTCAGAGATTTCTTTATGTAAATTGTTTGAACTTGGTTTTGTTATTACAAGATAATATGTGTTTAAATTTTCTGCAATATTTGTACTCAAGTAGAAATGATAAATAAGGAATTGAATTAGTAAGTAATCGAGCTTTATTCAACAATTTGCTACTAATTCAACCAAATTGTACATGTGTTACACCTACTTTATACAAAGATTTAATTGTGGCGTAAGTATAACTGAAAAGTTTCTTAGAAAAAAACTCTGGAAAAAAAAGATTTGGATTTTTCATCGTCTACATTTCCATGCAATCAAGTGATATTTCATCCTAACACTAATATTTTGAAGTATATTTATGTAAGTGCCTTATATGTGAGTAAGTAATAATAATGTTACTTACATTAATTAATCATCAATGATTAATATCTTACTTATATTAGTTAATAATGATGTTTATACATCATTGCATGAAATCGGAGATGTTTGTTCACATAAACACATAATATTCGAAGTATTCTTATTAGAATTATGTTATTTTATAATGAATGAAACGCTTGCAAAGCCTCTGCGTACACACTATATTGTCAGAAGAAAGCGATCTGTAATAGTCGAGAAGGTTTATCTCTTTTCTTCGATATAAGCTGCTGACGTATGAATGTTCAGGTCATTGTGAAGAGAGGACCTGGGTGCGTTTGAAAAACCATCGAAACTTCGTTATTTGGATTTTTGTGCATTTGGAAGTCTCTGTGATTTTAGGAGCGCATTTTTCACTAAGTTTCTTTGTGTTTCGTTGCCAACATTTTTTGTTGTCTTTCCTGGGTTTTATTATAGGATGATTTGTAATCCCGCTTTCTATTCAATTTGATGTCCTTCTTAAATTTTCAAATATTCAAAATTCGTTGGCATAGTTGAAAGAAATGTTCACCTACTCAAATTTTTAAATTGTATGGCTGTTACAATTATGGAAATGAAATTCGTTTATTATTCCAAAGTTTCGACAAATATCGTAATGGGGAAAACTAAAAGCCAGAAAAGTTATAAATCTATAATTCTGTAACATTGAATTGAGTGAAATGAAATAAAAAAAAATGCAATACATCATCATTTATCTAAGAATGGGTCGTTCTTGGCTCTTTGACTCCTAATTCGGACTGAATACATTTTATGTTTGGTATCTCAAGTTGATTTCTGTTTCAGGCTGTCACTCCGACATAAGTTGACGATTTGAGTTTGTACTTGTTTGTAAAATGTTCAATAAATTCGATAATAATTTATATGCAGACATGTTTTGTGGATATGTTGGTTTATCACTGATGTGATATACTCGTATTTAAGGATTTTGTAATGGTTATATGTTAATATTTGCGAACATACAGTGTGTCGTGACATTGTGAATGCATATAATCTCGATTTAATCCATACGATATATTAGATCCCTTCCTATTGTTTTGAATATTAATGCTACAATGAAATTGAATGTCAATGCGTTATTATACTTTCTTCAGTCAAGTCTTCAATTTTTCAGGTCCATTCATTTATTGGCCTTATAATGACATTTGGATTGGCTTTAATTTGTATTTCGGCTATGAAGGATGTTCTATTGATCCACATACACCACGTGTATTGAGGAAGGTGTAGTATGTCTTGTGTGTGCCTTGGTATTTGTTGCATATTGTCTGTTGACATTTATGACAAAATGCTATAATTCGAAAGTTTTTATAATATCGCAGCTTCACCTTGATTATTTTTGTAAGCGTGGTTTTAGTAATGCTCTAGGTATCTTCAGTTGTATAATCATTTTACTAATATCTGTTCTTTGAATGCAGCAATAGTGCCAATATTTCATCATCCTGATGAAAATTTTATATTGAATGCTTTGCTATGGATATTGAATAAAATTTTCATTTTTGTGAAGGAGGGTCGATAAGAACTGGAGTCTAGCGTTCAGTAAGTTGAATGATAATATACAATTGTGGAATTTATATCAAACTAGATTTGATTATTTATGTCTACAAGTTCATAGGCTTGTTTTATATTATTGAATATCTGTTGACTCTATTTCGCAAGTAAGTATGTATACAAAAAAGTAATCAATCATCATTCTTCTTCATCTGAAATGCTCTCTCTGATTGTTTCATGAACTTTGTTTATTTTGCAGGTTGCAAAATAGAATAGCACTGAAACATTTGGAAAGCTACTCTCATCCAACATAGTTTATAGTAATGTTGCCTTTTCGAGAATGTGACTGCAGGATATGTATACTTCAAAAACTCCACTAAAAATAGCTCCACTAGAAAATGAGGTTAGTAAGTAATATTATTCTTATTTTTTCATGAATTCTGGGAATTACATTCTTCTGTAGCACAATGTTGAAAATTTGTAGATTTCTTAAATCGCTCTACTTTTATTGTACTGCAGAAGAACAAGTGTTCTTGATTTGCTCCATAAAAATATTATTCTGTGTTAGGAACCTATGACAAAACAATACTCAGATTTCTTGGGTTCTCCTTTAATGTTAATTAAAATGATTTGAATGTTTATGTATGGCTGTTATCTAATGTTATGTCACTTCGAAATTAAAAAGCTAATACAACACAAGACTTTTAATTTCATATCAAGCAATTGTGAACAATTCCTTAATATGCAACATATCGAATAACATATGTAATCATATCATATAACATTAGGAAGTCTGTTAGTTTTAGAGTATGCTAAAGCAGATATTTTGAAGAGTAAAACATGACAACTGAATGCAAAAATATCAAATATATTTTAAATATTTCTCATATGTGTTAAAACATTTGCAATATTTTAGCAAAGATAAAGACAATACAGTAGTGCGATATTCATAGCACAACAAAGATCATATTATGATTATCAATTTGAAAGAACATGTACGGAAGATACATTAAATACAATTATTAATGTGAATTTAAAAGAAATCAACGTGTAACGTGATGTTTCAATTTCAAACAAATCTCAATTCAGTTGATAAGATAAATTCAAATTACTCATAACTACATCGATTCATATCTTCACCCCATGAACAAAACTAAGTGTTAATTTAGCATAAATTATATGAATATTCATTTCTTTGAGAAAGATTATTCGTGATAAAATCTTTGATTTCTTAAAACTTCGAACTAAACTGCCATGTGATGAACAAAATCTATGAATTGATGTTTATTTCACGTTAGCTCCTCCTTATTTCAAGTGGAGAATCAATGTAAGAACACTATATAACGCATAATATTCAAATGAGAGGTATTAATAAATACTTGTCTAAAAATCACTGAGTGAACAATTCTTTATTCGACTAGTTCTGCCTTTTACGGCGTTATCAAGAATCGATAATAATCGATCATTCTTGATAATGCCGTAAAACGCGAAATTAGTCGAATAAAGAATTATTCAGTCAGTGATTTTTAGACAAGTATCTATTATATTTAGTTCGAGTTATATTTAGGTTCGAGATTACTAACCGAAACGTCGTGTGAATTCGATTCCTCATTGAACCCTTCTCTAAATTAGTGCTTTTGTTCCGTTTTGCCAGTCTTATTAGTAATCTCTGCTTAAGAGAACTCAATCTGTTACCCTGAATGATGCAAACCTTGAGACGTTTACTTTATTCTTTCTAATAACCAATCCCTACGAATCAATGATCATGTAATTCACGTCAGGGTCCGCACTGAACTGTAATCTATTTGTATTTATAAAATATATTATCCGTTTCCATGAAATGTTCAACTCTATAATTTTTATTACAGGTTCAAAGTTTCCTCATTAGCATATAGGTGAGTGATATAATTATGAGATCTGCATGTGTTTTAGATTGTCCCATATATTTTATAGTGTTTAGGTTTTTATTCCCCCTAAAACGGCTGAGAAAAATGTTCACGTCGAGAAATATGAAATGTCTGATAGTTATGGCGATATGCATCACGAAAGAAATAGGTCAGTAGAACAGAAAAACTGAAAATCAATTGTTTATATCGATCACATTAATTATACAAGGTGTTTCATTGGGAAATGAGAATATGGTGAGGTTATATGGGCATCTAAATGGTTTTAAAAACCTATATTTGGTGTGTATCAATCTTTATAACAACAATATTGGGTAATTTATTCGTGATTAATATTTTTGAAATTCCAAATGTTTGAAGCATACTAGATTTTTTTGTAGTGTGGTAGGATGAACAAAAATGGAAACATAGGTACGGACTCGTAAATATGTAACTTAGTGGCTTCTCTTCAAAGTAGCGCCCTGTATATAAAAGAACATTAATTACGTATCTAACAATTCAGAATATAATATATATAATATATAATACAATACAATATATAATATAATATAGTTTATATTATATATATTCTCTATCTATTTTATTTATAATGAAGGCGGTAGGCCAGCTGCTATTAAATCACTCAACGTCCCTGCATCAATGGAGTTTCTCATGGCCAGTAAAAGTTTCTATTTTTTTAATGCATAGTCTAGCAAGGATCCATATTTGGGCTCATAGTTCAATGCAAAAGTGACTGGATACCAACCTTTATTTGTTGAACGTTTCACAAACTTCGTTTTTCCAATCTTCACATTCTGAATTTATTGTTAGTTTTTCATTAACGTAGAGTGGTACCAGTCAATGCAAGATTTTTCTGTAAACAATCTTAATATTTCAATTTTTTTCTCATTGTTTGTAATCCCGCAACGTATACATTCTGTTTATGAAGTTTTTATCCATACCTTTGCATTGGTGTTTCTACTTGTGAATTTCTCAAGGGCAAACTTCTCTTCTGTTTGTTTGAAATATTCAGTATCATGAATTTCTTCTAAGAAATGATCTCCAAACTGCATGTTTCCATCCACATCTACGTACACTTTCAGTAGTTCAGAGGTCATAGTTATCCAAACTGTTTTCACCTGGTGTCTCGTTTTTAATCTATTCTTTACCTTGGCGAAGGCAGCTGTTTTTATTAGTTCTTTATGAAGTCCAACAGTTTGACTGTCTTCTGGAAAGTCGTAAATCTTGTTATATTGTGTAGAAATTGAGGTTAGGGCGTATACATTTGACTTTCCATCCTGACCAGAAAGTATCGTGAATTCGAATTGTAATTTGTCCATGATTCGTAATATGTATGATTTACTAAAAATGTCGTTTCGTAATATTATTTTATTGGGTGAAACTTCTAAGCAAACTAGATTGCGTTGCTCTGTAAACAAAGTGTTTTTATTCATTTATTTTACATGCTAGTTACCATTATTACATTATTCACATTATTTACAATGTTCCTACCTGTGAACAAAGAAACGACATTTTGAGTTTATTATTCGAAGTGTTTTATTCATAACGTTTATTTATAGTTTGTCTTTATGAATGTTCATGTGTCAATAACTTCTCATCAATCATCTCGTTTCCTTCTGTCACCCCGTCTTCATTCTCTATAGGATGAGTTTATTTCTACCTTATCTACATTAGCGCGATATATTCAAAAGTGTGAAGCGCGGTATATTAAAACTTTTGAATATACCGCGCTAATGTAAATAAGGTAGAAATAAACTCATCCTATAGAGAAAGAAGACGGGAGTGACAGAAGGAAACGAGATGATTGATTAGAGGTTATTGATACATGAACATTCATAAAGACAAACTATAAATAAATGTTATGAAGAAAACACTTCGAATAATAAACTTTGAATGCCGTTTCTTTGTTGTAATAATGTGAATAATCAAATAATGGTAACTAGCATGTAGAATTAATAATGAATTAAAACACTCTGTTTACAGAGCAACGCAATCTGGTTTACTCAGAAATTTCACCCAATAAAATAATACTACAAAACGACATTTTAAGTAAATCACACATATTAAAAATCGTGGACAAATTACAATTCAGATTCACGATACTTTCTGGTCAGGATGGAAAGTCAAATGTATACGCCCTAACCTCAATTTCTACACAATATAACAAGACATACGCCATTGCAGAAGAGCGTCAAACTGTTGGACTTCATAAAGAACTATTAAAAACTGCCTTCGCCAAGGTAAAGAATAGCTTAAAAAAGGGACACCAGGTGAAAACAGTTTGGATAACTATGACCTCTCAACTACTGAAAGTGTACGTAGATGTGGATGGAAACATGCAGTTTGGAGATCATTTCTTAGAAGACATTTAAGAGACTGAATATTTCAAACAAACATAAGAAAAAAGTACCCTAGGAAAGATACTAGAAGAAGTCATTGAAAAAAAAGACAACTCCCAAAAGAATATAAAATTTATAGCATAGGTACAAATTTGTCCTTGAAAAATTCACAAGTAAATAACACCAATGCGAAGGTATGGATAAAAACGTTCGAAACAGAATGTATATGTTCCGGGATTACAAACAATGAAGAAAAAAATTGAAATATTAAGATTGTTTACATAAAAAAAATCTTGCATTGACTGGTACCACTTCACGTTAATAAAACTAACAATAAATTCAGAATGGGAGACAAAACGAAAACAACACAAGTCAAAAACAAAATTTGTGAAACGTTTTCGAATAAAAGTTGATCTCCAGTCACTTTTGCATTAAACTTTGAGTACAAATATGGATCCTTGCTAGAATATGCATTAAAAAAATAAAAACTTTTAATGAACATGAGAAACTCCATTGATTCAGGTACGTTGATTGATATAATAGCAGCTGGCCTACCCCATCTCATAATAAATGAAATTGATAGAGAAATAAAAAATGATACAACAAGTTTATTCAATTAAATAAACAAGTATGACCACCTCGTTTCCAACAAAAATTACAAAAACATGAATATAAAAATATATGAAAAATCAGGGGAAAAAATCCATGCAAAACATGTGAGAGATTAAACAAAGGTACGATATACCATTCAGAAAAGGAATGCTGGTTCAAATCAAAAGAGAATGAGAATTAAATTAAAAATGTTAATATAAAAATGGTGAATAATTCCGTGATCGAAACAAAACTAAACGAAATCGACCAAAAAAACTAATAGAAACACCACTAATCAAAATCAACAATTGAAGATAAATGGCAAATTACAGGAATATATGACTGGTTCAAATGTTTCTTTGATAAATTCAAAATGATTAAGCATAAAGAAAGATAAAATAAACGCAAATAAAGCAAATTTAATCACAATTACATTTGTTCGAACAGCAGAAGGTTTGACGACTCTAAAAATAAATATCCTTGATCGAAAAAAAGTAGATGTATTCATGATAGATAAAAATCATTTTCATTACGATTTTCTAGTTGGATTAGACATGATACAAGATTTTAAATTATCACAAAATGAAAATTTAGAAATGAAACAATAAAATATTATCAAATAAAACAGACAGAGAGTCTAAAAACAAAGAAAATTAAAATAAAATAAATTTTAATGAACATGTAGATGTAAATAAATTTCAAATAGAAATAAATCATTCAAAACTTCGACTAAAAAACAGACATAAACAAAATTATTGATTAATATAAATCAATTTTTGCGAAAGATAAATATGATGTAGGAACAGTGAAAAATTGTGAAGGCAGGATTGATTTAATAGTCGATAAATATTGCAATAACATACCATATAGATTGAAACATTGATTGAGTACATTGAAAAATAAAGAAGAAATCGAAAAACAAATAACAAAAGTGTTAGATGCAAAATTAGTAGAAAGAACAGATAGCTCTTTTGCTGCACCAGTTACATCAGCATTCACGGTGTACATAGATCTTAAACCGTTAGAAAATATGAATATCTAATCTCGAACATATGAAGACTTAGGAAATTTAACAAACTACTTATCTCAATTCAACTTAAAAATAATATACAATCGAGGAGAAAAACATGGAGAAGCAGATATCCAGTACTCAAAACAAATAATCATACAGAAAGTATATTAAGGTATGTTAACATAATAAAATTAGAAAATATAATAATCAAATGAACAACTTAGATTTACAAAATAAAAAAAAAACAAATTAATATATGAAAACAGTATTTATTTTGAAGAACAAAAAAAATTAATTTGACTGAAGAATTTAGCATACAACTGATAAAAAAATTCATGAAGGGTATGTGCCACATAGGAAAGAATAAATCATTGAAAAAAAAATAAGTCCAATATACACAGCCAAAAATGTGACCAAGAATATAAAAAAATTTCCAAATACTGAAATATATATAAAAAATAAAACAAGAGGTCAAGAAAAATAGGCCTCGTGTCTCAATTAGGTTCAGCTACAACTGAACCTTTTGAAATAATCTCTAGATACAATTGGAGGTTTTGGAAGCTCCAGATTTACAAAAAAATATTTACACTTACTAGTTGATCATTTTGCCGGATATAGAAAAAATCCGGAAAAATATACGGGATAAAGAAAATATTGAAAAACTATTGATGGACCAGTACCCAGGTATTAACTCAAAAGAATTAAAAAAATTCTTACAAGAAGAAAACATAAATATGACATTCACAGCAGTAAACTTACCTTTTTCAAAAAGGTTGAAAGAAAGATTAAATAAAAAACTGGTAAATAAAATTAAATGCAAAATAAATGAGACAGAAACAAGACTGGACGACAATAGCACACGAATATGCAAAAATGTATAACAAAACGGACTTCCATAAACGGTTTCACATCAAAGTATTTACTTAACGGCACGGATATAAAAGTCATACTAGAAGAATTAATGAGAAAACCAAAATATTTGATTTATCAAGAGATCGAAAATCTCATCAAAATAACGCAGAAATGAATATATCTTGCTAATATGAATGCTATGAATTGTAGGAATAATGCAGAAATGATCCGTTCTGATTTGAATTTCGGGTTTCAATCTTTTTTTTATCAACGTTGCAAAGTGTCTAAAATGAAATATGCATTCATGCATGTGCTTGTTTCTAATTGTTTCATTGTTCAAACATTTTAAAGGTGAATGAACACAATTAAATTGAACGAAAAAATTAACGAATTTGATTTTCGTTATTTCATCAGACAAATGTAATATTTTTTTGTGATAAATGGAAATTGAATAATATCCTGCGTACGAACCTGCCGACTCATTTTATGTTTAGCTTCTATGCAAAAATTGAAAATGAATAGTTTATGATTTATTAATCACACCTGAGATATAGCTATTCAGAGAAAAAATGTATCTTATAAAAATTTGCAGCACATTTTTGATATGAAACATTATTTTTGAGTAACATAAATAGATACAAAATTTGTACGAGGAAACACAGAATGCATTCGTTTCGATATAATTTGTTCTACTTAAGCTATCCAAAGCTGCAAACGAATTCTGAAAAATCTGGTCAACAGACTGTTATTTTGAAGTGAATCAAATATGTTACATATTTTGAGATATTGATATGCTCGAAAAAGACACTATTGAGGAGTAGAGTGGGGAACCTAGGGTGAAGCACATGTGCCTCAATTCGCAGCGCTTTGATATTAGAAAGAATCAATAAAAACCTAACATTTTGCGATCAAATTCTTTCTGTGAAAAAGAACTTGAGGTCTTTTTCTCAAAGATGTCATCAGTGTATCGAGTGCGATCGTGAGACGTAAACTAGTTACTGTGAGCTTTAATGATTAGTGAATTAACTAATCATTAAAGCTCATTTAAATTAACTGTAGTGACAAAATGTTATAAAGTAGTTTCAAATGGGTGATTATAGTATGCACTGACTCATCTTGTTCTCAATCAAAAGGAATTTGGAAATAGGTGTTGAATTAATAAAACATGGCAAGTCAGTGTAATCGTTGTTGGAATGTTATAAAACGCTTAGACAAAATTATAAAGTGTAATTGTTGTGACTTTGTTGATCACTTACAATGTACAGCATTGAATGAACAAGCAAACAATCTCATAACCGAATGTGATAACATAAGCTTTATATGCGATGGCTGCAAAAAGTCAAGTTCTCTAATTGAAATGAAAGAATTTCCGGGCTGATTGGCCGTGGTCAACTGGAACTCCTCCTCGTCCAGACGTTTCGTCCCTAACTGCGAGAGACATCTTCAGTGGCGGCGAGTGCTTCGACGTAGTGGCGTACTGGGCGACGACTCTGGAGCAACTGATGACCTGTTGACTAGAGTGCCGATATTTATAGGTCTTCGTGGCTCGGCAATATGTCCGCTTCGCTCTGATTGGTCCATCCCAACGCGTTCGTTGTCTGCTGTTGGACCAATCAGCTTCCGTTTCAGTGCAGGGTGCCAAATGTTCCTTATTCTCATGGTTTCTTCTTTCCGATTGAAATTGTTGCGATGCTTGTGTATCTCGATAACCTCTCGTTGGAGCCTGGCGTGGTAATTTCGATCCGTGGAGAGAACCTCAGCGTCGTCGTATTTGATATTATGCTCCAAGTTGTTATAGGCATGCTCTGCTACAGCTGACTTCTCAGGCTGAACTCGGCGACAATGACCTTCATGTTCCTTGAGGCGTGTCTTGATGCTACGTTTAGTTGTACCAATATAAACCGAACCACATGAGCAAGGGATTTTGTAAACACCAGCTGAAGATAGTTTATCCCGTGGATCCTTCGCTGACCGCAACAAATTTCGAACTTGATGGGTTGGCTTGAAAATAGCCCTCACTCCGTGGCGCTGAAGTAATCTCCCGATTCGATCCGTTACTCCTCTGATGAAAGGCATTATTGCCACTCCTTGTTTGGGTTCCTCCGTTGGTGGTACTCCGGTTCCCTTTCTGGGCCTCAGTGCTCTGGTGACTTCTTGGAAAGAATATCCGTTGGCCTGAAAAGCTTGATGGAGATGACTCTCTTCATTTTTGAGTGATTGTGGTTCACAAATCCTACTTGCTCTTTG
The DNA here is from genome assembly GCA_030704895.1 of Henosepilachna vigintioctopunctata. Taxonomy (NCBI): domain Eukaryota; kingdom Metazoa; phylum Arthropoda; class Insecta; order Coleoptera; family Coccinellidae; genus Henosepilachna; species Henosepilachna vigintioctopunctata. Next base: position 1,338,733 of record JARQZJ010000046.1, on the reverse strand, counting down.
TGAAAGACATCGAAGAACAGCACGCTTCTGTTTGGGATGATGGTTGGACATTTTGTGAAGGTAGCGATCCGTGTGAGTCGGTTTTCTGTAAACAGTATGTCCTAGCGATCCGTCTTCTCTTCTCTTTACTAGAACATCCAAAAAAGCTATTTGGCCATTTTCTTCCTTTTCCATAGTGAACTGGATTTGCGGGTGTATACTATTCAGATGATTCAGGAACTCAAGTAACTTTTCTTGTCCGTGGCTCCAAACGACGAAGGTATCATCAACGTATCGGTACCAATGTGTTGGTTTGAGAGGCGAGAACCTGATGGCAACTTCCTCGAATTCCTCCATGTAGGAATTTGCGATGACCGGACTAAGTGGACTTCCCATGGCGACACCATCTTTTTGTTCATAAAACACGTTGTTATACTGAAAATAAGTAGTGGTTAGAACGTGGCGGAACAGTGTACTGATGTCCCGTGGAAAAATCCTGTCGATCTTGAGTAACGCATCCGTGACTGGAACTTTTGTGAAGAGTGATACCACATCAAAACTCACTAATATATCAGTATCTCGAACAGTGATTAACTTCAGTTTCTCGATGAAGTGTTGGCGGCGAGCGCAGCTCCGCAGGAGTGTTTGGCGGCGAGCGCAGCTCCGCAGGAGTGTTTGGCGGCGAGCGCAGCTCCGCAGGAGTGTTTGGCGGCGAGCGCAGCTCCGCAGGAGTGTTAGGCGGCGAGCGCAGCTCCGCAGGAGTGTTGGCGGCGAGCGCAGCTCCGCAGGAGTGTTTGGCGGCGAGCGCAGCTCCGCAGGAGTGTTTGGCGGCGAGCGCAGCTCCGCAGGAGTGTTAGGCGGCGAGCGCAGCTCCGCAGGAGTGTTTGGCGGCGAGCGCAGCTCCGCAGGAGTGTTCGGCGGCGCGCAGCTCCGCAGCTCCGCAGGAGTGTTTGGCGGCGAGCGCAGCTCCGCAGGAGTGTTAGGCGGCGAGCGCAGCTCCGCAGGAGTGTTGGGCGGCGAGCGCAGCTCGCAGGAGTGTTGGGCGGCGAGCGCAGCTCCGCAGGAGTGTTGGGCGGCGAGCGCAGCTCCGCAGGAGTGTTGGGCGGCGAGCGCAGCTCCGCAGGAGTGTTCGGCGAGCGCAGCTCCGCAGGAGTGTTCGGCGAGCGCAGCTCCGCAGGAGTGTTTGGCGGCGAGCGCAGCTCCGCAGGAGTGTTCGGCGGCGAGCGCAGCTCCGCAGGAGTGTTCGGCGGCGAGCGCAGCTCCGCAGGAGTGTTCGGCGGCGAGCGCAGCTCCGCAGGAGTGTTCGGCGGCGAGCGCAGCTCCGCAGGAGTGTTTGGCGGCGAGCGCAGCTCCGCAGGAGTGTTTGGCGGCGAGCGCAGCTCGCAGGAGTGTTAGGCGGCGAGCGCAGCTCCGCAGGAGTGTTCGGCGGCGAGCGCAGCTCCGCAGGAGTGTTCGGCGGCGAGCGCAGCTCCGCAGGAGTGTTCGGCGGCGAGCGCAGCTCCGCAGGTTCGGCGGCGAGCGCAGCTCCGCAGGAGTGTTTGGCGGCGAGCGCAGCTCCGCAGGAGTGTTCGGCGGCGAGCGCAGCTCCGCAGGAGTGTTCGGCGGCGAGCGCAGCTCCGCAGGAGTGTTCGGCGGCGAGCGCAGCTCGCAGGAGTGTTTGGCGGCGAGCGCAGCTCCGCAGGAGTGTTTGGCGGCGAGCGCAGCTCCGCAGGAGTGTTTGGCGGCGAGCGCAGCTCCGCAGGAGTGTTCGGCGGCGAGCGCAGCTCCGCAGGAGTGTTCGGCGGCGAGCGCAGCTCCGCAGGGTGTTCGGCGGCGAGCGCAGCTCGCAGGAGTGTTTGGCGGCGAGCGCAGCTCGCAGGAGTGTTTGGCGGCGAGCGCAGCTCCGCAGGAGTGTTCGGCGGCGAGCGCAGCTCCGCAGGAGTGTTTGGCGGCGAGCGCAGCTCCGCAGGAGTGTTCGGCGGCGAGCGCAGCTCGCAGGAGTGTTTGGCGGCGCAGGCAGGAGTGTTCGGCGGCGAGCGCAGCTCGCAGGAGTGTTTGGCGGCGAGCGCAGCTCCGCAGGAGTGTTTGGCGGCGAGCGCAGCTCCGCAGGAGTGTTTGGCGGCGAGCGCAGCTCCGCAGGAGTGTTCGGCGGCGAGCGCGAGCTCCGCAGGAGTGTTTGGCGGCGAGCGCAGCTCCGCAGGAGTGTTTGGCGGCGAGCGCAGCTCCGCAGGAGTGTTTGGCGGCGAGCGCAGCTCCGCAGGAGTGTTTGGCGGCGAGCGCAGCTCCGCAGGCGGCGAGCTCAGCTCCGCAGGAGTGTTCGGCGGCGAGCGCAGCTCCGCAGGAGTGTTCGGCGGCGAGCGCAGCTCCGCAGGAGTGTTCGGCGGCGAGCGCAGCTCCGCAGGAGTGTTTGGCGGCGAGCGCAGCTCCGCAGGAGTGTTCGGCGGCGCGCAGCTCGCAGGAGTGTTTGGCGGCGAGCGCAGCTCCGCAGGAGTGTTTGGCGGCGAGCGCAGCTCCGCAGGAGTGTTTGGCGAGCGCAGCTCCGCAGCGAGCGCAGCTCCGCAGGAGTGTTTGGCGGCGAGCGCAGCTCCGCAGGAGTGTTTGGCGGCGAGCGCAGCTCGCAGGAGTGTTCGCGGCGAGCGCAGCTCAGCTCGCAGGAGTGTTCGGCGGCGAGCGCAGCTCCGCAGGAGTGTTCGGCGGCGAGCGCAGCTCCGCAGGAGTGTTCGGCGGCGAGCGCAGCTCCGCAGGAGTGTTCGGCGGCGAGCGCAGCTCCGCAGGAGTGTTCGGCGGCGAGCGCAGCTCCGCAGGAGTGTTAGGCGGCGAGCGCAGCTCCGCAGGAGTGTTCGGCGGCGAGCGCAGCTCCGCAGGAGTGTTCGGCGGCGAGCGCAGCTCGCAGGAGTGTTCGGCGGCGAGCGCAGCTCGCAGGGTGTTCGGCGGCGAGCGCAGCTCCGCAGGAGTGTTCGGCGGCGAGCGCAGCTCGCAGGAGTGTTCGGCGGCGAGCGCAGCTCCGCAGGAGTGTTCGGCGGCGAGCGCAGCTCCGCAGGAGTGTTCGGCGGCGAGCGCAGCTCCGCAGGAGTGTTCGGCGGCGAGCGCAGCTCCGCAGGAGTGTTCGGCGGCGAGCGCAGCTCCGCAGGAGTGTTCGGCGGCGAGCGCAGCTCCGCAGGAGTGTTTGGCGGCGAGCGCAGCTCCGCAGGAGTGTTCGGCGGCGAGCGCAGCTCCGCAGGAGTGTTCGGCGGCGAGCGCAGCTCCGCAGGAGTGTTCGGCGGCGAGCGCAGCTCCGCAGGAGTGTTCGGCGGCGAGCGCAGCTCCGCAGGAGTGTTCGGCGGCGAGCGCAGCTCCGCAGGAGTGTTCGGCGGCGAGCGCAGCTCGCAGGAGTGTTCGGCGGCGAGCGCAGCTCGCAGGAGTGTTTGGCGGCGAGCGCAGCTCCGCAGGAGTGTTTGGCGGCGAGCGCAGCTCCGCAGGAGTGTTAGGCGGCGAGCGCAGCTCGCAGGAGTGTTTGGCGGCGAGCGCAGCTCGCAGGAGTGTTCGCGGCGAGCGCAGCTCCGCAGGAGTGTTCGGCGGCGAGCGCAGCTCCAGGAGTGTTCGGCGGCGAGCGCAGCTCGCAGGAGTGTTCGGCGGCGAGCGCAGCTCCGCAGGAGTGTTTGGCGGCGAGCGCAGCTCCAGGAGTGTTTGGCGGCGAGCGCAGCTCCGCAGGGCGGCGAGCGCAGCTGTTTGGCGGCGAGCGCAGCTCCGCAGGAGTGTTTGGCGGCGAGCGCAGCTCGCAGGAGTGTTTGGCGGCGAGCGCAGCTCGCAGGAGTGTTTGGCGGCGAGCGCAGCTCGCAGGAGTGTTGGCGGCGAGCGCAGCTCCGCAGGAGTGTTTGGCGGCGAGCGCAGCTCCGCAGGAGTGTTAGGCGGCGAGCGCAGCTCCGCAGGAGTGTTTGGCGGCAAGCAGCTCGACGTTTGCCAAGATAAGGTCGTATTTAACTGAGTAGAACGGTGGCGTTGCATTACGCGTATTGCCCGACGCCCGTAATAAACGTCGACCTTTCGATAGGAGAGCAACGGGACGTGGAAAAATTATAACTTATAGAGAAACGCAAGTTTCTATTGAGCGACTCCGTAGAACGTACGCGACAAGAAGAATTTGGGATGAACGAGGCAAATTACCGTGTCATCTTAGCCGTGTAACCTGAATGGCGAACGTTTCGATCGACGGAAGCGAATTCGAATACGATCTAAAACAACGGACGAAATATCGGCAAGCGATGGGTAAGAGCGAGGGGTTTACGTCGCCCCGAAGATCTCAGGCCGCCTGGAGGATACGGCGTCGCTCTCGCTGTATCTGATACATCGTCCCTGTGGACGATTCATGACGATTTTAGTTTGACGTATACGCAATGTATTCAAGAACTAGACGAGAACGGACATTCGAGACGGTTGCGATATGAAAATGCGTATAAAATACCGTCCGATATCCCGCTCGAAGGGGCGTGGCCTACGCGCGTGTTCCATATTGTCATAAATATGCGGCGAAAAGCGGTGAACGCTCATTCTGCAACGATAGATTAACGAAGCACCATGCCACCGAAGACTAGTGGAAAGGCAGCGAAAAAAGCGGGCAAGGCCCAAAAGAATATTTCAAGAGCGACAAGAAAAAGAAGCGTAAGAGGAAGGAGAGTTACGCTATCTACATCTACAAAGTATTGAAACAAGTACATCCCGATACTGGTATATCGAGCAAGGCCATGAGTATCATGAACAGCTTCGTCAACGACATCTTCGAAAGAATCGCCGCCGAAGCTAGTCGTTTGGCTCATTATAACAAGCGGTCGACGATTACCAGTAGAGAGATCCAGACGGCCGTACGTCTCTTGCTGCCCGGTGAATTGGCGAAACACGCGGTAAGCGAGGGTACCAAAGCCGTCACAAAGTATACCAGCTCGAAATAAGTAATAGATACGGTATCGTCTGGCGCCGCCGTAACTTCGATAAATCGGTTCTTTTCAGAACCACAACGAGAGAGGCTACAATCTTTGTTGTATAAACTGAAAAATATAATAAGAAGAATATTACAAAAGAATAGGGATAATGATACGTAACGAGGCAGCCGATTGCTCGGCGCTAAAGGAAACCTTTCGGATCGCTCCGTTCCGACATCAGGAGACCGAAACACCCGTGTGAAAAATACGTACGTTATTTCGATATCCGGAGAAAGTAATGAATGAATAACGATGATAGAGAGGAATGTTAACGCCGGACGACCGAAATGGAGATTTAATACGATGCCTACGAGAAGAGAATATTCTCGTACATTCAATATCCCCAACTAATTACGGAACGAAAAGTAGGGAATACGGATATATGCATTATACATTTATGTAAGTGTGTGTGTATATATATATATATATATATATATATATATATATATATATATATATATATATATATATATATATATATATATATATATATATATATATATATATATATATATATATATATATATATATATATATATATATATATATATATATATATATATATATATATATTATATTTGATGTTGTAATGATGTAAATGAAGGACGACTGTCTCTTTCTGATGTCATTGAGTCAACGTAATAGGTTCTTACTAGTCGCTTCGAATAGTAGGCATTACTCGTCACATAGTCGAACGATAATAGATAATATACCATATTAATCATAGATTAGAGAATATGTTGATAATGTAGGTAAACTTAGATGAGGATAACTATGTCGCATTTATAGGGAGGATTGGCTAGCATTGAGATTAACGAAAATTGCCGTTCGAATTGTGGTTCTGAAAAGAACCGATTTCGACGTAATGTCGTCGACCGAAGTATAGCGAGCTAACGTTTAGGCACGTTCTCCACGTATGCGACGGGCGAGCTGTATGTCCTTGGGCATGATCGTAACCCTTTTGGCGTGAATGGCGCAAAGATTAGTATCTTCGAACAGACCGACAAGATAAGCTTCACTAGCCTCCTGTAAAGCCATTACGGCCGAACTTTGGAAGCGAAGATCGGTCTTGAAATCTTGAGCGATCTCTCGAACTAAACGTTGAAAAGGTAATTTACGTATCAATAGTTCGGTGCTCTTTTGATAACGCCTAATTTCACGAAGAGCTACGGTGCCGGGACGATAACGGTGAGGCTTCTTCACTCCGCCTGTAGCCGGAGCGCTCTTTCTCGCCGCCTTGGTCGCCAATTGTTTGCGGGGAGCTTTACCACCAGTTGATTTTCTAGCCGTCTGCTTCGTACGTGCCATTGCGATTGATGGATGGTCGAAAGAAGAGAGTTTCGTCAAAATACTACGGACGTAGGTAGGATGATCGGAAGGTTAAATGAAATCTTGCCACGACTGTTCCCTTTTTATCAATTCTATGACTATATCTGAACCGTGGCGCGCGCGCTATTGGCGGAGACTACCGTTCTTTGGGCGGAGCCTGTTGGAATCTATAAATATATGAAGCGGCTGAGCAGAGGTATTCATTCGATCGACGATTCTCAATCTAAACGTACGTTAGACGCTATTCGTATACAACATGACTGGAAGAGGCAAAGGAGGTAAGGGGTTGGGAAAAGGAGGCGCCAAGCGTCACCGAAAAGTACTTCGAGACAATATCCAGGGCATCACCAAACCCGCTATCAGAAGATTGGCGAGACGCGGTGGAGTAAAACGTATTTCCGGGCTCATCTACGAGGAAACGCGAGGCGTACTGAAAGTTTTCCTCGAAAACGTGATCAGAGATGCAGTCACTTATACGGAGCACGCTAAAAGGAAAACCGTAACTGCGATGGACGTCGTTTACGCCCTGAAGCGTCAAGGTAGAACCCTATACGGTTTTGGCGGTTAATAAATATCGCCGCGACTAGCAATTTTACACCAACTAACGCTATCGACATCGGTCCTTTTCAGGACCACAATTCTTGCATCTGGTTGTATAGTCTCTTTATCACCTGTAGAAATAGATAGATAGATAGTAGGCATATCTCATCACGCAGAGATAATATTTCGATATTAAATATGAAACAAGTTCACCCCGTATGAGGACAAAAAAACCCAGTTGCCTATTCGTATGTATTATAGCAGAAATGCCCATTCACACATGGAAACTTGATTATGAATTAAAGAATGAATAATTTTTAATTATTAAGTGAAAGAATATCAGTATTCGGGAGGATAACAAGGATGTTTGAGAGATGAAGAACGATTCCGGGTAGCAAGCCGTTATATGAACGCATTGCGGATGAATAATAAAGCTCTGTTAACTTATTGAAGAAAAAACTTAGCCCAGTTTTGAGGAATTCATATGTCGTTCGCCGATCGATTAGGGAAGTCTATCCGTTTACGGAGAGCATGTGCATCGACATATCATTGAATTGAACTTAATCCACTTCTCTTATTTACCCGATGCGGACAGTAGGTTGACCGTGTTAGAGCGCAAGATTGCGGTAACCGTAAAAAATGTCGTAGATGGAAGGGATGTTGGTCAAAATAACTTTCTATCGTTAATTCAAATGCATTATACACATCGAAATATGAGAGGCAGGATAATTGATAAAACAGAAATTTCAATTCAGGATTAGATACTTCGAAAGGAGAGTTGACATAAGCGAACTACGATATAATTGTAATGTTCGATTATGGTATAGCTCATCGGATACAACAATTGCAAAAGATATTTTGTGGCCCTGAAAAGGGCCGTTATACACGTACGTCTGTCCGACTGACAAATAACGTAGGTATTTATGATTTCTTTTCGGTCTTCTTGGGTAAGAGTACGGCCTGTATATTGGGAAGGACACCACCTTGAGCGATAGTTACGCCGGACAGCAGCTTGTTCAACTCCTCGTCGTTTCTGATAGCTAATTGCAAATGACGAGGTATGATTCTCGTTTTCTTGTTATCGCGAGCTGCATTTCCAGCGAGTTCAAGAACTTCCGCGGCCAGGTACTCCATGACGGCCGCCAGATACACTGGAGCTCCGGCACCGACGCGCTCGGCGTAATTTCCTTTACGCAAAAGTCGATGAATACGTCCAACGGGAAATTGTAATCCCGCTCTACTGGAACGGGACTTGGATTTGCCCTTGACTTTTCCACCTTTTCCTCTGCCGGACATTTTGTAAGTTCGTTGAATTGATAAAACGGAAAGAGAAGCTCGTTCGACGGACGAAGTAATAATGCCCGTTACCAGTTCCAGCACGGTATATATAGCTTTTGTTCATCCGCCAACCGCGATCGTCTCGGGTTTACCGGGGAGGCGTGGCTAAGTTTATATCTCGATGAACGCGCGTTTCGATTTGGCGTAATGGATCAAATCAGTTCGAAATAAGTGTTCGTATCGTTGATCAAACAATCAATTCAGCTACTAATAATAAACAAGAAAATTTGAAATGTTAAATGAAGAAAGTATAATCGTTATGGACATTATTATCGGATACGGATATTAAAAAATGGCAACGACGCTACGCGCTATCACGTCTATGTAAATTTCATGGATATGGTAATAAGTACATAAGTATCTATATTTTTATCTTTTGTTAATTTGCATAGAAACAAGGTTTATAATTAGGATGTCGCGTAACGTTATCGTAAATGTAAATGCTGCTGAGATGTACTGAATATTTATTTATGAGGTCCGGAATTAACTTCCTTATGCATCTCCGTCGTCGATTTGTACCGCTGTTCTACATATTACTATATTGTCCCCATTGCCCTTCTAGGGATAATTGTCAAGAGCAAGGGGACGGCACTTTCTGCATGGCTGATAAGGT
>JARQZJ010000106.1:2067500-2073044 GCA_030704895.1 Henosepilachna vigintioctopunctata | reverse complement strand
TTTTTATCTCTTATTCTTTATTCTTTTTTTCTTTATTCTTTTTTCTTTTTTTCTTTATTCTTATCTTTATCTTTATCTCTTTTCTTTATTCTTTATTTTATCTTTATTTTATTCTTTATTTTTTTTTATTCTTTATTCTTTTTATCTTTATTTTATCTCTTTTTTTTATTCTTATCTCTTTATCTCTTTATTTTTTTATTTTCTTTATTTATCTCTTTATCTCTTTATCTTATCTTTATCTTTTTTATCTCTTTATCTTTATCTCTTTATCTTTATTCTTTATTTTTTTATCTTTTTATATCTTTATTCTTTATCTCTTATTCTTTCTTTATTTTATTCTTATCTTTTTATTCTTTATCTTTATCTCTTATCTTTATTCTTTATTATTCTTTTATTCTTTATTCTTTATTTTATCTTTATCTCTTTATCTTTTATCTCTTTTTCTTTTATCTCTTTTCTTTATTCTTTTTTTTATTCTTTATTCTTTTTTTCTTTCTTTATCTTTATTCTTTATTTTATTTTATCTCTTATTCTTTATTTTTATTTTTATTTTTATTTTATTCTTTTATTTTTATTTTATTTTTTATTCTTTATTCTTTATTCTTTTTTTTTATCTTTTATTCTTTATTCTTTATTTTTTTTTTTCTTTATTTTATTTTATCTCTTTATTTTATTTTTTATTCTTTATTTTTATTCTTTATTTTTATTCTTTATTCTTTTATTCTTTATTCTTTATTCTTTATCTTTTATTCTTTATTCTTTTTCTTTTTATTCTTTATTCTTTTATTCTTTTTTTTTTTTTTATTCTTTATCTTTTTTATTTTATTTTATTCTTTATTTTATTTTTATTCTTTTCTTTATTCTTTATTCTTTTTTTTTCTTTATTCTTTATCTTTTTTTTTTATCTTTTTTTATTCTTTTTATTTTATTTTATCTTTATCTTTTTATCTTTTTTTATTCTTATTCTTTATTTTTTTTATTCTTTATTTTATTCTTTATTCTTTATTTTATTCTTTTATTCTTTATTCTTTATTTTTATTCTTTATTTTATTCTTTATTCTTTATTCTTTATTTTATTCTTTATTTTTATTCTTTATTCTTTATTTTTATTCTTTTTTTCTTTATTCTTTATTTTATCTTTATTTTATTTTATTTTTATTCTTTATTCTTTTATTTTTTTTTATTCTTTATCTTTATTTTTATTCTTTATTTTTTTATTCTTTATTCTTTATTTTTATTCTTTATTCTTTATTCTTTTTTTTATTTTTATCTTTTTATTCTTTATTTTTATTTATTTTTTTTTATTTTATTCTTTTTTTTATTTTATCTTTATTCTTTATTCTTTATTTTTTATTTATTTTTTTTTATTCTTTTTTTTTTTTTTTATTCTTTTTTTATTTTTATTTTATCTTTTTTTATTCTTTCTTTATTCTTTTATTCTTTATTCTTTTTTATTTATTTCTCTTTATTCTTTTTTTTTTTTATTTTTATTCTTTATTCTTTTTTTTTTTTTTTATTTATTTTTATTTTTTTTTATTCTTTATTTTTTTTTTTATCTTTATTTTTATTCTTTATTTTATTTTTTATTTTATTCTTTATTTTTATTTTTTTATTTATTCTTTATTTTATTTTTTATTTTTTTTCTTTTTCTTTTTTTTTTTTTATTTTTTCTTTTTATTTTTTTTTTTTATCTTTATTTTTTATTCTTTTTATTCTTTATTCTTTTTATTCTTTATCTCTTTTTATTTTATTTTTATTTTTATTTTTTCTTTTTATTTTATCTTTTATCTCTTTTCTTTATTCTTTATTCTTTATCTTTTATTTTATCTTTTATTCTTTATTCTTTTTTATCTCTTTTTATTTATCTTTATCTCTTATTTTTCTCTTTTATTCTTTATCTTTTTATTCTTTATTTTATCTTTATTTTTATTTTATTCTTTATTCTTTATTCTTTCTTTATTTTTTCTTATTCTTTATTCTTATCTTTTATCTTTATTCTTTATTCTTTTCTTTATTTTATTTTATCTCTTATTCTTTATCTTTATCTTTATTCTTTTTCTTTATCTTTTTCTTTATTTTATTCTTATTCTTTATTTTATCTTTTATTCTTTATTTTATTTTTTTTATCTTTATCTTTATTTTATTCTTTTCTTTTATTCTTTTTATTCTCTTTTTATCTCTTTTTTCTTTTTATCTTTATCTTTATTATTTTATTCTTTATCTTTTTCTTTATCTTTTTTCTTTTTATCTTTATTTTCTCTTTTTTATTTTTATCTCTTATTCTTTATCTCTTATTTATTCTTTTTCTTTATTTTCTTCTTTTATTCTTTATCTTTATCTCTTTATCTCTTCTTTATCTTTATCTTTTCATCTCTTTTTTATCTTTTTATCTTTTTCTTTTATCTTCATTTTATCTCTTTATCTTCTTTATCTCTTTATCTCTTTCTTCTTTATCTTTTATCTTTATTTTATCTTTTCTTTATCTTATTCTTATCTTTCTTCTTTTTCTTTTATTTTTCTTTTCTTTTCTTCTTCTTCTTCATCTTCATCTTTCATCTTCATCTTCATCTTCATTCTTCATCTTCATCTTCATCTTCATCTTCATCTTCATCTTTCATCTTCATCTTCATCTTTCACTTCATCTTCATCTTTCATCTTCATCTTCATCTTCATTTCATCTTTATTCATCTTCATCTTCATCTTCATCTTCATCTTCATTCTTTCACCTTTCATCTTTCACATCTTCATCTTCATCTTCTTCACCTTCATCTTTCACCTTCACCTTCACCTTCACCTTCACCTTCACCTTCACCTTCATCTTCACCTTCACCTTCACCTTCACCTTCACCTTCACCTTCACCTTCACCTTCACCTTCACCTTCACCTTCACCTTCACCTTCACCTTCACCTTCACCTTCACCTTCACCTTCACCTTCACCTTCACCTTCACCTTCACCTTCACCTTCACCTTCACCTTCACCTTCACCTTCACTTCACCTTCACCTTCACCTTCACCTTCACCTTCTTCACCTTCACCTTCACCTTCACCTTCACCTTCACCTTCACCTTCACCTTCACCTTCACCTTCACCTTCACCTTCACCTTCACCTTCACCTTCACCTTCACCTTCACCTTCACCTTCACCTTCACCTTCACCTTCACCTTCACCTTCACCTTCACCTTCACCTTCACCTTCACCTTCACCTTCACCTTCACCTTCACCTTCACCTTCACCTTCACCTTCACCTTCACCTTCACCTTCACCTTCACCTTCACCTTCACCTTCACCTTCACCTTCACCTTCACCTTCACCTTCACCTTCACCTTCACCTTCACCTTCACCTTCACCTTCACCTTCACCTTCACCTTCACCTTCACCTTCACCTTCACCTTCACCTTCACCTTCACCTTCACCTTCACCTTCACCTTCACCTTCACCTTCACCTTCACCTTCACCTTCACCTTCACCTTCACCTTCACCTTCACCTTCACCTTCACCTTCCTTCACTTTCACCTTCACCTTCACCTTCACCTTCACCTTCACCTTCACCTTACCTTCACCTTCACCTTCACCTTCACCTTCACCTTCACCTTCACCTTCACCTTCACCTTCACCTTCACCTTCACCTTCACCTTCACCTTCACCTTCACCTTCACCTTCACCTTCACCTTCACCTTCACCTTCACCTTCACTCTTCACTTTTCACCTTCACTTATCTCTTTCTTTTCACTCTTCACTTTTTTTCTCTTTATCTTTTACTTTTTTCTTTTTATTTCTTTTTATTCTTTATTCTTTTATTCTTTATTCTTTATTTTTATTCTTTTTTCTTTTCATTTTTATTTATTTTTCTTTTTTCTTTCTTTTCTTTTATTTTTATTCTTTTTATTTTATTTTTTATTTTTATTTTATCTTTATTCTTTTTATTTTTATTCTTTATTTTTTATTCTTTATCTTTATCTCTTTATTCTTTTATTTTTTATTTTTTATTCTTTTCTTTTATTCTTTTCTTTATTCTTTATTTTTATTCTTTTTATTTTTTATCTTTATTTTTATTTTATTTTTTTATTTTTTCTTTATTCTTTCTTTATTTTTATTTTATTTTTATTTTTATTTTTTTTTTATTCTTTATTCTTTATTCTTTATTCTTTTATTTTTTATTCTTTATCTTTATCTCTTTATTTTTTATTATCTTTTTCTTTTTATCTCTCTTTTTTTTTTTATCTTTATTCTTATTTTTATCTCTTTATTTATTTTTATCTCTTTATTCTTTTTTCTTATTCTTTATTCTTTATTTTTCTTTATTATCTTTTTATTCTTTTTATCTTTATTCTTTATCTTTATTCTTTATTCTTTTCTTTATTTTTTATTTATTTTTTTTATTCTTTTCTCTTTATTCTTTATCTCTTTATCTTTATCTTTATTTTATCTTTTTATTTTATTCTTTATTTTATTTTCTTCTTTTATCTCTTTATCTTTTTCTTTTATCTCTTTATCTCTTTATCTCTTTATCTTTATCTTTATCTTATTCTTTATTCTTTTTCTTTATCTTTATTTTTATTTTTTATCTTTATTTTTTCTTTTTCTTTATCTTTATCTTTTTTATCTTTATCTTTATTTTATTTATCTTTATCTCTTTATCTTTATTCTTTATTCTTTATTCTTTTCTTTTCTTTTCTTTATTCTTTATTCTTTATTCTTTATTTTTTATTCTTTATTCTTTATTCTTTATTCTTTATTCTTTATTTTTTATTTTATCTTTATTCTTTTTTTATTCTTTATTCTTTATTCTTTATTTTTATTCTTTATTTATTTTTATTTATTCTTTATTCTTTATTTTATTCTTTATTCTTTATTCTTTTCTTTATTTTTATTTTTATTCTTATTCTTATTCTTTTCTTATTCTTTATTCTTTATTTTTATTCTTTATTCTTTTTCTTTATCTTTATTCTTTATTCTTTATTTTTTCTATTTTATTCTTTCTTTTTCTTATTTTTATTTTATCTTTATTCTTTATTCTTTATTCTTTATTCTTTATTCTTTATTCTTTATTCTTTTCTTTTTTCTTTTTTTTTATTCTTTATTTTTTATTCTTTTCTTTCTTTTTTTTATTTTATTTTATTTTATTTATTCTTTATTCTTTTTTTATTTTTTTATCTTTATCTTTTTCTTCTTTTATTCTTTACTCTTTATTTATTCTTTATTCTTTATCTTTATCTCTTTATTCTTTTTTATTTTTATTTTATTCTTTATTTTTTCTTTATTCTTTATTCTTTATTCTTTATTCTTTATTTTTTTTATTCTTTATTCTTTATTCTTTTTATTCTTTTATTCTTTATTCTTTATCTCTTTATTCTTTATTCTTTATTTATTCTTTATTTTATTTTATTCTTTATTCTTTTTTCTTTATTCTTTATTCTTATTTATTCTTATTTTTTTATTCTTTATTCTTTATTCTTTATTCTTTATTCTTTATTCTTTTTTTTTTATTCTTATTCTTATTCTTTATTCTTTATTCTTTATTCTTTATTCTTTATTTTTTCTTC
>JARQZJ010000106.1:1730000-2062500 GCA_030704895.1 Henosepilachna vigintioctopunctata | reverse complement strand
TTATGTTATGTTATGTTATGTTATGTTATGTTATGTTATGTTATGTTATGTTATGTTATGTTATGTTATGTTATGTTATGTTATGTTATGTTATGTTATGTTATGTTATGTTATGTTATGTTATGTTATGTTATGTTATGTTATGTTATGTTATGTTATGTTATGTTATGTTATGTTATGTTATGTTATGTTATGTTATGTTATGTTATGTTATGTTATGTTATGTTATGTTATTTTATGTTATGTTATGTTATGTTATGTTATGTTATGTTATGTTATGTTTATGTTATGTTATGTTATGTTATGTTATGTTATGTTATGTTATGTTATGTTATGTTATGTTATGTTATGTTATGTTATGTTATGTTATGTTATATTATAATATGTTATGTTATGTTATAATATGTTATATTATATTATGATATATTATGTTATAATATGTTATGTTATGTTATGTTATGTTATGTTATGTTATGTTATGTTATGTTATGTTATGTTATGTTATGTTATGTTATGTTATGTTATGTTATGTTATGTTATGTTATGTTATGTTATGTTATGTTATGTTATGTTATGTTATGTAAATGTTATTCGACGTTGAGTGAATTTTATTCAATATTTAATGGAGAGTTATGTGCAATATTAATGGCTTCGAAATACATTTCTTCACCGTGATAATCAATAAAAGCAAGTACGTCATTACGTCACACACTCAAAGTGCACTTCAGTCTTTGGAAAAAGTTAAGACAAATTCAAAATTTTCTGTTATTCTCAAAAATATTTTGAGTTAAGTGAATTCTCGGAGCAATCAAGGAATAAATATTAAATTCTTACGAGCAAGGCTCACGTCGGAATAACATCAAACGAAACAGTCGACAGTTTAGCTGAAGAAGCGGCCAAGAACAACAAATTCAATTAGTTGAATGTGTACCGTCTGATTTGTTTCTTGTTATCAAAACAAAATCTTTTAGTAAATGGCAGAAAATATTCTACAATAAATCTGAGGGAAATTTATACTGCTCCATTAAGTCGAATCCTCTGCACAAAGTTTGGTTTCAAAATGTCAGAAGCTACAGAGACTTCATTCGCAGTATATGCCGTTTGAGAAGAGGTCACGCAATCTGCCCTCATTACTCACATCGGATTGGTGTCAGACATGATCCCCTCTGTCAGTGCGGAGAAATGGGAGCTGTTGAGCATATTATTCTCAATTGTAGTAATTTCAGACATCCATGTCAAAATTTGTTATTCATAATACCTGAATTAATTCGATTCTATCAGCCGTATAATTTAGGTTTTTTATCATCTTCAAATGATAAAGAGGTAAATCAAATCATTTTTGATCATATCAAATCGATAAATTCAAAAATTTTAGAACAACGTTTTTTTCCTTTGTGCTAAGCGTCCTGTGTTTTACTTCACAACTACTTCCTTACCGTGGCTGTATTCATGTGTGTGTACGAAGAGTAAAATCGCCCTGACGAGCCCCTGGGCGTTTTGTGTCCTTGTGTTTGATCCCTTTTTTTGTTTTCTCCACTGTCAATTCGTTTAGTGAGGTTTACATTTTTCTTCACTGTGAATAGTGTTTGATTAAACTAATTCTAAATGTTTATGGATATATATGACCATGTGTATATAGTGTATAGTAAATATGACATATTTTCAATAGAAGTAATGTTGGCTTATGATTGAATTCAAAGCCATTCACGGGGCCTTTCCCATTAAAATAATGAAGAAAAAAATAATCAGTCTAAATTATCTAAATTATGATTGAATCTCAAAAATGTATTATAAAATACAATTAAAAATAATAAAATAAAAAATGGCCTGAAGTAGTGAGTGTGATATCATTTTCAAAATTGAAATACAAAAAGGCAAGTTGACTTTCTTGATTACATTTTAACGTTTATGACACATCGTTTCATAGAATTCAATTATTCAATCGTTTGGACAAAAGTATCAATTTGCAACGAAAAGTTAACTAAAATAGGTAGTCTGGACAGTGCATAATTACTTGAAATTAACATTCACTGCGTCGCGTCAAAACGTCTCGTCACATCACATTCAATAGGTATTATGGAAAGTTTACTCCTCTTTCCACTATCTCAATGCAATGAGGGCAAAATAATACGAGGAACTATGCAGTTCGAACGGCGCAGAACTCACGAGCATTCTGGGAATGGTGGAGAGACACATATCGCCTAGTCCAGCTCCAGCAGCGGATTGGAGTCCGACCGAACCTAAAAGGAAGTGAGAACTGTGAATTTATATTATATATATTATTGATTTACAGAATGATGCGAAAGATATCCTTTGATCAATTGTTTGTATAACTTATTGTTCAAATCTTTGGGATATTAGTGCAAGAAACGGATATATTGCTATTCTTCAAATTTTTATTGTTGTAGTTTCTACTGAAGCACCCATAAAAACAGTCACGAAATATAGATAATCAAATAAATTTTTCGTCATAATCCGAATACCAATATTTTTTTTTGGTTTTTTTGATGATGTGATTAATAAACTGTCATTATTGGTTCATGATGGGATTTTGTCAAGGAATCGTACAAACATACGGAATCCATGACATGAAACAACAGAAAAAATGGACACTATTGAATCGAAAACTAGCGTAAACTTTCAAACGACTCATCTTTTCATTACGCTGAAGAAAATTTCTTCCAAACATATTCAAGATAGTGAGTCAATATTCACCAATTAACGGGTGATTTTTTGAGTCTTGAGTTTTTGAGGTTGGCGGCACTGGTTGATAATGGCATTCAAACGCCATCTATCAACGTGAAAAGTTTTGAGTATACTCTGCCATTTCATCATGACACTTACAAAGGAGCAACGATTACAAGTTGTTGAAATTAAGTGCTCAAGTTAAGTAATCAAAATTTGTGCTCTGTGAAAAATGTGTATCGTTTGTTACGACCATATTATGGTCGTCACAATCAACCTGGTGAATCAACATTCCGTTTTGTTATCACCCAAATTCGCACCAAGTTTATTTTGTTGGACATTTAACTATTTTCTCGCATGCGTACAGTGCGTACTGAAGAGAATATTGCAGCCGTAGCAAACAGTGTTAATGGGAATCGTCAAATGTCAATTTGTCGCGGTTCTCAGCAATTGGGCATGTGTTACTCAACCACATGGAAAGTTTTACGTGTTCATTTGGGTTTGAAAGGATATAAAATTCAACTCCTGCAAAAATTGATTTACCACAACGTCTAATTTCAGGTGAATGGGGCTTAGAACAGCTTAATTAAAATCCGCTGTTTTATCGAAAAATTGTGTTCAGCGATGAGACTCATTTCTGGCTCAACAGATATGTAAATAAACAAAACTGTCGCATTTGAAATGATGAACAGCCACATTCCAGACAAGAATTACCGATGCATCCTGAAAAAACGACAGTTTGATGTGGTCGCATCATCGGTCTATTTTTCTTCAAAGACGACCGTGAAAGAAACGTTACCGTCAACGGCGAACGATATCGAGCCATGATACGCAACTTTATTTTGCACCAGTTGACCGAGTTCAACTTGGTTCACATGTGGTTTCATCAAGACGGTGCCACATGCCACACAGCTCATGAAACAATCGACATGTTGAAGGATGAATTTGGTGAGCAGCTTATCTCTCGAAAAGGCCTTGTGAATTGGCCGCCAAGATCATGCGTTTTGGCGCCTCTGGATTATTTCTAGTGGCGTTATGTCAAATATCGAAGCCTCACAGGATAACATAATACGCGTTATTCGTGGAATACAGGCCGAAATGATCTACAAAGTGACGTAAAATTGGACCTTCCGAATGGACCATTTGATACGAAGCTGCGTAGAACATTTACATGAAGTTATCAAATGTAATCTGTAAAATGCTGATCTCGAATAAACTCGATAATTTTGTTTCTTCTGTTGAAAGAAAAGCATTGTCGCTAGAGATCAGAAAACGTGCAATGCCATTCAAAAATGAAGTTTTCTATGTACGAAGTTGAATCTGATTCGATGCAATTTATAGCCGAAAATTGACTTTTCCAATTTATGCGTAGACAGAAAAAACTCGTACTTACATGTTGGAAATTTTGAGGGATCTGGAGAAGTTCATGCTTAAAGGTAGATGAATAATTATTGGCGGCGACAATAATAAGTGGTCCAAAAGTACACCAAGTGTTGAGATACCTGAAGATATTTTCACATTTAATTTATTCTGCTAATTCATAATTTTCAGTCTGCACTTCGAAATTCCATGTACTAGTGATAATTTGAGATTCAGTCAGTTTCTGGCAAATGTTGAAAATATTTTGAGATTTCACAATTCATGGAAATTTTCAACAAAACCCATTTTTTCCAATATTCCAGAACTTGTTATTTTACGATCTGATAAAGATTTTTCTACTTTTGCAAACGAACAGGAAGGAAAATGATAACAGACCAATGATATTATTACAGGAGGGCAAGCTAGAAAAATTTGAGGACCAATATTACTACATAGTGGAAGGCAAATCAAGGTCAAGCTCCGCTGATAACGCTTCAACTAGACGAACCAACATTCCACGATTTTCCATAGACGGAATAAGCGATCTGTTCATATGACCTCTTATTCCCAGGTGCTTGAGCTCTTTGGAAACGATGTTAGGTTTCATACAATGAAATGCTTAATGCAAATCAGAACACATCATAATTACAAAATCACTGTCGTCCATCTCATCTGAAATAAGTTGAATTGCCTACGTCGTTGTTGTATTCGCGAATTTGAAGGACCTGAAGCTAAGTTGAGAATAACTCAGAGAGTAAATTGTTTCTATCCATAATTTTCATACTTTCGGGATTAATGCTTTTTCATAGACCTCGAAAACACTTCCAAAGTTGTGACAGGACCATAGTTTTTCACATTGGCCGAATCACCTTCTCGATATACGGTTATATTGAGACCAATCTCAAACAGCTCAGGGCAATTTGCCCTAACTCGACGACTTTTCACAATTTCAGATATTTGGGATATTGATGATATCGCAACATGTTTCATTATCTATACTAGAACGTCATCCACTTCTCGTCCACGCGAGACGATCACATAATTGGCGAGGACAATTTTATATTTAGAATAAGTGTAGGCGAAACAGGAGCAAAAATCATTGACGCAGAATTTGTTTTCTTCGTAGCAGTAACATGGTCCTACTTCGAAGAAACTTGCTGTCCTAACATGGAAACTGGAAAGTGAGATTTTCTCGACTCAGAAACCAACATTGAGAAGTAGTTTGAGAACACTAGGCACAACAAAGCAGCTTCCATAATATTTTCATCCTAGAACCATAAATGAATGTTCCTTCTCTCGGTGAACCTATTTCTCATTTTGTTTATGATTTTCCAAACAGCCGTTCGAATATTTCTATTTATATCTACCATGCCGATGTAATAAACCTGTCTCTCAAACTCAGTCATTTTCGCTATTTCAGTCCTAGAGTTTACAGCAGCTTTTACGTACATCTTTATCTCGAGGCAAGTTAGATTTGAGTCCTCGAAAAAATTCGAATTCAGGATCCTTTCTATAATTAATTATTATATATTAATAACGGTAAAAGAAAACCAAGAGATGAGCAGGATATTAACTTTCTGCTTATCCAAGAAAATGCAACTTCAGAACACCAAATAAATGTGTCATAAAATATGAATCTATTAGTTCCGTATTTTAGCATTTCGACTGAGAATCCATACGAATATTATAAATGCGAAAGTAACTCTTTCTGTCTGTCTGTTCGTCTGTGACTCTTTCACGCCTAAACGGCTGAACGGATTAGGATGAAATTTGGTATGGTGATTGACGATAACCTAGAAATGGTCATAGGCTATAAATAATCACGCCATCGTTCTTAGGGGGTAGGCAGTAGGCAGATAACTAAATTGAGTTAGTGATTTTTAGTCGTTTTTGTTGGGACTTTTGCTCTTTCACGTCTAAACGGCTGAACGGATTTTGATGAAATTTAGTAAGGTAATAGATGGTTACCTAAGAACGGATATAAGATCAAAATGATCACGTCATCGTACTTAGAGAATAGGAAGTAGGTAGAAAACTGAATTGAGTTAGTGATTTTTTTATGGTTTTTGCTGGGAGTTTTGCTCTATCATGCCTAAACGGCTAAACGGATTTTGATGAAATTTAGTAAGGTGATAGAGAGTAACCTAGAAAAGGATATGGGCTATTAATATTCATGCTATCGTACTTAAGGCGTAGGCAGTAGGCAGAAAACTAATTAAGTTAGTGATTTTTAATCGTTTGTTTCAAAAGTTTACCTCACACACGCCTTAACGTCTGAACGGATTTCTATAAGACTTGGTTAATTTGAAGATAGGATCCTAGGCACGGACACAGGCTACTTTTTACGGCGGGAAAATACCTCATTTCCGCGGAAATCTAGCGTGATCGAGTCAAGAAGCGCATGACGCCATAGCTACTGAAATGATTTTGATGTTTTTTTTATAAACTGAGTGTTACTAAGACTTCAGGTTATTATTTGATCACTTTTCTAACTAAGAGGGTGGTAGGTGCCATCATTTAGGGAATTTATGATGAAATTTTGATGCAACTGTTTTTATTTAACAGTTGTACTTGGATCGAAACTTAGCGACATTCCATCACACTACTTAACTTATACGGTAGGAAGGTACCAAAATTCAGACTACTTTTCACTTCGGCAAAATATCTCATTCCCACAGGAACTCATACATAGTTACCTATCTACAACATTAAAACTCTGTCTAGAATCACATTACGCCAAAACTATTGATATGATTTGTATACGATTTTTTATTCAACTGTCTGTTACATTACATACAGATAAAATCTAATTATCTACACCTCAGAACTAATATAACTAAATAACTAGCTACGCTTTAAACTTGAGGAGGTAATTAGATAGACATTTATACGAACTTTGAGCCCAGTAATCAGTTCAGTTGATGTGAAGTTGAGGACCGGAACACGATAGTGGGACATTGTTGCAGGGGGACTTAAAGCCGGGAGAAAACAAAAAAACTTATGCGGACGAAGTCGCGGGTAAAAGCTAGTTGACTATAAAAACCGAATAGTCGTTCTACCCATGTGGTTAGAAGATATTGCCCACTATTTGATATATTCCGATCAAGCGATGTCGATACTGTTTATTGTTAATCATAAAATATTGCTATTAATACTATGATAATACTAAAGCTATTTTTCAATTATTTCGAACGAAACCCGTGAATAGAACTGAAAACAAACACACTTAGCATTCGCTCTTCAAAATTGACCCAAACATCAACCCCTTAAATATTGATAATTGAATAGAAAGCAGAGTGTATATCATTGTATGAGACATAATCTCAAGTGATATTTTTTTGTGAATATTTTTTTAATTTAATAATTGATGAGGCCGATACTTGATGTAAATCGGTAAATATAAAAAGACAATTGTTAAACTGATTTACACTTATATTAAGAAGAATACTGCATGACGTACGTTTGGATGTGATTCACCTTTTTCAAATGCTACGTACAGACTAATGACATTTCTCGAATACATACAATATATAAACTCAAATCACGAATACAGAGGAAACAGGTAGATAACAGGTAAAAGGTATCAATTCATACTGAACTACTGAACTACTTCCAGAATATTTGTATTCATTAATTTGAAGTGATTCTAACAAATTAAGCTCCATTCCCTTGTTTGCGGTATTGGAAATTTCAAAATCGGAATTGAATATATGATTTTCATCAATCAAGTGATTTGCATCATGTGAATCTGTCTTCTGATCATCAAAGCTACGATTATGTTCAGAAATTCTTATTTGAAAAATTTTAAACGTTCTACCAATGTGAAACTTATCACAACTACCGTAGCTAATTTTATATACACTCTATATAATGTATATAAAATCAACTGTGGTAGTTGTGATAAGTTTAATATTGATAGAACGTTTAGAAGTTTTCAAATAAGAATTTATGAACATAAACGTAGCTTTGATAATCAGAAGACAGATTCACATTATGCAAATCATTTGGTTAATGAAAATCATATATTCAATTCCGATTTTGAAATTTTGAATACCGCAAATAAGGGAATGAAGCTTAATTTGTTAAAATCACTCCAAATTAATAAATACAAATATTCTGGCATCCTTTTGAATAGACAAGTCGATCATACCTCAAGCCCCCTTCTCAATCTTTTCAAAATTACTTAGTTTATTATATAGTAGTTCAGAATGAATTGATCCCTTCTACCTGTTATATTCCTGTTTTCTCTGTATTCATAATTTAAGTTTACCTATTGTATGTATTCGAGAAATGTCATTAGTCTGCAAGCAGCATTTGAAAAAGGTGAATCTCATCGACACGTACGTCATTCTTTATTCTTTTTAATGTATGTGTAAATCAGTTTAACAATTGTTTTATTATGAATATGTTGTTTTGGGTTTAACCGAATGAAATATTCGGAGTCTCTCTGAAACAAGTTCTCAATATCTGTCATATGAAGCGCATAATGCGCATAATGCGAATTCCTATTCCCAATGATAAATATCTATCAAATTTAGAGTCTTGCTTTGAGATTACGATGTGTTTATGAATGTCAGACGCTTAACTGACCTTAAACAAGGTTTATCCATATTGCGAGAAATGATGAAGGAAACCAAAACTCTTACCTCGGTAGCCTTGCACCAGTAGAATAACGTGGGGACGTATTCTATATAAGCTCTGCAAATACCTAAGGCGCGCCTATTTTGTTCAACTACTTTGTTTATTCCAGCGCGGTTTTAACTTCGCTATCATGAAGGTTTACGTGAGTACTTTCTCCTATTATTACGATAGACTTATTAGTGAAATGAATTGTCGGTTGTGTTCGAAACATTTAGTAAAAGTCATATTTGAATGAAAAAAAATTACGGATAATTATTATTTCATATCATAATTTTTCACGAAATAGATACTCACTCTATATATATATATATATATATATATATATATATATATATATATATATATATATATATATATATATATATATATATATATATATATATATATATATATATATATATATATATATTTATAATGAAATTTATCATTTTATGATGAAAATTGAGAATTGAAGTCAACTCTCAATGTTTCTCAACTCGACTGGGATTCGAACCCAGGTCATCAGGTTTACGCCCCACTTACTTACTTCACAAATCTTTATTTACAATACATATATAATACATGAGTTATGCAAAAATTTAACATAATATAACTCAAACTAAATACATAATTCATTATTAATTACAATCACAAATATCATCTTGATATACATATGAGGGATCATATATGTGTAGACGATCGCTTTGCCTCTAGGTAATTATTTTTATGTTTTATTTGTACATTGTCATTATATTCACATATTCAAATTCTACAATACAGGAAACTTTTTGCGAAAACCTGCTTCCGAGGCTTTTTACCGCTACCGAGGTCTCCACTTTGAGATGGCGTATTGATTTGTATTCATCAAGCTAGTTATGGGTTCGACACCAGTCATTAACTTTTTTCACTATAAAATTATACATTTCTTCATAAACGCACGTAGTAGCTTATACTATATATATATATATATATATATATATATATATATATATATATATATATATATATATATATATATATATATATATATATATATATATGTATATATGTGTTTAATTGGGATAGCAGTCCAGGACGGGAAAATAAGTTACCTCTCTAGTGATTTACAAGCTCTCAAAAATGTTAATTTTTTTTTCGAAAATGTTTCGTTACTTCATTCAACAACTGAACACGTAGAATGCAATAATATTCGAACTCAATGCATTTGGGAATACTCGTACTTATTTTCAAAATTGAAGAAGCAAATGACTTTCGGACTAACTTCGCAGTACTTGTAGGAAAAATTTTCAATAGTGGCTTGTTATATGAAAAATATTAATATTGTATTATTTGGACCATGTAGAAAAAAATTATCATTTTCAAAAGATTGGAAAATACTGAAGAGGTAATTTATTTTCCTGTACTGACTGCAATCCCAATAAAACCCTGAAAATACATATCTACTGTCGAGAAACATTCAACTATATATATATATATATATATATATATATATATATATATATATATATATATATATATATATATATATATATATATATATATATATATATATATATATATTCATACCGCTCCCAAAATCTACTCGAAATTTTACGTACATCCGACACTATCTACTCGGCTGAGCCCAAATCTACTCGTCCGTACAAAATCTACTCGGATGGCTTATATTTATCGATCCTAGTTTATTTAGAGAAGAATGTTGGTAATATACGAGAATTTAATTTGACATTCGCTTAGTTATTATTATATCGTTCGGCTATTTAATCTACATATATATGAAATTAGAAGATGTCAGAAATATGATTTCGACGGAACGAATGGAAAATATGAATTTAAGCAAATGTTTCATAATATGTATTTTTTTCCAAACAGCATTTTGGGTGATTCAACCTGATAAGTATATTTCGGAATTTTATATTCAATGTATAGGAACCATTAATATAAGGCATTCCCCATATCCATAAATAATTCAACAAGATCATTCGAATACGTTTTAGTTACGGATGTAATAGTGTAATAATAATTTGTTATTATTTGAATTTTTATTTTGGAAATGATTTAAATTAAAACAGAGATGATAAAAGTGATCTTAATAAAAAACTCGGCTTTTTATATAAATTCTCGTCAATTGCAGGAATGACAGAAATATTCAATTAATGAAAGAAGTTCTTTTTTTAATGAAATATAAGGAAGAATACTTGCATATAAAGAATATAGGTAATATAATGTCACAAAGTTTTGGATATATCTGGATCAGTTATACTTATATCATAAATATAAAGTGCATATGTTAAATTGAACAATATATAACGAAAAATAGTCAGTTAACATCTATTACTTCAAAGCGTCATGTGTGTAGCCTAGGTTGTTGACTTAGGATGTAGAATGTTAGGGTGTAGATTTCTCTGCTCATTCTTACTTGTTCAGAAATTATTCTATAGAGGGCACAACAGACAACTCTTTGATAGAATTTTTATTACTTTACTGATTGTAAAATGTATTTCTGATTGAGATTATACGGAATTATTTTCAGATGCAGTTTCAGTGTTTGAAACTATTTTTAATAGCTTATTTTTCATATAGGTATACATGAACTCAATATTTGTTTTACTTCGTTTGATACATTGGATGAACATACATTTCATCAAATTTCCGCTGATAGACATGTCTGCATACATATTTCTAGTTGATACGTGCATTAGTCGTTATGTTCATTATTACTTTCTTGCTTCGTTGAAGTGGTAGTAAGAAATGAATTATATTAATGACTTTGAAAAATTAATCTAAAAAATTCTACAGTCTATCAATATTCGAGATGCAAAAAAATCTAACTGCGAAATGACTGGAACCGCTTTTTGTGTTGATAAATAAAATTCAATCTGCCTATAGCGGACTTATCGCCTAATCAGAAGTATTATATTTAATATATCATTATATCAAATGGAACACTATTATTGAATGTTTTATTTATTAAAATAATTCATTTGTTAAGTAAAATATATGATTCAAGATTTCAGTATATTCAAGATTTATGCTGAATGAATACCAACAAGATTTATTATTTTTCTATTTATTAAGTTTTCTTCAGTTTCAACAGAAAATTATTTTTGAATTATTTCTTTTAATTTGAGTCATATAATCGAAATAGATAGAAACACTTTCTCTTGAAAAACTGAAAAAGTTCTGAAAGTTGCCAAACACTATGTTTTAATAAGCAAATAACATTCGCATCAATTTCGCGTGATGAAAGTGGAGTATTCAGTGCGAAGGCCTCGATTGTTGTTATTGATATACGATTATATTTACTCTTTGAAGAATTTTAAAGGTGTAATAGATCATCCAAAAAGCTCTGAAAAATAAATAATAAATAAGTTAATAAATTGCCAATTTGAGAAGAAAAAAGTAGGTTTTCAGTTTGATGATATTTTTGTATCAAAACTATACTATGAGTTGCGAGATGTGTTTTTCATTTCGACACGGGATAATACCTTGTACATTCATCAGAAAAATTTGAACTTATGTACATGACTATAATTAATTTTGGTATGCCATAATTTATTAACATAGATTTCATAACATTTTTCTTCGTGAAGGGTTGAATTCGACTATTCTGCATAAATAATTGAAACTTCAGTTATAATTGTTAAAAACACTGAATCCATTTTTAAAACAACTACTTTCAACCATAACGGCAAAATCAAGAGATAAAGACTTGATAAAACTGTAATAGTACAAGTCAAATTAGTTGTTTTTGCAATAAACTCAGTGATTATAAGATTTGTACTTCATAGAAGTTTCATTTAAAATTAAAGTTCACACAGTTAATTTCATTTCATCGATTCATATTATTCTTCATAAAGATTTACCACCTTTTGAAGAGGAGTTTCGTTGGCATCTGGTTAATATCACTACGCACAGTATATCCAGTCCCACCAGTGGCGGATATACATAATATTTTTGGAGATGGGGGGCAAGAACAAGGTAATAATATGTAATTTGGGTAATAAAGTAGTTATGTTTCACGTTAGCTTTTGAGGTCGATTTCAGTGGACAAATTACAATTAAATTTCAATTTCGTTTTAAAAAGGCGAAACAAAGTACATACAAGTGAAGGAAAAATACCGTTCAAAAATATTATATGTTATAAAGACTAAGTGAGGTTAACAATATTCACATAGTACAGAACAAAGTTCAAGATTCTCAGTGTATTTCAGAATTCATCAATAACTTCCTGGTAATTATCAAGAGGATATAAATGATAGGATAAAAAGGCCTATGACAATTTGCGGGAGATCCAATATCACTATGGCCTCTTTCTTCTTGCAAAAACACAAGTTCCCTCACACTAATTCACATATGTTTATTCGTCAAAATTCAACATTATGCTGGACTCATCATTTTCGCAAATGAGTTAATTTTGTATAACACTGTCTGATTTCGAGGAGGAGGGTTCGGTCCCCTAGGCCCCCTTTTATATACGCCCTTGCGTCGTCATTTCAATCGTTTTATGGATTCAATATTAGGTTAATTTCTTGGAAGGTTCAGGGACATGTCGAACTGTCGACCATGTAGATCTCCAATTCTTAACAGATGTTAAAAGACATATTATAATTTATAACTGCGGAAAAAGAATAAGAAATTAACGGTCATCATATGGACGTCAATTATATAACGTTAAGAGGTTTTGAAGACGAATTTTGACTGAAATTTTTTTTCCGTGATTATAAAATAGCCATTTTGATTATCAAAATTTTGGCTAATTCAGAACATGTGTTTCGAGATGTTCTAGATGTCTCTTGTTAACATCTGATTTCACAAGGCATTTTATTAACAAAGACTAAATAAAGTCTCTCGTTTTTATGACAAGGTAACACAAAAACGTATGAAGATGTTGAAAATATCGTTCAACAATAACAGACATTTAACTGTTCATCGTCATGAACAGTTAACATTAATGTCAGAAATCACCAAATAGTTGAGGGGATTCTACTCGATTACGAAGTAGCTTCTTTGATCAGTTTTTTCATTTATTTATCGCAACTATTATCTACTGTATCTTATAATATAATAATGAATTATCGAGAGGATTGTGTACAACATAGGTACCTAATCGTGACTTTTATGAGAGTTTTTCGACAAAGAGGAGCATATCGATAGTTCGTTTTATAGGTAATTGAATGAATGCATAATGAGATGAGCAATCTACAGCTATTTGATTATTTGAGCTGAAGATGAAAGTGTTATATTATGTCTCAAGTTAATATTTTACTTTACTTATAATTTATCAATAAAGATCAAGTAAAAATGTCATTTAAATTCAATATATTCATATTCTTTGTTTGATATACCTATTAATTACAACATGAATAAGTTGTACAATACTGTTGAATGTTGTAGAATGAATATTTGACTGCAAATTACTATTACATATAATTATGAAATATTTCAAAAATGAAAATGTTTACTAATTGAGAATAAATTATAGATGTCTCTTATAGTTATTTAGGTGATTTCATAGCTTCATAAAGGTTATAGTATATTCAATGAAAACACATCTAGCTTATTACCTCTGATCAAGTTATAAATTGTTCGATCAATTAAAATAATTCAGAAATGTTTGAAAAAATCGTGGGGATTATTTTAGATTATATAGAGGGTTCGAATGTGAAACACGTTTTAAACCACAATATTTTCGAAATACTTGAATTTGAGCGTAAAAATTGCAAAAAACTATTGACTGATATCGGCGGTTTGATTATCGTAGCACTGTACCGCTTATGAGAGTATCTGTTTATATAGATTAATCAGGGATACGTGAGTGAATCGTAAACAACATTCCTTATTCATAGAAGATACCTTCATAGAGAGGTGCAGAAAATCGTTGAAAACATTAATGAAGCAAAAATAATTCAAATTGTGAAGGATCTTTTCTAATATTTTTTACGAATTGTATGAATTTAACGATATGAATTGCATACCTACGTATATTTTAAGCAGAAAAACACTAAAAAAATCTGAATAACTGAAAACGGTTTAAGGTAGTCAATAGTACCTATGTAGTATTATTTATTACTTATATCACGAATATGCTCATTTCGAAATACCCTACGTGTACGACTAGATGTAACAACATGTTGCAAATCAAAAATGCGCAGAAATAATTCATAGTCACCTAGATCTTCATAAATGAGTCAAAAAAATTTCATTTTTTTTCGTTTTGAAGAAATGTACGTTACTCAAATGAGATAGGTGTCCGATTCAAAAGATTATGAATTTATAGGAATTCAGAAATAATGTATATATAACATCATTCATGTTTTGAAAATATCAATTATTTTTATGTTATAAATAATGTATAATATGAATCTATAGAAAGTGTATATCAAAAGCATATAATTCAGGAAAATTTTTCTTTAGGAATTTCCACATATCAATTGAAATATTGATTACTCTTAATGAATCAGTGTAGTTATACTTTGTACCTGTTCTAGCCCAAGTTCACTTCTTCCAATCCATAGTAAAAACCAAATTATATTCCAGAATTTTAAATAAACAAAATTGTTGGAGGACAATTTTGCATTGTCCTCCAATCTAGTTGCATGCGAGATTTTTGTCTTTCATTACATAATAAAAAAAGACATTATTATAATAAGAGGATAATATTAGTTAGAATGAAGGTCAAAATTTAATCTTACAACAAAAGGTTTTCTTCATCTTCTATTCAAATTTCTAAACAGTTGAAGGTTTTCATAGGTTTTTCAACTGAAATTCTTCACATGCAAAAGATTAGCATTAAACAAATTCTTCAACTTGCCGTATATATTCAAGTAGCAATATCTGTAATACTGTAGGTAATTCCCATTTTGAAAAGTGATAAAATGAACTAAATCACTATATTTTGAGGAATGTATTATAACTTCAATAGAATTCAGGTCAAGGAACGTAAAATTTTTTCATGTCCATCATTTCTGCTTCTATTTCTATGTTTTCTCGCAATTTTTTTGACTTAACACAAATAATTGGATGAAGATATTGTTTCTATGAGTCAACAGTTGTTGATTCATTCATTTTATCAATTTAAAGTTCATAAGTAAGCAAGTTCAATTTGTAAAATGTTGCATGAGATGCAGTTCTCAATACAGGAGTAACATGTGAGAACATGAATATTCTAGCATTTAACATCTCTTTGGTAAACCGATGTTTATCATGAAGTCGGCGACTATTTTGATTGAGGATAGATGCGTTTCCAAAAATGGAACAATTTGTAAAACTCTGTTTAAAATTTGAATTATGATTGAAGATATTTATTCCAATGTGAAAATATCTCAAAATATCGAAATTTTGGAATTCAGAATACATTATAGATGAGTCCTATTGTTTTGACACTGTTTCATATTGGCAATAACAGGCCTTTATTTCTTATCATTCCTGTCCTATCAGGTTATAAGAGACAAGGATTTTCAAATACTTCTGAAATTTTGCCCTGATAAAAAGATTTTTCGGAAGTGACCGAGAATTATTATATTCAATTAATTCGAAATTATACTGAACTGTATTTCAACTCACTTCAATATGTATTTCAACTCACTCATATTAATAGAGATGTGCAAAGATTCTCGAGTATTTTTTATATTATTACATAATTCTAATATATCTTTGAAGATTTGAATCACAAATGAATAGTGATGATTGAAAATGGGTGGCTAATTGAAATTCTAATATTATCGAATTCTCTACTGTTCGGTCATCTTTAATTATTACGGTTGCTATCCGTCCGGGATTTCCCAGATTTGTCTTCTTCGAAGGGAGTCCAGGGGCTGCCCAGCAGCGGCTTTTAATAAGTGACCGTGTGTAAACCGTACAATTTTTTTTGTCAGGGAAATCCTATTTTTTTTTAGTTGAGCGACAAATTTTTTTGCAATCGGAAGGTTTTAGAAAATGCTCGAGGCCTTGGAAATTTATTTTAAAAGCTTGGATAGACCACCCATTCCGATCAAATAATTTTTTGAAGACCCACTGTCAGAGGCATATATATTTCCAATGTATTCAGTGATGTACGTTCTCTAATCTCGAATATCGAAAAGTTGGAAAAAAGTGAAAAATCGAAAACAGAATCCTATTTGCGTATCTGAATAAAACGTTAGAAGACAGAATGAAAGAAAATTTTTTGTTTCTAAAGGCACAAAATATTTCGAACGAACAAGATGAAAACACCAAAAACCATTTCAAAGTATTTTACATTTTTTACATAGCAATGAATTCCCACATAGAAAAGTTTGAAAAACCAATTGAACACTTTGACCAATTTAACTGGATGATGTTACTAAACATCATTGCAAGTACCCCATGGTCTGATGTCGAAAAGAACAGTCCCTTTTCTCAAGGAAATTAACATCGAAATCGATGACACGAAGCTGATTGACGAATATACAAACGCTCATAGCATGGACCTTATTGACGGCGATAAGATTTCATAGCGCAATTCATCTATGGCTTATTTTTTTTCGAAACACTCATTATAATCAGAAATGCTTAAAATCGTATAGTATTATTTTGTGTATATCTGCACACAATGCGTCGACAGAAAGTGTTTTCACTAGTCACGTATCAATGGACGGAATAAAGAAACTCGCTTAACGGCTCATTTTAGGTCTATGATTAAATCTTTTATTTGATCTCTTTGAAAAAATTTCGATCTTTTACAAATTCTTGTTAGAACAGAAAGATATTTCATTGAAAATTGGGAAGACTAACATAAATCAAAATAGTTTGAAAAAACTTGATCTCCCTAAAATTCAAAGTTTTAGAACTTACTTGAAATAATTTATATTTACAATTGAAACAATATTATAGGGATTTGGCTATCTTACTAGATGTATGAGAATATCATTGGTGTAGTAGTTTTTTTTTTCAAAATTATCAAGGATTAGTCATTAGAAGTATCATATAATAATTTGATTGGTACCTGAAAAAAGCGCTTTAGTTATTTTTGTTACCATAATACAACAGAAGGAGTGCTTCTTTGAAAATGTCTATTATTTGTTGGTGTTACATAAAATGAAGTCGATTTCAATGGCACACTGTATGAATGAATGAAAATTGAAAATTTATAACGATGTTTTTATTTTGTTTGCAAAAAATATTTTTTCAGATATGTCGTGAAAAAAACATATTTCGCCTAAATGTCCGAGTTTTTTGTCTTGTTCATCAGGTGTCGGTGAACTAAGTTATAACAGCCCCAATTTTTCGAGAATTTTCAGTTCGAAAAATCTGACTTGAGATTGCGGAGAACAGAGCAGAGAAATAATATAATTTTCGAGTATTCAAAACTTTAATTATGCTCCTATTCCATAAAATAGTTTTTCTATAATTTTTTAGGTGTACCTTTGTGAAGTTTTATTTGAATGTTTATTTCTACTCATGTATTAATCCGATTCTTTTTCGTTTAAAATGTGAGAATGTCTATAGTTTCAGATGCTCGTTTCCAATTGAAAATCGCAAATATAAGGGCTCCGAATGAATATTAACTATTGCGAACGAAACTGTTAATTTTTATCATTGTTGGGAATTCATCAAACTGAAATTTTGTTGAAAATTATATATGCAACAAATCTGTTGACTGCTGTCAAGGTCTTGGGATCATTATAGCACTTTATCGTTGTTTTAGGATATTTGTTTACATAACTTAATCAGGGTCACGCTAGTGAACCGTAAACAAAAATATTCATTCTTTATACGCGCAGAGCCGGGAAGCTAATAACAGAGAACAAACGTCAGGAAGCTCGAAAAATATGAAA
Organism: Henosepilachna vigintioctopunctata; assembly: GCA_030704895.1. Taxonomy (NCBI): domain Eukaryota; kingdom Metazoa; phylum Arthropoda; class Insecta; order Coleoptera; family Coccinellidae; genus Henosepilachna; species Henosepilachna vigintioctopunctata. Next base: position 2,044,039 of record JARQZJ010000106.1, on the reverse strand, counting down.
GATAATTAGAAGGTAACTGAATTCTGGGTGAAACTCATTTCATTTTTTCTGAAAATTCAAATGTAACGAATTTGTTTTGGGACGAATTGTTGATGTTCATCGACATTTTGTCGTCTGTACGATTTTAAGGTCTATAAATTCTAAGGTGCTCAACTTGAAAATCTAGAAATTGCATCGTGGGAGTATCAGGTTAATTTGGAGGTACACTTGAAGAATCTCGCGTCATTTAACTGTACCGCAGCAATGTGGTTAAGAATCACTGCTCTAGTTCTTCAGTTCATTACCTCAGAAACGTTATGATGACGTATATGACGTTATAAAAACAAATCTGAACTCAGATACGAAAACCAATATAGGCGTGGATGTGTTTCAAGTTTGGGAAGGGCGATTTATTCGTTATCGATTTTCACTAAGATTCAAATCCAAATATTGAATCGATAAACGTAAAAATTCGAGTCTCAATAATCGATTTACAGAAAATTGATTTCTCGATTTGATTTTTGAGTTGGTGTTTCAAAGTATTACAATACAAGATCGAAATAGGATTTGTTCTATCAAAAAATAATTGATGTATAAAAAGAAGTGAACTAGGTACTCGTATTTTTCAGATGCCCGTTTGCTTTATATTCATATGATTTGTTTTCCGCCAGAAGCTACAAGGTTGAATAGGGGTCGTTGTCTTGAAATTCGAAAAAGTTAGGTATATGATTTTAAGTTCATTAAATTTTTAGTTGTGAAATGGCATATTACACTGTACCTATTCTTATTATGATAAATATGCTGTATAAACTATATAAACATCTGGCGGTAAAGATATCTTTTATATTCATATAATGACTAATATAAACGTTCTGAATTATCTGTGGTTCAAGTAATGAAAAACAACATAACCAACAAAAAATATAGCATTTGAGTGAATATAATAAATGATTACCCTTAATTCAATTACATATTAGATGGAAAACTGCAATTTCTCTAAATGTGATTTGAAAGTTCAGCTAATTGTAAATTATTTCATTGTTGTTATCGAACAGAAAAATTCTAATCTAAATTTTTTAGGAAGAAATGTCTGCTCACTAGATCGATTCCTTACATGATATCAATCGAAAGTATTAGAATTCGAATTTGAAACGACTAATGTTCAATTATTCTCATTAATACAATAACTGCAAATGTTTATCGCAGAAAACAAAAAAAAACTAAGTTTGCTGCTTTCAACTGCTTTATCAAAATAGGACTTTATCGTATCTTCATCTGCTACATCTTTTTCACAGTGGACTTTTCACAGTAACTCCTTAGACTTAAATTCTTTGAAAGACAATCCTTATTTTTTTCTAGATATACAAATTGCAATTTTTCAAAACATAATACTGAGATATCAAAACTGCCGTAAGAATTTTTTCCAACTGTATAATAGGACTGTTCAAAAGAAAAGGTGAATTTCGAATTTTTGCAGGCTGTACACATTCGATTATCAAAATTTTTTTTGTTAAGGTGGTATTTCAAATATGTTGCAATTATCAGCCCTTTTAGATGAGAAGTTTGTTTCCGACAACTGAAAAGGTTAGCCACGATCTTCATATGTTATTTCGATTTTTTAATTTTCAAAAAAATGGCTCAAATAATCTGTATTAAATTTTACGTTAAAATGAAATAAAGTGCTCCAACGCATTTAAAATATTGATTGTGGCATTCGGAGAATCTACTTCGTCACAAAAAATTGTTTATAAGTGGTACAAGCATATTCGAGAAGGAGTTGATGATGAAGAATATCCTGGAGTTGCAACCACCTCAAAAAACGAAGAAAACAACGAACCAATCACGAAAATGATTCTGGAAAACCGTCAAATCCCTAGTAGGGATGTTGCACAGAACGTTGGCATATCAATCGGCTCGTGCCATGCACTTTTCTCGGATGTTTTGGACATGGAACGTGAGGTAGCGAAGTTTGTTAAGAAATTGCAAAATGTTGAGCAAAAGCAAGGTCGCTTTCGTATTGCATCAGATTTGCTCAAAAAGGGCATATCTGGTGACATAACGTGAATACATGGTTAGGCCGTCGGAACAAAGGCCCAATAATCCCAATTGAATCGGTCAGAAGAGCCTAGATCGAAAAAGGCACGCCAAGTTCGATCCAATGTGAAGGTTTTGCTCACTGTTTTCTTCGATTACAACGGCGTGATGCACCATGAGTTCTTCCTAATATCTCATGCGTTTAATACAGATTACTACAAGGAAGTTGTTCAACGTTTGCGTAAAGCAGTACGGCTCAAACGATAGGAATCAGAATGATAATGCACCAGCTCACATATCAATGCTTGTTAGTGATTGTTTGGACAAAAACAACCACCGTATTGACCAGATTTGCTTTTTTCCTTTTCCCAATCACTGAAGCAATCAATGAAAGAAAAGCCACAATTGATGACATAAAATCGGAATAGCGCATTTCAGAGCTTCAAGAATTAGAAGAAGCGCTGCCATAAGAGCACTATACCTGAAGGGGGTTACTTTGAAGGAAATAAAATGGATATTTAGAAATAATTGAATAGTTTTAGAAAAAATTCAAAATTCCCTTTTTTTTTCGAACGAACTTTGTATTCCATTCAAATTCACTGGAAATATACTTGAAAAAAATGTATTTCTAGAGTACGGACACATGGCAATTTATCACTTTTATTCAAAATGTATTAATTAACACAACAATGAATATCGAATAAAATTATATCTTCATATAATTTTTTCGACAGGATTTCATTGGTAGGTACTTATATGGAAAATAATCGATATTATATTTTATATTTTATGAAACATTTTACGTTCGAACGATGCACTCATATAGTTCGTTTCCCCATGAGTTTGACGAGTATGAACTGTACTTCCTAATGCTGAAGCAAATCGAAAGTTTCGTTTTATAAGGGATTGGTTGCATGAATTCACAATATAATGAGCAGTTAACCGATATTTGATTATTCGATTGAAGCAAGGCTCTTTTATTGTGTATAAATTTAACATTTTATTACACATTTTCATTTCTTGACAATGTAGATCAAGTAAAACTATCGTTTGAATCCCCTACTGTTTATTAGATCAATAATTAAAAATTGAAAGTATATTTATTAAGCTCTTTCAATAATTAAATATTGACCGGAAATAAAGAAATAAATTCACCATATTTTCTCGAATTATTCCTCTTCAAAACTTCCATTTCAGAAATACCCGAAAAAATTGAAGGGATTCTGCTTCATTACTTTGATATGAGATTTGCATTTCAATCAAATAATTTGTACAAGTCTGTTTAAATGAAATTTTGTCTTATTCACACTATGAGTGCGAAATGGTTTAGGCATCAAAATACTAGCTAATTTGGAAAAAATTACAGATTTCTCTTATTTTTCATCATGATTTCCCATTGCTTTATATTTGCCGAAACAGACCTTGTCTCGTACGACCCCTAACGATCTATTAAGACGCAAAGATTTCTCGAGATTTTTTAAATTATTCTTTCACGAAAAATTTGAATTCAGAAAATATCCAAAGAATTGAACTAATTGTTGTATTGATTACATTAGTAGGTAATCGATACTTGTTGACATTATATATTACGTATAATGTCAACAACCATACGGTCCGAGATCCATATTAGTATTTTCACTCGTAGGGCACTTGAGAACATCTGGAGATAAGTGACCTCGTACAAATATGTGTAGGTATATTTTACCGAGCCAGTCAACTTTATGCGTGTTACACGAAAGTCTTGTGAAATAATTTAATTGTATTTTTCGTGAATGTTTGTGAAATTTATTCTCTTTCAGTCAAATATAGCATACCATTGTTTAGCAGTTTTGTGAAAGTTGAGTTATGAACCGATGAAAATTTATCGTGAAATTCTACAGAAAAAAACGGGTAAGTACTTGCACGACATTAATTATATCAAATATTTTCTTTCATTGATGAATTTTCGGATATTTATGAAACATTTACATTTTTGTAAATGTTTGTAATTGTATTAAACATACAATTCAGAATTTTAGCGTTGAAAAAAATTGGTCAAAAAATGATAAATCATATAACCCAAACTATTGTTTATAAATCAGTTTTTTCTGGATAATATTTCATTTACCAACTTTTATTTCCGTTTTTATTAACTCTTCTATTTTTCAAACAGTTGAACTTTTAGATTTTTCTCACTATTAGGTTATTATGTGCCTTCCAATAATTGATAGCAATACGAATGTTTGTTATACGAGCTCCATTTATTTCATGACTATATGGGAAATGTTTGAATTCAGTTCATAAAAAATTATTCTTATTGCTTATTTCTCAATCATTTTTTTAGAATCTATTCAGCCCTACATTTGAACGTGTAATGAATATCCTAACAGAGCTTACAATTGAAATCGCATTTATTCCATTAAGGGTCATTATTTCATGTTATTTGACAAGCCAAAAAAGTATATTCTCCAGCAATGCTGAGAAATAATGTCTCAGGTGACCGGAAAAAATGAATAACTTCAACAAATTAGTTCTTTTCGTTGTATTCGTTTTAGTTAAGTGCCTTTCCGATTTATATCCCTTCTGAAAGTACACCCTAGTAATTTATGTTCAAGTAACGACATTGATAATTTTCCATCGAGAATGTTTCTCATGTCTGATTGATACGTAAAATGAATGATCTTTGCTATCTATTACTTTTAATTCAATTATTCATTAATTAAATAACTAAGACTATGGTATACTATTTTTGTTATTCAATGTATTTTTAGGTGACGCAAGTTCCACCTTCAATTATTATCATGGAAATATTATGGAGGAAAAAATTTTGTTCCTTTTTTGCAATTGGTTGCAGAAAAAATTGGAAAGACATTGATTAACAACTTTATTAAGTACTGAACCTTTGGTGGAAGAAAATTTGGAAGCAGGTAAGTAATCAATTCATCAGGTATTTTTCGTTATTTAGTGATTTTGTTCTTCATCTCATCGACTCGAAAAATTTAGTTCAATTATAACTTATTACTCAATAAAATCACTTTTTCAACGTATATTATTCAATACGGCTTTATGCCTCTAACACACAACAATCAATAGGCATGACGAATAAATTGAATATTTTCAATTGGAACCGTTCCTAATATTTAGTTTTTACTGTTGAAGTATAAATGCTTGTGTTTCTGTTCTTGTGGACCATGATGAATTTTGTTCAGATGCAAAAACCGAGAAAATTCATAAAAAAATTGAGAAAAAATGACGGATGAAAACATCTGCATAATTTCATTCTCTTGATGCCAATATATCAACAATAAAATGGCAAATAATAACAAGGGAATTCTTGACAGAGATCATGAATGAAATGATGTTAATAAGTTACAAAAAAACAAAAGAAAAAGAAAAACAAAAGAAATATGCCCCTGGATTTGGAATATTCGTGAAAAAAAAAAATTAATAAGTCGTTAGATTGTAGGACACATAGATCATGGTATAGAGATCCAAAATAACAGATGCAAAAAGACTATTGCAAAAATATTGCTGAAATATATTCGCTCCTATAAATTTGCTCGATGAAAGAAATGCGCAAGGAATTTCTGAAAATTTTGATGATTTTATAACTTCATCAGGTTTGACTTTCGAACGACAGCCAGATAATTTAATAACTGAAGTAATCTAATTTAATTATTGAAGCAATCTCGAGTTGTTTTGTGGAGAAATTATGTAATTTGAAAATTTACTACTAGTTGGACTTAATACAGGAATAGCATTATAACCTACATAAAATCAGAATACTGATTGTAATTGTTATGGTATTACTGTCCTCATCGATTATTTTTCATACACATATTTTTCTGATTGCAGATGATACCTACACCAAGAACCTGATTACCTGAACACGTTCCACATCAAAAATCTTAACACAATCTTATTGGCACCTGGAGCTTCATTGTCCGTTCAAATTTGGTGGCTAACGTCTATTTTTAGTTTTTAAGGGTTAAAAACAAATTTGGTTTTTCATAGCTGTTCATTTTCGAACCTTTTCTATAAAATGGTTCGAAAATTTTCTAAAGTATTAGGTAGTTATTATATATTGCATTATATGCTCGAAATGTGTAAAAAATAACACTTCACGATTGATTTCTTTTATACATATTTATTTACTTCTTCATGCTGGGTAATTTTGTAAGCAAAGTATAAATGAGTCACCAGGAATTTTAACTTCCTTTTCTCTAGAAGTATCAATACTTCACATATATTATACATTTATATATAATATATTTATCTTCAAAGATGAATGTACTTTAGTTGGACTTTCATTGACAGATTTTAACGATTATAAACTTTAAAATTTACTTAAATCAATTTTTCTCAAATTATAAAGTTCTATATTTCTTCACAATCGATAGTGAAGACTGAATATCTTTTAGAAGTTTTGTTCATTACTACATTGAATTTTCCTCCGATCCTGTGGTAGTCAAGTTGATCTTTTTTGTCTCACTACATAGTCAAAAGAAAAGAAATGATCTCATTAGGAGAAATGTGGAAGTTTGAATAAAAATCAGAATTGACTCTAACAACAGAGGAAATTTTTCACCTCGCCCTTATATTTCTGAACATGCAATAAATTTTGATTTGAGACAAAAAAGGTCAGTCAGCTAACCAAAATCACTAAATTTTAAGACTTGTAACAATGGTTCAAAACCCCAAGGAGGTTTTCTTGCAGCTTCTTCCTCCCTAAGATATAAATTTTTGACTGAAGCTGATTTTGTGAACCCAATTGTTTCATTGTCAAGCTTTCGTTTTCGAATTGTTGCAGTTATCAATTGCATTTAAAAAAATACTGAATTAATTGCGAATGAACATGAAGTTTTCTTATCATGTTTTATTTCATTTAAAAATCACCAACAAGTTCACTCCTTTATTTGGTTTGTTTGTTTGCTGTAAGTTATTCAATATAAGTAAAAATGTATTATGAAGTGCTGATTGAGTTTTTTCAACTTCAATTGAGCTCTATTCAAATTTCATCTTATGACATATGTTACGATTTAGCTACTTATCTAGCATTAAGTGGCTTGGCAGAAAATTATTGTCAGGTGTAAGTTTTAGAAAATCATTTATACAACTTCTTGGGATGTTGGTATGATTATATGAACTTGCTGTTTTAGTTTAGTCCCAGGAGAACACATAAAAATTTTCGGAATTGTTGTTCAAAAACGTTAATCATACAATTTTTTTTTTATATTGTATATATTTTCATCTAAAATATTAAAATGCAATCATTTCGTTTTACCTGAACGATATTTGTGCTGAATTTTTTTCCAACATCTTCATGAAAAAATATATACAGAATACAAGGTATACAGAACAAGGGTATAGAGAAAAGACATAAATAATGATAAATTTCAACACTAACTCAGTAATTTAGCTACACTTATCATCTCAATGCAATAACATAAGGTGGTTGCAGTTATCTAACTCAGTTTTGAATATAATTGAAAAATTTATCATTTTTTATTGTATTAAATATGGAAAATAATATATATGGATATAATATATATTGATCATTGATTTAGTTAGAGCATAATTATATATGCAATGTAAGATGTGATAGTTATAAATGCTTTATCATTTCTTTAATTTTCAATGTAAATTCTATTGTTGGTTTCATAATTGAATATAACTTAAATTCAAACACTTGAACTTATGATTTACACTTTATTGACTACATAGCATGACGCGTTTCGTCGTTACAAACGACTTCTTCAGATGCTTACAGAATAATTGTTCTGTAAGCATCTGAAGAAGTCGTTTGTAACGACGAAACGCGTCATGCTATGTAGTCAATAAAGTGTAAATCATAAGTTCAAGTGTTTGAATTTAAGTTATATTCAATTATAATGGATTTACATCAAGTAAACGCCAACACTATTAAATATTGGTTTCATAATTGTCGGTATTATATTTTCTAAACGAATAAATATATAAGATACATCAATAGAACATAAATATTTCACCCAATGGTTATATATCACCGAATTTTATGATGGATTATGTTAAATATTTCCAACTTTCACTCAGGTCACAAATGCTTATTTAAGTATTCATCATTGATTTAGTTAGAGATTAATTATATATGCATGTGTGAAGTATTAGTTATATATGCATTATCATTCCTTTATTTTTCAATGTGTGAATGCTATTGTTGGTATTCCATTTTCTAAACGAATAAATATATAAAATACATCAATAGAACATAAATATTTCACCCATTGGTATATATTCCTCTGAATTTTATGTTTTATGGAAAATATTTTCAACTTTTACTCAGGTCATATCTGCTTATTCAAGTCTGCCATAATTTTTAAAAAAATACATGATGCAATATCAATGAATTTAAGTTTTCTTGTTCTTTTTCCTTATAATATACAATTATCATTCTGTTCAGTTATCATGTATCTCTTCTACTAGTCTCAATAACAATATTTTACTACAGTTAAAGCTGTTTTGAATCATCTCTCACTACTGTATTGAATTTTCAATTCAGCAAGAATTGTTCTAACATCTTTTTATCTTTATGATCGAAGTATTGTGTTTTAGATATTTTATTGTTAAATTGTTTATACTAAATTGAGATTAAATTATTTATATTAAAATGAAGCTCGTAACTAACTAACACAATTTTTTGATTAATGAATTGTGTAGTAAGAATTCAAATCAAACTCTTGACTTAATGTTTCACAAATTAATGATGCATAAAGCCAACAGTTTGATTTGAATTTTTATTCAATCATGTTTCACCAAGAGGTAAGTAAAAGTTCAATCTCAATTGTGTAGTATATTGGTACTGACTTAATGTTGAACATTGCATGTTCCATTCATTATTCTGGCAAGTATTTCTACGAAACACCTATAATAATAAGTAGTATTCTATCAAATACAATTATTGATGATATTTAACATACAAATAGCAGCTTTAGCTCTGAACATTCAATTCAGCTGCTATATACCTAGATGTATAAACAAATATAGATGTGTTTTATTCAGTGCATTCTTTCTATATGACCTAGAACAATTAGTTACCACAAAATGAATAAAATAATGAAAACAACTGTTGTGTGTATATTGATCCTGACTTAATGTTGAACATTGCATGTTTCATCACAATATTCTGTCAAGTAATTCTACAAAACACCTATTATAATCAGTACTATTCTATCGAATACACTTATTGACCATATCAAACATAGAAATAGACGCTTTAGCTCTGAACATTCAATTCAGTTGCTATATAGCTAGATGTAGAAACTACTGTAGATTTGTTTTAAAACAATGCATTCTTTCTATATGACCTAGAACAATGAATTACCACAAAACAAATGAGATAATGAGTATTACTACTCTTTGCTGAAAGGTTAACACTTAATGGTATTCAATTTGCAATATCGTATTTTGTATCATGTGTGAAACTGCTTGGACCCAATAATATATTTCAAACCACTTCAATTTATTTTTCATATAAGTACTCTAGTATTTGATTATCTGGGATAGTATGTAGTCAATTTATCAAATGGAAATTATGTAGTAAGCCAATTTAAACTACAATGAATATTTCTGGTAACATAAAAACAAACTATATAAATACAAACCTTTCCAACGAATTTTATCTTTTCTCACTATTTTCTCTGTCTTGATACTTAATTTATTTTTTAAAATATATATTGTTTCTCTTTTCTAGTCGAAGTATGATAATTATATAATAGACAATTATGAGGTATCTTGCATCTATGAATTAACTCCATGGTAGAATGTAGCACAATACAATATTCATAAGCCGAAGCAATTTTAACCTAGAGGATTCTGAAATATTTATTCAATAGTAACATATTCAATTCAATTTAAGCTCTTAATTGTGTATCCTGAAATATAATAAATTCAATGAAATATTTTAATCACTACTTTAGTTCAGAAAATCATTTCATGAAGTAGCAGATAATTATTCATCTAGTAGTTATTACATCCAGATTTAATGGATCTTAACACCTCGACATATATTTATAACGAAATACATTCACAATATACAATATCATTATCAATATTTCGACCATACAATTCACAAATTCCATAATATTCAAACAAAACCTTCCTTTGTTTGGATGAGCGATAACCTAAAAGACAAACTAGCCATTGACACTTCGACACAGTTGGTAACTACCAACTGCCTTCCCCTCTTGCCTCACTTCCGCCGTAAAAATATAAATTTGGTAACGAGTAGATTTTGGGAGCGGTATGAACATATATATATATATATATATATATATATATATATATATATATATATATATATATATATATATATATATATATATATATATATATATATATATATATATATATATATATATATATATATATATATATATATATATATATATATATATATATAAATATATATATATATATATATATATATATATATATATATATATATATATATATATATATATATATATATATATATATGTTTATGTTTATGTTTAGGAGTTGTTTCCGTAATGTTAAGACTTTCAAATTATTTTGGGTTATCGGCAAAGGTGGGCAGAACTAGTTCAAACGACTAATCTTCAGCAATTCTATATTTCGAACGAATTTCGTTCTTCTTCAGGAATACTAAAAATATAGACAGGTGTCAATTAATCAATTACAACTTGTAGAACAGTGAAAGCCTACATCTGACACAAGTCAATATACCAACAAAAACGTCACAAAAGGCAGCGAATAGTAATTATAATAATGTCAAATGAGAATGCAGTTAAAATAACAGTTCTGAACGCCGAACGATATATAAATGACATGTACAACAAAATCCTAAATCGAAGTTAAACCATAGAACATAGTATGACACATCCACGTACAAAACTGTATTGACACAGAAAACAATCAACAACACCGATGGTCCTAGCCACTGGAAATTTGGCCAAGCTCATACAACGATAACAGGGAGCTCCAAACACAACTAATTCTCTCAATATTTGTTCTTTTGTTGATGTTGTTAGGGGTATTCTTGATGTAGCACATCTCCAATAAGGTTCATTGCCAAACCATGCATTTTCTTCATATAGCACATCTCCAAGAATGCGCACTGCCAATTCATGCATTTTCTTTGGAATATAAGTTTGATTTTGAAGATCCAAAAGTTCCCTCTATGTGCTACATCAAGAATACTCCTAACAACATTAATAAAAGAACAGATATTGAGAGTCTTAGTTGTGTTTACAGCTACCTGTTATCGTTGGATGAGCCTGGCCAAATTTCCAATGGCTAGGATCATCGGTGTTGTTGATTGTTTTCTGTGTCAATACAGTTTTATGACGTTGATGTGTCATACTATATGTTCTATGGTTTGACAACGATTTGGGAGTTTGTTTTACATGGCATTTATATATCGTACGTCGTTAAGCAATGTTGCATTTACATTTAACATTATTATAATAACTATTGCATGCCTTTTGTGTCGTTTTTGTTGGTTTATTGACTTATGTCAGAGGTAGGTTTTCCTTGTTCCAAAAGTTGTAACTGATCAATTAACACCTGTTTATATTTTAAGTATTCCTGAATAATAACGAAATTCGTTCAAAATATAGAACTGCTGACCATTGGTCGTTTAAATTATTTCTGCCACCTTTGCCGATAACCCAAAATATTTCGAAAGTGTATATATATATATATATATATATATATATATATATATATATATATATATATATATATATATATATATATATATATATATATATATATATATATATATATATATATATATATATATATATATATATATATATATATATATATATATATATATATATATATATATATATATATATATTTTGAAAGTTTTTAGCATTAACAGGCTTTTTTAATAAGAAAAGTTTATTTCTGTTGACGTTTCGTTGTTATATTACAACTTTGTCAAAACTAATGAATAATTGAATTTATGAGTTACTATGGTAACGATTATATGTAAATATAATCACACTTAAGAATCACCTGGCTTACCATGAGTTTTTCAGAGGTTTCCTCATGGTGAAGAAGACTAAAACTTCCGAAGCGAATGCTGAGCCAGAAATATTCCTCTGATAATGAAAATCAATAAGTGAATATACAAAAAACCTAATTTGATTTTTCTAAAAATTAAGTTTGACATTTGATATCCATAGTAACTCATAAATTCAATTATTCATTAGTTTTGACAAAGTTGTAATATAACAACGAAACGTCAACAGAAATAAACTTTTTCATATTAAAAAGCCTGTTAATGCTAAAAACTTTCAAAATAAATACCTCAAACAGGCAATAAATCAATTTCAAGATATATATATATATATATATATATATATATATATATATATATATATATATATATATATATATATATATATATATATATATATATATATATATATATATATATATATATATATACCGGGTGGTCTTACGGGAAGTCTATCTATCCATATATGAAAAAGTATAGTTGAATGAAATCTGAAAATTTAGTAATATACTAAGCCGAGTAGGGGCTATTCGGCTGAAATATCTTCAAGTTGGCGGCACTTTCGGTTATAACGGAAGTAGATGCCAACTTTCGTATTCTGAATATAGAACACCCTATACATTATTGCGTCTTTGGATTCCTCGGAAAATTCTAGATATAGTTTGTGTAAAATGTGCTTTACCTAAGTCTAACCCTTCTTGAAGTATATCAAATTTTATGTTCAAAATGACGTTTTCAGACCAAAATGTAATCATCAATTTTTCACATACGGAAGCCTTTTATTATTAGCCAGAATTATCTGATATGGGTTGGGTTGCCTGTGGAAGGAGATCGACCCTATAATGCTTTTTCTAATATTTTTAGAAATATGAATTCCAGGTGATCAAAAAAGCTGAGAAAAATTTAATATAAATAAACGGCAAAAATTTTTTTTTCAAATAGAAACCCCAATTTTCATAAATGTTTCGTATCAAACATTTAAAATAAGGGTATCTTTGTATGAGCTCATCTATTCCGAAAATTAGTAATTCCCGAAATAATTGGCAATTCAACATTTTTCTACTAGGCACTTCTATTGAGCTATGCGCATAAAGGCTCCATTGATATGGGTTGGCTATGTCGGAGTTAGAACACACAAAAAAATATGCTGTCATTTACCATTAAAAATATTGTCAATTATAATTACAGGTTCTTTAAAATTTACAAACAAAGGTTATTTAAATTCATTTATGATTTATGGACAATGTAGTTGAATAATTTCATTGACATGTGATACATTTGCGACGACATATCCAAGGAAACCGAAACCAACACCAAAAACTGTAAACAGGGTTGAAGAAAACTTCAAGAAGTAATGTTTCATGATTATTGTATCGGCAGTATTTTGTTCGATTAGTCAATTGTGTCAGTTTTGGTATATCTCCGCTGAGTTTCACATCAGCGGACTATATGAAACCATCACGATGGAAAAATACAAACTTTTTAATCCTTTTTTTGCAGTTGTTTTTGATTGGGGCTTTTCTCGTTGCAACTCATGCCAAAAAGAATCATTACACCACCCCAGTACCAATCTTGAAGCAGATAAACAAACACAATGAGGATGGCTCCTACAGTTATGGTTACGAAGCTGCAGACGGAACATTTAAAATAGAAACAAAGTATCCTGATGGGGAGGTATATGGAAAATACGGATACGTGGATGACACTGGAAAGCTGAGAGAAGTCGAATACGGTGCAAGCAAACGTGGATTCGAACCCAGTGGAAACGATATCCAAGTTCCTCCACCAACACTTGAACAAAACCAGAATTTCATTTCCAAACCTGATGGCGTCGATGACGGACAGTATAGAGAAGATCCAGGTGTTTATTACCGAAATGACGAGGGATATAAAGAGGGTCATCAACATCCTCTTTCTATATACAGACAGAATCCTCAGGCCAGTACGCAACAACAAACCGACTTCCGTTTTAACTGGGATCAACCGAAGTTGTTATCTCAGTATCAAAGACAGCCTCAATACCAGCAGCCAGCGCAGTACCGAGACCATACACATTATAAAGAGCCGTTGCAGCATCAGCAACCCAGAACTCAATATTATCAACCCAGTGCTTCACAGTATGATTGGAGATCACAGTCTCATTATAATTCACAACCTTCCTATAACCCTCGTAGTTGGAATCAGTTCCAAGGACATCCTGCTTCGAATGTTGACATTTGGACAGGTTCTTATTCCGTAAACTATAGAAGATAGACATGAAAAGGTTACATATAAGGAAGACGGATGATATATATATAGCTATTCAATCATTTCAATGATGGTCTCCATTGCGTGAATATAACTGGAGAAATAAATCATTATTAACGAATTGAAGATTTCAGTGTGAAAGATTGCATCGTTTCAACAATTCTATAGTTATATCGTATATCTGACCGAAAGAGACATAAATAGTTGATTTTTATTCCATAATGACAAAGAAACTCTAAAATTATGAAAATTCAGTTTTCTGCTCAATATAACTTACATTATATAGAGTCTTCATTTTACACTCCATTGAACGTATAAGCGAGAAATTTGTGGGGCTGATCTCCGAAACTATGTACATTAAGAACGATCAATATAGGATCGGATATATCATAACTGCTATGAGCCCGTGTGTTTTCTATTCGTCATTTGAATGTAGATTGACGATTTGAATTACATCTTTGAATGAATTTACGATTAACCATTTCATGGAAAACGAGGACAATGTTGTTACGTAGATCAATACTTCAAACTATGGAAGTCAATCAAACTCCAAAACAGACGTTCAAACCATTTCATGAATTTACACAACTTAACGATAATTAAGTTATTATCTTCAGCCGGTCTTCAGTTCAAAAAAGGTTCCACTTCTTTCAATTCAGCTGATACCGAAGAAAAGTCATAAGTTATCAATTTCAGAAGGATATATTTTTTACAATATATTTCTCTAGGATATTTGTTGCGCGAGTTTTTTTCATACATTGTCTCATATGAGGTATATTGTTGAAATTGTAAAGTTATTAAGCGAACGAAATAGATGAAATTTCTTCTTTTTGTCAATACTCATTTCGTGGCACCTGAGTTGACCTAACTTTCTTAAATCACACAGCCAACGATACTATTTTCTGTTACAGTATAATGATGAGAGGAAAATGCAAAAAACTGAGTGGAATTATTCTTGTGATACAAATTCTCAGTTATAATTATTCAAATAATTTTTGGCCTTCATCTGGAATTCACCTCTACCTAAGAATGTGTTGGTTCAGCAGGTAGGTGGAGTCAGCAAGAACCTTGACTGGTATTCTTTGGCATTTATTCACATTCGTTTCAATCACACGATACATGAAGGATATCTGCTTCATTTTACGAAAATATATTTTATATCAAGTGTGGAATGAGTATCGGAAATTCATATGGAATACTTCCTCGATCATTAAACAAATCACATACATTCCACTATAAAAATAGGTGTATAGTTACATATGAATGAAGTAATTGAGTGAACTGATTAAATGAGTTAGGCAATGTATATATATATATATATATATATATATATATATATATATATATATATATATATATATATATATATATATATATAATATACATATACATATATATATATATATATATATATATATATATATATATATATATATATATATATATATATATATATATATATATATATATATATATATATATATATATATATATATATATATATATATATATATATATAATATACATATATATATATATATATATATATATATATATATATATATATATATATATATATAATTCGTTTAGTTTTCTTTTGCTTTGCTCAATAACATAAGTGTGAAGGTTTCTTGAAAATGAGCACAGTTTGAAATTTTATGAAATAATTGTTTATTTCACATATGTTTCGGCTCTAGGCATTTTTCAAGAATATAGCAGGTTTTTTTCATTTGGAAATTGACTTCAATTTCACAAATCTTTCGTTAATCTCCTAAATAAAAAAATCAGTAAAACTAAAAGTTCCACGAAAGATTCGTGAAATTGAAGTCAATTTCCAACTAAAATGAACCTGTAATATTCTTGAAGAAGGCCTGGAGCCGAAACATATGTAGAATGAATAACTATTCCATGAAATTTTCAACTGTGCTCATTCCCAAGAATGAGCTACGCCTACGTGCTACAATCTAATCCAAATGCAACGTGCAGACTCCAGTCTGCACGATCATTTGAAAAAGGTGAATCTCATCGAAACGTACGTCATGCAGTATTCTTTTTAAGAAATGTGTGAATCAGTTTAACAATTGTTTTATTATAATAATATGAGCTACTTCATTTTCGATGACGTTTCGTTTTATATCACAACTTTGTCAAAACTAATGAATAATTAAAAATAAACAATCTTGAACAGGCAAAGAATCAATTTCAAAATATATATATATATATAAGGAATAAAAAATTTTCTTACGGTGATGAGTACAAATGACAAAAAACACAATTATCGGTATAGCCGGCAACTCAATTGGAAGCAGCCGTTGACACGTGTTTCGAGCTTATTGGCTCTCCTCAGAACGGATATATATATATATATATATATATATATATATATATATATATTCAAGACTTGCTTGTTGGGCTATTCAATACCGCTAATGATGCAAGTAATAACTGAAATTACATTAAACATTATAACATACATGAAATACAATGACGTTAAACTACCTGAATCAACAATAAGTAAACTTTGAACAATTCTGTTTTACAATACTGTGTATTACAACTTATAATAACAATATTAACAAACATTGAATGCAGCTCCTCGTACCGCTGGTCTCTTCGTTCTGCAGTGCCTTAGTATCACTGCCGCTCTGCTCTCCAGACATTATGCCGCACGCATCCTTAGTTTGGACGAAACCCCAAACTTACATCCCCCCTCCACTAACCTACGGGTGAACATTGGATTCAGGAACATGACAGTAAGGGATCATTTTACTTGCGTGAAAAATATTGGATTGATTCCTATTGGAACCCGTGTCTATTATGTATAATAAATTTGAATTTTTTTTTTGTATTTTATAAGGACCCACTCTGTTTGATCCAGCTTGTTTCGGTTGAGGCGACTAGAGTTTTGGATATATACAAGATCTCCCTCCTTATATGTTATTGGTTTTTCATTTTTGTCATAATATATTTCATTTCGATCATAAACTTTTTTTGAATTTAAGCATGCTATTTCTCTGTTTTCTTTTAAAGTTTCTAAGTTATTTTTATTCAATTGAGGTGGTGAGAAAGAATTATAGATTCCGTTTGAAAGATGACTAGGGGTGAATTTTGTTGTGCTATGTACAGTGTTATTATAGTTTTCAATGCATTGCTCGGCTATCACACTCCACGGTCGGGGTCTATTCTCCGAAATTTTACACCTAATTGAATTTACTAAAGTTTGATTTGTGCGTTCGTTAAGCCCATTTGAGAAGGGACAATCAACTCCTGTGAATACGTATTTTATTTTTTCTGATTTCAAGAATTTTACTGAATTGGTTGGAATTTATCCCGGCATATTGGTCGGTTAAAAGAAACTTGATCTTATGTTTTTTTAAATTTTTTAAACTGAATTAGTGAAGTATTTTGCCGTTTGGGTTTGTTGAATTTTTTTTTCCGATAGCTCGACTGAAATTCTGTTTTGAATTCTAAAGATTTATCAAACAAAGGAATATACAGATAACTATTTACTGTGTCGTGAAAAGTAACAATGACGGGACTCGTCCTGGAGACGTACTTGTTCGTTTGAGACTCGAAGTAAAACTGGAAACTACCCTGAAGTTGAAAATAACATGAAGTTCTTTACTATGAGAACCACTTCTCAGGCACAATAAAATTTACAAAGATGAGATTGAACTGAAATTTACGTGAGGAATTTCTAAATTCCCATAATTCCAATTCGTAGAAGTTCTAACATACCGCCAGCCTTGAAAAACTAGCTTTCAATAATTTTTCAATTTATTGATAATAATGTTGAGAGACTGAATGAAATAATAAATTGAATCCAAGTTCAGTGATCTACATTTTCGTCAAATTTAAAGCACACATTCACTTATTCAATTTTTTCACTAGTAACGTCAATTGGCAACACACAGAGTTTAGTTACCGGTCGTTTTAAAAGACAACTGAGAGACAACTCGCGCAACTCCGTCACTTCCTGGATGTACCTCGACAACACCCCCAATAGGCCATTGTGAAGGAGGTGTGTGGTCGTCCTTAACCAGTACCATTGCGCCTGATTTAATATTGGCGCTATGCTTGTTCCATTTCAATCTTCCTTGTAACTGGTGTAAATACTCAATGTGCCACCTGCGCCAAAAATGTTTAAATGTGCGTTGCAATAATTGAAATCTGCTGAGGGAATTGAGTTTCAGATGTTGAAGATCTTCTTGTGGTGAAGCCGTTAATGAGTCTCCAATTAAGAAATGTCTGGGAGTCAAAGGGGTAAGATCACTAGGATCATTAGATATAGGTCGAGAATTTAAACATGCTTCAATCTGTGTCAATATAGTATACAATTCCTCGAATGTTAATTTAGTTTCTCCAATAACACGCTTTAAATGCTGTTTTGCAAATCTCACTGCACTTTCCCATAGTCCGCCAAAGTCGGGTGCGTGAGGGTGAATGAAACTCCGAGTAATTTGATTGTTTACGCGATACGGGACAATTTTGTCGCTAAACTCAGTTTTCCGAAATGTGCTTACTTCTTTTATTTCGGCCTTTGCTCCAACAAAATTTGATCCATTATCAGAGAAGATAGTTTTACAAAGACCTCGACAAGAAATGAAACGTTTGAAATAATTAAACAAGGCGTCAGTAGAAAGATTGACTGCTAGTTCTATATGAACAGCCTTGGTAACAAAGCAAACAAACATGCGAAAGTATGACTTGATAGAGACACGTGGACGGCCTCTTTCTTTAATATTAATAGGACCAGCGTAATCTACTCCGCAAATAAGGAAAGGTCTAGCAGGCGTTAAACGTGAGAAGGGTATATTGCCCATTAAGGGTGATATGACAGTGGACCGAGCTTTGAAACATGTTACGCATTTTCTAAGTAACTTTTTTATGGTACTCTTTCCTGCTAGAGGCCAATATAATTTTCGCAAAGACGCAAGTACAGTCTGACATCCAGCATGCAAAAGTCTTTTGTGTTCGTATCGAATTAATAAATGAGTGAATACGTGATTTGGAGCTAGTAATGCAGATGTTTGGAATTGAAGGCGATATTCACATGTTCAATCCTACCTCCTACGCGAATTAATCCAAGAGAATCGAGAAATGGGTTGAGTTGATTCAAACTGTTCGATTTGTGTAGTTGTTTACCTGACCTCATTGTTTTTATTTCTTCCAGAAATGAGTCAATTTGTGCTAATTTAAAAAATGTGTTTAACGAGCGATTTAGTTCTTCGGTACTCAAAAATTTCGATAATTTAATTTCACCTAAATTGCGGCAATTGTTCACAAATCCGAGCATGTAAGCAACAGAAGGATTTAATCGAATGAATGAGGAAAATTATTCTAAGATAGGATTGCATTTTACAGATTCATTGTTTGAATCTTCATTACATTGTTCTATGTTGACCATTGTGGTGACGAATGTAGAAGTTCTTTGTTCCTGATTGTGTTCAATGGAAAACTTTCGAGCTGATGGCCACCTAGATCTGTCGTAAATGAGCCAGGTTGGTCCTTGCCACCATAACTTTGATTTTCGAAGTTCATCTGCTTTAGTACCTTGTGAGATGAGGTCAGCAGGATTATCAGCTGACGTCACATGATTCCAATCTTCATTAGAATGTTCCTGAATTTCTGTTACCCTGTTGGCGACGAACGTCTTCCATTTGCGCGATGGCGATTTAATCCAAGCTAAAACTACCATCGAGTCACACCAGAAATGCCAATAATCTTTCCAAGTTCCCCATGCATTAATGACCTTGTGTGCAAGCTGTGCAAGAAGGAGAGCACCAAGTTGTTCTAAGCGTGGTATTGTCACCGACTTTAAAGAACTCTCGATTTTGCACACAACGATTGGGAGAATTTTGTTCCGTCTTCATTTTGAGAGCATACATATATGGAGGCGTCATATGCTCGTCCAGAAGCGTCACAATATCCGTGGTATTCAAGTTTGGAAGCTTGATCTGTGATGACACACCATTTTGCATTCATATCACTCATATTAAGTATCTCCTTACGAATTTCTTTCCATTCTGAGTGCATATTTTGAGGTAGAAATTCGTCCCAATCTATTTTTACAGACCATAGTCTTTGCATTAAGATTTTTGCTGGAATAATTGCCGGTCCGATAATGCCTAACGGATCAAAAATGTGTGCAATTATTGAAGTGATTGTGCGCTAAGTTGCCTTCCAGAAACCGTTGTTGCGTATCTGATACTTCAATGAATGCAATCGGGGATCCCAAATTAGTCCTAGTGTTTTGGGATCCTTGTCGCCATAAATGCAGACACTTTCATTAAAAGAAATTGCGTAGTCGTTAGAACTTCCGATGTCGTTTAATACTCCTGGATCGTTTGACGACCATTTATGTAAGGAGTATCCATATTCCGAGAGTACTTTTGTTAAATCAAGCTTAAGACGCTTTGCATCTTCTACCGTATTCACTCCTGCTAGTAAATCGTCGACATAAAACTTTTCAAGGAGTGCTTGGCTAATGTGAGAAAAATCAACCTTGCATTTTTCAGAGATGTAATGTGGGCAATTATTGGCGATCTCTGCAGCTGAACCTGTCCCATAACTAACAGTGGTTAGTGCCATTATTCTAAGAGACTTGGTTACATCATCCCTCCAGTGAATTAATTGCATGATCCGTTGATCCCGATCTACCAAAATCTGCCGATACATTTTTTTAAGGTCGGCAGACAAAATAATGGGATATTTACGTGACGACATTATGATAGCAAAAAGATTACGCTGATCCGGTGTTCTAACATGTTGGACATCATTCAAGGATAATCCTGTTATAGTTTTTGCGGAACCATTAAATACAACACGTAGCTTAGTGGTCGTACTATCCTGCTTGAATAACGCATGATGAGGAATGAAGAAATGACAATTGGAATATTCAACAGTGTCAACTTCTACCATATTCCCTAAATCTTCATATTATTTCATAAATGCAACATATTTATTCTTTAATTCAGGATTTTTAGAGAACCTCTTCTCTAAGGAAAAGAATTGACGTCTCGCAGACTCTCGAGATTGACCCAAATTTGGCAATTGATCTAACTTGAAAGGTATGCTTACAATAAAACGACCTGACTCGTCACGTGTGACAGTATTCATTAGTTCATTGGAGTTCATTATGACTTACATCTTGATTACGAACCAGATTACACTTCAACGATTCGCCTTTCACTGGTGGTATCATTATGTTTCCAGACACAATCCACCCAAAAACGGTTTTTTGTAGAACTGGCTAGTTTTCACCTAATTTTATTTGACCTACACATAAAAGTTCATAAAATAATGAAGTTCCAAGTGAATCAACAGATCGGGAACGGAAAAATTCCCTATGAGCGAGATGAATTCCATTTGGAATTTTGACGGAATTGGATCGAACACGGGAAGACAGAACATGTTCGTCTATAGTTTCAACTAACAAACAGGTTACTTTGTTGACATATGATGCATTCTTCTTCTTCTTTCATGTGCCTTGTCCGGTCTCCCTGACGTTGGCGATGTTTTAACGTTATGATGCATTACGAGATTGCAATTTTATAGTGACATTTGAATTTATATGTTTCTTTCCGTGTTCGATGCCTGATAATATTACATTGCTCTCATTTTTTTGTAAACCTAGCTTATTTCAAAACGATGCTGTCATTTGATGTGGTTGTGAACAAGAATCCAAAAGGGCACGACATTCATGCTTATTACCACGATTATCATGAACCTGAACAATTGCGGTTGCTGGCATGGTATATTTTGATGAGTTATTTGCTGGAATATTGAAATTCTTTTCTTCTTCCCCGATAACGGCGCTTTCGTTAGCATTAGTTAAATTTGGCTGTTCGGATTGCGAGGATGGTCGCTCTGAATGTAAGGGAGTATTATGCCTTTTACCACATTTCTTGCATTGACCTGTTTTACAAGTAGGACTACGGTGTCCTGGTGACAAACAATTGAAACAAAGTTTCCGTTCACGTGTTATGTCTAACCTTGAAGAAATATTCAATTTTCTGAATTCTGAACATGAATAAGCTTCATGCTCGCCATTACAGAATGAACATGATTTTGATTGGATAGAATATGACCTGAGTTTATTTCTGGGCTTATTGCTATCTAATCCTTTATAACCTGAGGCGCTTATTGAAGTTGTTTCTATAAATTTACAATGTTTTTCCAAAAAATTGAACATGAGTTGTAAAGTAGGTCTTCCGGAAATTGAGGCAGCCTCCCTTTTCCATTCTGTTTTCGTACTAGAATTGAGCTAAGACGTTAATAAATAAATGATAAGAGTATCCCAACGATCAGTAGGTTCGTTGAGGGATTTGAGTGTTGTTAAATGATTATGAAACGTATCTAATAAATGCCGTAAGTCATGTTGACCATTTTTGTGCAATGAGAAGCTTCAAATAAATCGGAAACATGGTGATAAATAAGAGCGTTCGTGTCTTCATAACGGTCTACTATCTTTTTCCAAGCCACTTGATAATGATTATCAGAAACACCCAATGAAGCTATTACGTGCGCTGCTTTACCTACTAATGCTTCGTTTGAATATACGAACCTTCAAATGTTATTCAATTTCGAATTTTTATCTATCATCGAAGTGAATGTATCACGAAACTTCACCCAATTGCAATAATCCCCGTTGTAGCATAATATTTGTGTTCAAAGGAATCACGTTCATCGTCTTGTTCTGAATAGTCATCTTCACTTACACATAATAGTTCAATTTTCGTTTGAACGTCGTTAAATTATTCAATTAATTTTTTTTTGTCATCTAAGAAAAACGAATAAGAATATTCTGAAGGAAAATTCTCTGACTCTACTAGATTCGCAAATCGAGTAAGACTACTTTTTACAGAGGCTCGAGTAGGCTTTAAACTATTCATGTTGTATACGTATTATTGACACAAATAAGCAAAGGAGAGAAATGGATATGAATGATTAGAGACTTGCCAACGTTGTCGAAGTACGCTATGATAATAGGGGACCGCCAGCCGTAACGATCAACACACTGTTCTTGCAGTTGATAAAGACGAAATGCCTTGAAGTTCTTCAGTCTCCAACTTGAAGAATGTTTACTTGGCAGTATTGTTCTATTATTTCACGAATTTTTCAATAATTCCTTGGAATGGTATAAACTCTTCCTTAGAATGTTAAATCATTCACTCGTGAACGATGCACTAACAATGTTCAACGAAAAGAAATTCGTTGCGAATATTGATTTGTAATATGTACAAATCACACTAATTTTCCACGACACTATTATTTGATATCCGGCTCGAAGGACCATATGTTGAATTTCAGATTTTCTTCCCGATAGCTCGACTGAAATTCTGTATTGAATTCTAAAGATTTATTTAACAAAGGAATATACAAATAACTTACAGCTTTTGTATATTATTTGCATATTTTATGTAAAATTTTTTATAATACAACTATTTACAGTGTCGTGAAAAGTAACAGTGACGGGACTCGTCCCGGAGACGTACTTGTTCGTTTAAGACTCGAAGTAAAACTGAAAACTACCCTAAAGCTAAAAATATCATTAAGTTTACTACCTAAGAAGGATCCAACGCCTATGCTGTAACGTGTGAATTTCCCACACAACCGCCGCCACTGAATTGTTGATTTGGGATAACATGCGTACATCTAAAATGCAGATATAGTGGGCAGAATTCTCGTTGCACGTTTGTTTTTCGATAATTATCCATCTTAGAAGTAACATCGTAATCTTAAACATAAGATTTTGTAGATTATAATTAATTTGATTATATTCTTATATTAATTATTTAACCAAGTGGTTTGATTAATTATCTGTGGCGTCTAAACTGAAAGTAAGTTATGAAAAAAAATTCTATTTTAAGTATAAATGCATTGTCTGGAAAACCTGAGTTGAATTTTTTATTTTATTCATTTCGCCCATTTTATTATTTTCTATGATACCTATTCAAATTGTGTATCTTTCAATATTGCAGTTATCATTATCACATTTTCTTTCTTAAATTACTCTCGATTTATCTACTCATTTAATTTTTCGAATTGGCTCAAGATTTTTGTGGGTTAACGATGGCTAATTCCACGCGTTCGTATCTCATGTTCATATTTAATGTTAGAACACTTACTTTATTTCTTAGTATATTCAAAGTATGTCA
Source organism: Henosepilachna vigintioctopunctata (assembly GCA_030704895.1). Taxonomy (NCBI): domain Eukaryota; kingdom Metazoa; phylum Arthropoda; class Insecta; order Coleoptera; family Coccinellidae; genus Henosepilachna; species Henosepilachna vigintioctopunctata. The sequence goes on along the minus strand of JARQZJ010000106.1, from coordinate 2,019,595 downwards.
TACTATTTGTAAATGTGATTGTGCCATCAAAAGCCTACAGAAATCCTTGGAATAACTTCAACCTAAAATAGGATGTTGATTTGCCTAAATGTTTTCAGTCTCCTCCGATGGAGCTGAAAGTCATGTTCGTTGGAACTGTAATTCAACCCCCACTGGAGCTGTAAAACTACCTTCGATGGAGCTGAAAGTACCTCCGATGAAACTGTAATTCAACGTTCACTGGAGCTTTACTTCAATCTTGGCTAGAGCCTCAAAATCACCGTTATTGGAGCGTTAGAATCAACTCGCTGGAATTTTAAGCAGCAAATATTGAAGGACAACTTGGGAATTCAACGTCTCTGAAGAAACGTAGATAGACATAAACAAAAATAGTTTTGTTAAAATATTTTAGTGTAAATGCAAGGAGTTCAATAAATTCATACATTTCAATTTTGTTATTACTGAGTATCAATCAGAACGAATGTGTGACCTCGTTATTGGCTAGTCTGAGTTATTTTTAGGGAAAACGGAGGTTATAATGGATTGACAAATCAATTCCCAGAATCATCTGGAACCACTTCTCAGGCACAATGAAATTCACAAAGATGAGAATTGAAATAAAATTTACGTAAGGAATTTCTAAATTCTCATAATTCCAATTCTTAGAAGTTCTAACAGGGTTTTCGATGTTATTGCAAAAGCATATTTTGTGAAATGATCTATTATTAAATGCAAATATCTTTTCGGTGACATTACTTCCAAATCCTCCTATTGTGTCCAGATATACAATCTGAAATGGCTCCGAAGCTGGACCTACTTGGAATAAGGGGTGTGTAAAATTTCCAAACCTAGTTTTATTTTTTATGCATGTGTCGCATGTTCGACAAATAAGTTCAATGTGTTTGTGCATGTTTTTACAATAGCATGTTGGTGTCAAGATTAGAGTTAATTGTTTTACACCTATGTGACTATCACTATGCAGCTTTTTCATCAGTTTGATGCCGAAACCCTCTGTAATCCATATTTTCTTTTGGTTATTTAAAACTTTATAATATATATTGTTTTCAGTTTAGAATTTTTCTCTTTCTGTGTTCAATTATTTCTGATTATGAACTATATCCTCCAACGAAATATGGTTTACTATTTTAACAGTGGGTTCATTATTGTTATAAGGAACCTACTGTCAAAATAGTTCATTATTGTTATAATGAATCCACTAATGTTATTTGAATAATGTTATTTTCTAACACCGGATTACGTGAAAGATCATTTGCTTCTGCGTTGTTTTCTCCAGGGCTGTATATAATGTTAAAATCAAAGTTTGATATATAGTTTAGAATTGTCAATAGTTCAGGGTCCTGACTTTTTTTATATAGAAATTATCTAGAGTTTGTGATCTGAAGAAATGGTAAATTTATGGCCCATTAAGTAGTACTGCCAATATAATATGGATTCTTCTATCTCTAGACACTCCTGGAATATTGCTTCTTTATTCTTTTGCGATGCAGTTAATTTTTTTGAGAAGAAAGAACTGGTGCTATAGAATTATCTTTTTGAGGTTGTTTCAAGATTGCTCCTACTCTTTCTTTTGATGCGTCTGTAAAAGTGTATATTTGAAGATTTGGGTCAAAAATATTGAGTATGGGTTTGGTGCTTAGACATTTTTTTATTGTATCGAAACTTTCTTCACATTTCCGTAACCATCCAAATTTTATATTCTTCCTAGTAGATTATGAAAAGGCTCTAGCATGATCGATGCATTTGGAATATATTTTAAATAAAAGTTGATTTTCCCTAAAAGCTGTCTTATATTTTTTTGATTTTGAGGTACTGGATAATTTTTGATCGCAATTAAATAGTTATTTAGGGGCCTTATTGTGTTGCCTTTTACTTTATGTCCCAAATATACTACTGAACTCTTAGCGAAAGAACATTTTTTGAAATATAATTTGAAACCAGCATTTTGAATGGCAGTGAGAGTTTTATCAATGTGACTTAGGTGTTCTGGTGAGTTTTGGTTAAAAATATCATATAGTTTATGGCAAATACATTAAGTTCATTTCTAGAGATTACGTCACTGAGTATTCTTTGAAAAATTGACGATGCTTATTTCAGTCCAAAAGGTAAACGTGACCATTGCCAGATGAATGCCTTTTTTGTTTATCTTCTTCTCTGATTGAAACTGACCAAAAGGCAGAATTTATATCAAGTTTCGTGAAAAACAAGCAATCGCGCGGTAGAAGTAATAGGTCATCTATTATGGGAAATGGATGGCATTCAGGAACAATTATTTTATTTAGCTCACTGTAATCAATACACAAACGTGATTTTTTCCAGTGTTAACAAGAGTTACTGGAGACGCATATGGACTGGAAGAATGATGATACCTGATTTTAGAAGAGACTTTACTTGTGTATTTATTTCATCTTTGTCCTTTAATGAACATTTATGGGGTTTTCTAGAAATGTATTTGTTTTTTGTTAGTTTTATAGTGGCTTCGTAATTCTTAACAATGCCTACATCGTACATGTTTTCCGTAAAAATTTTTTTGTGTTCATCCCTACATTCCAGAGACACTTTGTTCTTATTGTTACTGTTTACATCTAATTGCGGTATTTATATTAATTTCGTTACCTAAATTATTTTCATTTTTTACATATTTTCGAGTAATTCTCAAGTTTTCATTCTGTAATAGCCTGAATTCCTTGATAACATCTAATCCCAGGAGGATATCATTTTGAAATGACTCACTTTTTATCACAAAAAGGCACCATTTTTTGAAAATATTGAGAATTTTCAAAGTTACTCCAATTGAACCGAACGTTTCAGTAGAACCTGAAACCGTATTCATCTTTTTTGTCCCACTTATATATTTCTTTAGATTTAATTTCTATAAAGTACTATAATTTAATACCGATATTTTGGCTCCGGAATCATAAAGCGCAATAGCCGGGCAGTTGTCTACTAGAACTCTTAATTTGATAAGTGGAGTAGTTATTCGTTTTTTTGATTCATCAGATGATGAAATACTGTCTTGGATTTCCAAGTTGTTTACCATTTTGATTTTATCATTTTTGAATTTTTGTTCAGAATTTGAGCGATTACGGCATAGGTGTCCTGAATGAAATCTGTTTGAAAAACCTATTTCTTCGCAATACGGACAAGGTTCCGAAACCGATCTATTCCAGAATTGAAGTTGTCTTCCATGTTCAATAAAAATACCTCAGCAGGTATTTTTATTTTCATTAATAATCAAGCCCTCTAGATGTCTAACATGCAACATCATTATATTGATTGAGTTTAAATCCCTCTTACTACGTCGTGACCTAATTTGGGCTGGAAGACCCAATACAATGAGATTGATTTGGCTATTCAAGGTTAATTCAGGATCAGCATTTATAAGTAAATTTCTTTTTTAATGCAGAATCTAACATTGGCCCGCTCATGTAGCGGAAAGTATATGCATAGTTCATTTTATCCAACCTATCTCGGAAAAAGTGTCAAGAAACGAGTTTTGCCAATATTCCAAAGGATAAGAGAGTGTGTGCGTTTTTAGAACAGCAAGAAACAGTCAAGAGCCGGTCCTTCTAAAAACACTATCAATACTTCTGAAAAACGCGGGTTACCTATCCTTAAACGATTGCATTCCTGCACAAAAAGTTCTAAAAATATAATATAAATATATATATATATTTTTTTCGGCAATTTTTATTTTATTATAGAATCATTCGCTCAGTTTTGCCGTTAGATTGTGTATATGCGGTAAAACATATTGTGCGATTATTGGGGAGAGACAGCTTCTTTCCCTAATTATCGCACAATAGGTAATGGACGATCTTTCGAATTCATGTATACCTTATCTTTCCTTTGAAATACCCTTCCTGAAAAAGGTCGTCGACGATTTAATTTGCGCTGTACCCGCAAATGAAATCGACAAAATAGTCGCAACATTCAATGCCTATCACCCCTCGATAAAATTCACCGTCGAAATAGAGAATGATAATAGCATTCCATTCCTAGATACTCTGGTGATGAGAGAAAAAATGGCATAATGCTAGACTGGTACCAAAAGAACACTCATTCCGGACGTTACATAAATCACCTCTCCTATTATCCATCCGAAACGAAAAAGAATTTCATACCAGAGTTCGAAAGACGTATAAAAAATATGTGTCATTCAGAATAATTGTACCAGAAAAATATTACAATATTCAGGGGAATTTTGCTCGATAATTTTCATCCCCTCAAACTGATCAATAAATTATTTAGCTTGCAGCAATATAATTGAAACAAACGAGGAAATTATCAGCAACAACAGCTCAGAAAATCTACCATTCGGTGTTTTGCCGCATATACACAACCTTACGCCAAAACTGATCAAATTCTTTCATAATGGAATGAAAATACTCCAAAAAACACATTGACGATACAATCATTATTCAATCGCACAAAACATCCGCTAGAAATGAAATTCAAATCAAATGTCGTCTACAAAATTCCTTGTCAAAATTGCGATTCTGTATATATAGGTCAAACATCCCAAAATCTTCATTCGAAGATCATTTCTCATAAAAGTGATTGCCGAAATACCAACAAAACGAATTCCTCTGCATTGACCTAACATGTAATGCCACAAAAAATTTTAGATCACGCAAATAATTACAACAAACGCCTTCTCCTAGAAATGGTTCATATCGAAAAGACAGAAAATTGTATTCACAAAAAATCTGATACAAATAATTTGAGTAACATATATAAATCTCATGAGTTCTTCTGATTAGTGGCTCATATTCTGATATCCTATTCGCCGAAAAATCCATTCCAAATACACGAAATGAATTCATTCTATTTTCGTTAGTCATAAAAGTTCGGCAAACGTTATGCATTTTAAGAAACATCCTTAAAAACATCTGGGAACACTCCATTTGAAAAGCGAAATTGAGAAATACCGTCATTGTCGTCGCTTCCTTCGGCTACCTAACACGTAGAATGCAGTAATATTTCAACCCAATGCATTTGGGAACACTTGTACTTATTTTCAAAATTCGAAAAACTAATGTACTTTCAGACTAACTTCACACTGTGAGAAAAATTTCCTATAGTGTCTTGCTATATAAACTGTTAATTTCTGTACTACTTTAGCCCTGAAGAAGAAAATTAACATTCTCGAAAGCTTGGAAAATACTAAAGAGGTAACTGATTTTCCTTTCCTAGACTGCAATCCCAAACAAACACTGAAAAAAAAAATATATATATATATGTTTTACATTTCGTACATATATTACAAACCCTCCGATGAATGAAACAGTACATTCTGAGTGAGAAATTCCAGTTTTCCTCGTATAACGCTAGAGAAAGACATTCAAGAAATTAAGCAATAAATATTTTGGCAACGATAATTGCATAAGATCTTCCATAAAACTTACAACACACGAAAGTTTCTATGGCTATTAACATACTGAACTAGAACAACTGATATAATCAACTATATATATATTTCAAATTGACGAGAACAATGTTGTGAATTTATATGTTACGTTGCAATTTCTAAAACGCTGATAGAATTAATTGTCTATCACGACACAGGAAGAGGGAACGATTGATAAATTACTCCGAATATATGAATACTTCAAGAAGAAACAGTGAAACACAAAAAGCATCTGGAAAAACAATATGCGAGGAATAATTTTGTATTATTCTGGAAATTGCTGATATGAGATGATAATCAAAATTCGCCGGCTATATGTTATACCAAAACAACAGCAATATTTGATGAAAATGAAGATGGAATAATGGGCGAAAAACTCCGATGGAAAATAAAATGAACGAGATAAGTTCATAATTGGAAATTCTTCCGGAGAATCATCGAATATCAACAATAATGTATCTAATAAAATAAGTCTCACGACAGGTGACAAACATTGCTAAAAGTTGATAATAGAAATTACTGGTCTAAATCAAAAATCAAACATTGTAAGATTATGAAATTACACAATATTATCACTTTGCGAATTGGTATTCAATTCAAGGTGAATTGAATTAAGAGTTTTGTGAATGTTATATATTTCTAGTGTTTGCCCCTATTTTGAAATTTTTACATTCGTACATGATATATCAATATATATATATATATATATATATATATATATATACATCCCGGTATCATTACGACGACCGTTCATTGACGTGATTTGTGAGAGCCGGTAGAACTAGTGAGTATACACGTGTATATTTTCGCAAGAACCATTTCTCTTTGATTATTATACTGAAATCCGACCTCAGTTGATGACCGCTTTTTATTAGATTTTTTTCATCCCAACAACATTGTGAAGACCTTATAAAACCAGTATTTATGAAGACCGCATTATACGTTTAAAATACAGATTCACATCATTACGACAGCCGTATAGTTTAGAATTATTTTTCAGGAGAACATTACAGCGGCCAGCGCTGTTGACATGTTTTCGGAAACTTCCCTCAATTCAAATCTAAATACCTCATTTATATTTATCTCTGTTCTGAGTAACTTTGACTTGGACTTTCGAAATTTGACATTTAATAGTGCATTTGAGATTGATACCTACTTCGGCATACGCATTTCGTACAAATTTTATATGGCCCATTTAGCAATTATATTCATTTTAATTAAGAACTCAATATTTGAAAAAAGAATTGGATGATTTTACAGTAAATTCACGATTTCATGCTCAAATATGAATGAAATCAATTACAAATTCTTTACCGCAAAAACTTTTGGTTTAAATACTAACAAGCTGTTCGAAATTATATAGGCACTCCAACACCCACAAATTGCTCAGTAGAATAAAAATCCTGTGATCAGTTTCATAATTTTCGGCGAAAAATGAATATTTTTTTGAGGACATAGCGTATGAAATTGGAGGTAATGAGAAAATTAACGATTTTGTTCAATAAAATTGATTCAAATTTCGTTGAAAAATATTTTTTATTTGAATTATAGGTTTCACTGAATTATAGTCTGTGAAAATACTTTTCTACTTTCACAGAATACCATTACTTAACTGCTTGGCAATTTTTTTGGTGTGTCACCATTTTCAAAAGTTAAACCTTAGAATTAGTAGGGAGCCTTTCGATCTTCTCTGAGGATTCGGTTCTCAGTGACGAATATTGTGGATTATGTTTACTCTTATGTTTCGTTTCAATACTCCCTTCACCTTTTCTGTTCCATTCTTTCAATGTTCGTCTTTTGTTGATCCTTTCAGTGAGACGAACCACGTCTCACTTCTTCATTCCCGTGCTGTTCCATCTCTTTTATAAACTTCTTGGTTTGTCTGTTAATTTTGTCTTTAATTCTCGCAATTTGAAACTCGTTCAGCATTTTCTCATTTGAGGGATTCGAATTGCTGGTTATCCGGTTGATCATTCCTCGTAGTCCGTGCTTCTTCAGGTTTTCTGCCGTGTGACATATTTCTCCTTCGACCTTCACGATTTCAGTATTTTGCCTCAACATCTAGTTTTCTCCGTTCTCTATTGGATATGAAACAGCATGTAGTTGTTTCGCTATGTTTGAGTTCTCTTCAATTTGCCTATTGTAATTTAGGTTTTCCTGATATGTCTCGTACTGCTGTTTCCATAATTTCTAGGCCCTTCTCGATTCTTCTTCTTTTTCCGTCGAATAGAACTGTCACTGTTTTCTCAAGGTCCATTCTTGATCTTAGTCTCCTGTAATATTCTTTTATATTCATTCAATCATTCTGTAGTGACTTTTACCGAATTGTGAAGACACAAACTGAGTTATTTTGAAATGTTTCCTTTTTGATTTGTTCTCCGTTGAGATATTCAACAGCAGGAGCCACGACCTGATTCTTGAAAGGTCCCTGCTGCTCCTCTTCTCTTTCCTGCTCTACAGGCAACAGTCAGGTCTACGACTCTAACTCTCTTTGTCCTCTCGTTCAAGTAAGATACTATTAACTTCACTATTTTTCTCTGCACTTCTGCTCTTTTGTGTATATTAATCCTTGGTGCCTTACTCTATCGAATTCTTTCTCTATGTCTTCATGTTTCTCTTCTTCAGTAAAATCTTCTCCTTGTTATTTTCTGTAGCGTGTTGCTTTCTTAATCAAAATTGGTGTCGTGAAATGAAGCTTCACTCTTCTGAATGCTTCTTGTTTTTTCAACATATTGTCCTTTTCATTATCTTGCTTTTTTTCGCTTGTATATTGTTTTATCTATAACTGCTTGATTCATATCTGGATATCTCAGCCTTGTTTCTGATTTATTCCATACTCTCGGGCAGTACTTCAAATTCAATCATTCAATATTTCAGATTTGCTATCGCCTTCATTGTTTCCTCTGGTAGGTTCTTTAGTGCTCGATTGGTTATTCCGTATCTTCCTGAGGCTTTTCGTATTTTCAGCGTATTACTATGTTTTTCTATCTTCCTGGAAGTTTTAGCTCTATTTCATCTTCGAACTGCGACTCTTCTTTTTCCTATCCGGACCATGGTTTAGTCTGGTTCACATTCGGCCTTTTTTGTAAAATGTTTCAATAGAGTCCGAATATTACTAGTATGGTGTCATTCGATTCGTATTATTACCTAGAATGTTTAAGGCAAGATCCAAAAATGCGCTAAAAAAAATTACAAAAGTTATAAACAATAATGTAAAAAAAAAGGAGTTCGGTTTTTTTCAATATCTCTGAAAATATTCAAAATTGCAGAATCGTTTCAAAAAGTTTAAGAAATTTGCTAAAAAAAATTCCGAATCCCGAAACTGTAGCTCTAATATTTATGAGCCTCGAAAATAGAGCCGAATGTGGGAACTCTGGCTTCAGCGCACGTTGCGTTTCTCTGACAAAACAAAAAATTTTTTCTAAATATATTGAATATTGATATTAAGAAATAATAAAATTCATTGACTTGGGATACATAAATAAACAAATAATAAGCATCAAAAAAATTTTGTTCCAATTTTAACATAACCCATTATAACAACAATATTCAACTGACACCCTAGAATTTTTTTTACTTAGTAAAGTCATCGTTAATGGTATAAAAAATATATTAGTTGTTATTATAATGAAACAATTTTGATTTTTCACTTTTTTATTAACAAATAAAAGTTATAAAATGAAAAATAGTGATAACAAATTTTTTTTTATTTGTTAATCACAATTATTCAAACAGTAACAGTAAAAAAAAATATTGTTAAGTAGCTTTTAACCATGAGGCTTCAAAATGATGAAGATTTAAAAATAATTTCTTATTCACTATTTTTTATTTTGTAACTTTCAATCGTTAATGAAAAAGTGGAAAATCAAAATTTTTCATTATTGTTATCTCCTTTTTATACTATTAAGAATGACTTTACTGAGTAAAAAAAATTCTAGGGTATTAGTTTAATAATTATCTGTGCTCTAATATTAACTTTCAGCTCAGAAAAAATAGTTAATTAACAAAAGCATAATTTATGTTGAAATTGAGACAAATTTTTTTTGACCGCTGATTATTGTTCATTTATGTATCTCAGCACTCCATGAATTTTATTGTTCCTTAATATTATTATTTAATATATTTAAATAATTTTATTCGTTGTTGTGTCAGAGTGACCAACGTGCGCGGAGCCGGAGTTTCCGCTTTTGGCTCTATTTTCGTGGCTCTGTAAAAATTATAAATATTAGAGCTATAGTTTCGGAATTTTCAGTTTGTTTTAGAAAATTTCTTCATCTTTTGAAACTTTTTTGCAATTTTGAAAATTTTGAATATTTCCGGAGATATTAAAAAAAATCGAAACTCTAGGTTTTTTCTCACTTTATTGTTTATAACTTTTTTAATTTTTTTCAGCGCATTTTCGGAACTTCCCTTAAACTTTCTAGATAATAATACGAATCGAATGACACCATTCTCATAATTTATGGAGACTATTGAAAAATTTCACAAGAAAAAGGTAGGTACAGGTGAACAAGAAGTTATATTGAATTCGAATTTTGCATTTCTAATTTTGGATTTGAATTTTTTTTCTAACAACTCTGCCTTTTTGTTTCTTTCTGGCGAAAAAGACATAATAAGTGTCTTATAGTATCTTATTAGTGGTATATTCCTATCCTTCGATCTTCCTGCAAGTGCTTTGTCCATCTGCTCTAGCAAAGACTATTTATCCGTTGTACATAAGTACTTCCTTTCCTTTTATTTTGTCCCTTCCTTCACGTCTTTCATCATTTGGTTTCCTCTTGTCTTCAGGATACCTTGTTTTCTTGTACTCCTTCTAGTACATCAGCTTATCACTCAGTATTATCTAATTCTGAGTTTTTTTTCTGCTGTGGAGTTGATTTTTTGAGTTTTCTTCGGACATTCTACACTGTTTTTCAGTATAAAATTGCTTCTGACAACCTTTTTCGTATTGGAGTTTCCGGTGTTTCAATTAATTCCCTGCAAATCCTGACAATTACTGCGTTTTAATGCAGTGCATTCATTAATTATTTTCAGCACGTTCATTGCTTATTCCTTTTGACACTTCAGTTTGGTCAGGTTTTTTGTCTTATGTTGGTTATATTTCCTAATTTCTCTTCATATTCTTCGGCAGGGCTATATCCAATATATCGGTGAGTCTTGAGTTTGTGCTGCGGAGGCTTTATCGTTATTTTCTATAATTTTTGCTAGATTCATCGTAATGTAAATTGTTGTTCTGCAATTTCAGTCCGTGTTCTTCCAGCAACGTGCCCTGCTGCTTTCTGTAGGACCTTTTTTCGTAAAAGTTCCCCAAAATTGTTTCGTTTTTATTATACGTGTATACATGTGAATGCAAGCAATTTAATCTGTTTTTTTTCAATTCCTCATATTTCGTATTGAGTTTTTGTTGTAATTTCAGCATTTTCAGTTCTGTTCTACTCTGAACTTCGATCACGATTTGTCTTCTTCTTCCTTCAGTACTTTTCGTTATGTAGAATGTGTAGTTTCTTAGTTTGTAGTTTTTCGTCATCTTCATTTGTTTCCGAGAGAATCGTGACATCGATTTTGTGTTCTTAGTAAAAAGGTTGTCTGATTTTACTTATCTTGCTGATACTCTTATTATTGCTTTTCTTGTCTATAAGCAACCACCTTCTGAAGATTTCCGTCAGCCCCTTTTGCTCGTTCAGAATTCTAGTTTATATTCCTTTATCACATTTATTTTGCAGAATGTTTACATCACTCTTTCAAATGACTGTGGCATAGTCACTTGGAAGTTCTTTCAACTTTCGAGGATATTTATTGGAAGGAACGTTTTTGGAGGTTTGCCTTACGAGAAATATCGCGCCATATTTTCAAGGACTTCTCCGGGAATTGAACCCGTTATCTTGGGCATACAAATCATGTTGCATACAACTCGGCATACGTCTGGTTTTGGCTAAAACTTTTTATAATGAAGATGAAATTGAAGTAGCTGAGTCGATAATTTATTGATAGGTAGTGACCAATGTGTTGATATCTTCTGTAGAAATTAGAGAGAAAGAAATTTTCCATCGAAATTCTATTGAGAATTCTACCGATAATGGTTTGAATAAAATTGATTTTTGAAAAAATAGTGAAAGTTTCATCGACTCTGACAAAAAAAACGCCAATCAGAATGGTGGAAATAAATTTTAGTGATTAAAAAAATTCGTTACAGTTTTGGTTGATGTTCCAATGAAACTCGACTACCTTCAGTGCTCAAATTTATTAAGACTTAATTGGGGCAATTTTATATACCATCCTCATTCTCATTTCAATGAAGTTTTCAATCATGAAAATCAGCAGAAATAATCAACTCGAAAAATAATGTTTTTCAATTTGTTGAAACAATTTGTCCCTAATATTAGATTATATTATTTCATAATTATTGTGATATGAATTTGCACCACCGAAACACTTCTGTTTGTATCCTATGCAGCATTTTTATTCATAGGTCTCGGAAACAACTCACTTGTTTCGGAGTACCTGCCGAAAAACCATAAAGAATTATTTTTCCACAATTATGATTTGATTTGGGTTATAAATTTCGTCTTAATTTCGCTTATACTAATGAACTTTTCTGCGATATTCACAATCAAATTTCGATACCATGAAAGATCAATCAATCTCAGGAACAGAAAAAATATTTGTGTAAAATGTTTAGGGTAATTCTGAGAGCGCGTATTGTCGAAAAGACGTAAGTACGCAACCCATCAAGGACAAAACAATTGTCTGCAATTATTCATAATATGCTATAATAAGGACAATTTTGCTACCTCAAGTCTACCAGTAGGTACTCACTTCGAAATTAATTGAAAAGTTCATCATGAGAAATGGCATTCACGATAAGTATAATATGCTGCATGAAAACTTATATTTGGATAAGCAATAATTCCTGAAGAAAACGTGTAGCTGATTGTATTTGTGAGAACTTTTTCGCTTATCTATTGTATGGGTGAAATTGTAAAAATGTAACGAAATTTTCAAAAGGAAACAACATTATCAAAAAAGGTATCTCGATTTGTGCAAAATCCGTATAAATATAAAAAATTAATTGAAGAATGTATTTATTATCTGAGAGAACCTTAGTAATAGAACAAGCTTTATAAAGAAATCACTAAAAATATATGGAATGCTCGGTAATAAATATATTTTTACAGAGAATAAATAGAATGAATGTATGTATTCCTGAGATCAAAAGGAGCCGAAATAGACTATTTTGTCTCCTGCGACCGAGATGAATCTAAATGAAACATCAAATTCATAAAACATCACTAAAAATATATTCGATAAATTCGAATATAAAGAAAACTTCAATAATTATATTCGTGAGACCAAGAGATCCAAAATATTGAATTTGAAAAAATGATGAATTACTGCCTCTTTGTTTCACGCAACGAACAGATATTGTTGAAGTAAGATGCTAATAAAACATCCAGCCGATACAGTTCACATCTTCCTGGAATTTAACATGTTGCCAAATGCCGCGTCTAATATCGAATAAAACGGTCGTCATAAAGTCGGTGAACTGAAAGGAACTATACAGCAAACTATACGGCTTCTCAAAACGCCACCCGGCCAGCCACGTATTTACTGTGAACTAAAAATATACGAAAAATACATCAGATCAACAATATGACGACCACAACAAAAATTGAGTTTTCAACTTTAGACGACGTTTCATAACATAAGCAATCGTTTTAGACTGCATGTAATTACGACGACCGTATATGGTCGTCGTAATTCCATGGTCTTCATAATGATGGTAAAACGCAAATGTATGGTCTTCGTAATGATGGTGGGATGTATATATATATATATATATATATATATATATATATATATATATATATATATATATATATATATATATATATATATATATATATATATATATATATATATATATATATATATATATATATATATATATATATATATATATATATATATATATATATATATATATATATATATATATATATATATATATATATATATATATATATATATATATATATATATATATATATATATATATATAAATATAAATATATATGAGAATATAAGTTTCGTGGCTTAAGTGAGTGTCTCTGTTAGAGTTCTATTCGACTCTATTTTTCAACTCTGTTGAAGACTGAATCAATGTTTGCCAATGGGAATTTGTAACCTTTTGGAAATTTTTTCTCGACAATTTGAATAATTTGAGAAAGTTTATACAGTTATGAAAATAGAAAAGATAAACTTACAATATCAATCTACAATTTCTGTGACAGCCTCTTTCGAGCTAATTGCCTCTCGTCAGAACGGCGCGGTTCAAGTTTTAGATGTTCGAACTTGGATGTTAATTGAGGAAAAAACAAAACAAAACAACACACAAAATTTTACGTGAGGAATCGAGTTCTTTGTTGCTTGAGCGAGTGCCTCTGTTAGAGTTCTATTCCACTCTGTTTTGAAGACTGAATCAATCAAACGTTTACCAATGAGACGTTATTTAAAGGTTCCAGATGATCAAGACACAGGAGAGCAACCAACACAACAACGAATTTCATACATGCAACCTCCTTACGTGGAATCACTGACACATATACTAATGAATATCTTACCCAGAGATGGTATTAAGGTAGCTACAAGAAATGTGGAACCATTGAAATCTATTTTTTCAAAACTGAAGGATAAAGATAATCTCTTATCAGAATCCATTCAGAGACTGCAACAAATGTTACATTGGCCAAACTGCCACAAAACTTCAACAAACAGTCACCCTACATAAGAGCAATATAAAAATTTTCAAAAATACATGTGCCTTAGCTATGGGAACACAGGAGGTCATCAACCTGACTATGCCAAACATTACTATATTAGATTCAGAAACTAATTATAAAAAGAGAACATTTATGGAATTGGGAAAATATCTTAGTGTGAAAATCCCATGAACTAAAGGCGAAATGTTGCCTCTCTGTGCACAATATTCTCATATCTAATCGAGTCTTATAACACTTCACTCATAAATGGTATGGTGTGAGGCTTCGTCTGGCTGCTCTCGAGGTGGACTGTACTTTTATATGAACAATAATGGCCCTAACTAGTCCATTATTTTGTAACTGGCTCTTTCAATTCTCCTTATATTCAATATGGAATTTGAATAAAATAAGGTACACAAAAAAGGGGTTATGGATTAATAATGCTCTGTATCTTTAGCTACCAGTTCTTTTATCGTCAAATTCTCTACATATGTTGTTTGATTTTGAGACTATTGATAATTTCAAAATTTTATCCTGGTTACATTGGAGTCATAGATTGTATTTTCAGGTTAGTATTTGAGTAATTTCCATATTTTTAAATAGGACCTGTGTCTTTTTGTTGTTTTCATGAACTGGTGATTGTGCTTTTCAGTTATTAACGTAGATTTTTGATTAACTTTACGGAATGTTTTGGGGATTGAAATTGTAGCCAAATTCCAAATTGTAACCAACACCTATTCAATACCGTAGCTCTGATGTGTTTAGTTCCTCTGTATTCTGCTGTTGCTGTGCCGAACCTGACTTTTAATAATGTAATTTTCAATGTTTTGTGAAAATCAGACATAACCTGCTGGGTGGGTTATCAATTGGAGCTGAACCATCCGGTCTGGTACAAATTTCTTTTATTTTATTGAACAACCTTTTAGAATAAACCTCAGTTCCGTAAGTTAACCTTTTTTGTTGTTTGATTCACTATTTTGATTTTAATATTACGTTGTAGCACCCCTGATGAATGAACAATAAAGTTTTGAAAGCTCGTGTTAGGGAAAAAAGAGTCTCCTTATTTGACACCACCTGACTGCTATTCCACGAATATCTAACTTATGTCTTAGCTAGTCAGTCGCGGTTAACCCTACACATAGTTCGGAAAATGGGATTTCTTGATGACATCTTGCGCGATTATGGAAGACCGATGGTGAATCAACTGAAGGAGTACTCCTATAATAGCACTAAACTGGCCCGGTTGATGAACAGACGGATTTCCCTACTTAAAAGCAGAAAAGAAGGACTGATGCCACTCCACATCAAGAACGATGTGAAGAAAATCCAAGACCAGTTTCAATACAAGGATGGAGCAACAGGACAAACAATCTCCAACTGTTCAAACAGGTAAGGGCATAAAATTATTGTTTGGAAATTGACATCACTCTCAAAAATCTAACGTATCTCTAGGGTAGGAAGACGAATCCGAGTGCCTCCATTCGTGCTGTTACCTGGGTTGAATTGGTTACTTTTCGAACGTCAAACACGGTTAAGATATAATACCTTATTTTATCGTGTTCAGGAGGTTTATGTTGACAAATTAAGTAGGATGAGGGAGTGCAATTCGACCTATCTAAAAGTGGAGGATTCATGGCTTCGGAATCTAACTCATGCGACTCTTCCAAGAGAGGTGAAAATCATCTTAGCACTGGGTCCATAATTCTGCATCCAACCAGATAAAAAGGAGATCTCAGTTACTCAACTACTAGAAGAGTTAAATCGATACCTCAGCACTATACAGGATAGAAGAGTCAAGGGTATTTTAAGTTATCTTACTAATATTATTACCAACTTTTACCAAGACTCCAAACCTACTGGTGATAATGTGCAATCATGGTACACCCACACTAAATTGCTCCTCAAAGAACACCCTAATCTGATAGTCATCCAATTAGATAAAGGTAAACTGACGACAGTTTTGTATAGAAATCATTACAACATCTTGGCAATATCGCTATTGAATGATAAAAACAACTATATAAGGCTGAGCAACGATTCCAGTATTATATACCAACAAAAAGCGAACAAATCAGTCAGAGAATTGTAAAACAATGAGAATATAAGTGATGTGTTAGCTAAATCATCAACTTTTCAAAGAGGTACAGCCGCCAAGTTCTATGTACTACAAAAGATCCGTAAAGATGAGCCATCGCTTAGACCAATCAAAGCATCCATGGACTGTCTGAAGGCAGGCATTGCGGAGTTCTTCGAAGGTATCCTGACTAAATCTTATAATACTGACAATTCATATTGCATAAGGGACTCCTTCGAATTTGCAGATTTCATAAATGAGAGAATCATACCCAAGAACTATGTATCGGTCAGCTGGGATGTAATATCCCTTTTCACATATATAACTCTAGAGTTAACCCTGAAATGCATTGATGAATACTGGGAGGATATTCGACAACATTGCTCTATTAATAAGGAGGACTTCACAAAACTGGTCCGCATTTTTTTTGATTCAACGGGATTATCTTTCAATGGTGTATTTCACAAACGAAAAGAAAACACACCTAAGGGATCAATCGTGTCACCCATCATCGCTCATTTTGTAGTAGACTTTTCAACAAAACACTACTATTACTTCCTTTTGACGTGCCGTTTCGTAAAAGTTTCAAGGATGACATCATCACCGCAGTACCAAACAATCCAATTCAATATTTTCCTGGCATTCTGAACGGTTTCCACCACAAAATTCACTTTACAAACCATGAGTTAGCATCTTTGGATGTTATAAATCTATTTGGAAATCTTCTCAAAGAGCAAATAATCCACACTTTACATCTGAAATGGAATAGCATAGAACAACATACAGTTGTGGACAAAGATCTATTCGTGCAAATAGTTAACTTTGTACTGGACAACAATTGCACGTTCAAAGGTAAGTATTATTTACAAGTATCAGGATGCGCCATGTGCTCAAAATTGAGTCCTATATTGGCCCAATACGTTATGGACAATCTATTAGATGTATGTATTCCAAGATTGTCGTTCAGGCTCCCCTTTGTCTATAAATTTGTGGATAACATCGTTTTAGCTACACCTATATCAGGTAAAGATGAACTGCTAAATTGTTTCAATGGCCACAATAATAATATCCAATTCACCATTGAAACTGAAGATAACAATTGTTCGCTACCATTCATTGATTGTAAACTAAGCAGACACAATCAAACTGTCAAATTAGATTGGTATAGAAAACCGACTTGTTCAGATAAGTTTATAAACTACTATTCTAGTCATCCTCTAAACATGAGAGTGAATTTCATAAATGAAATGAGGAATGGATTAACAAAATTATACCATGAACAATACTTGAAGGGGAGTTTAGATAAACTAAATATAATATTAATTGAAAACTCATATCCATCGTCCATGATTGAAAAATTGCTATTTTCTTCAACTAACAATGAAAATATTTTACCGCCCCGGAACTGATTACCGAACCTGACAATTCAACTCAAGAACAGAGATGTTTCTATGGATCCTTACGTTATATACAAAAAATAACACCACAGCTGAAAAGTATATTCAGAGAATTTAATGTAAAAATATCATCGTATAATCCAAAGACAGTTGCATCGTTATGTTGTTCACCAAATAAAAAGCATAGATTGTGGAGAGAAATACATAGGTCATACTTCACAATGGCTAAAATGCAGATTAGTTATACATAAAAGTGACATTACTAAATATAAAGAAAGATGTGCACTTGCAGAACATGCACATAAAAAAGACCATAGAATAGATTTCGATGAGGTAGAGATATTGAAAAAAAAACAAAATTATCAAAAACGAACCATGCACGAAATGATTCAAATAGAAAAATGCGAAGCCACAATCAATAAAAAAACTGATATAAACAAACTAAGCAATATAAACTCATACCTTCTTAATAAAATTTAAGATGATGGCAGTTGGATGATTCGAGATATAACTGAGGCTGATTCCATGACAAATCAACTAAATTGAATAATGACATGTGTCCAATATATGTTATATTGATAATTCATACTTAACTGGTTAGAGTGTTGGGAAAATTTTAATGAATTGACTATTTTCATAAATTTCTTTAACATAATTTACGTACTTCTTTTACATGTTATCACTATCATAGTTACTGTTGTAGATGTGTCATGCTTATATTTTAACCTCAAATTCGGTAAGGTTATTATAATTTCACCATTTTAACATATTCTGTTTGACACTTTTTGTCAATTGTAAAAGTCCTGAAGATGCAATGAAATATTGCGAAAGCTTGGCTAAGAAAAAAGAGTACAAACAATATTTGCTCAATTGAGTCGAAAACACCCTAATCTCGACTATATCATTAAATACGACTCTGAAAACTATACTATATATATATATATATATATATATATATATATATATATATATATATATATATATATATATATATATATATATATATATGTATATATTGATGATGAGAATCTTGTAAGGTACAGAGTAACCGTATTGCCTGTTTCCTGGAAATAGAATTGATTTTTAAACAGAGTTTCCTTCCGAAAAAACATAATTGGCGTCGATGATGGGATTATGCCAGCCTTGGTGAAGAAAGTGATAATTCTGAGAAACTCACGAAGAATCTTCAGAAGACTTTCACTATCAAGTGTTAAGGTACAACCGATCAGGAAAACGAAATTTGGAAACTTGGAGTTTCTTCTCCCTGAGTAGCGACCTTCGACCGAGTAGCGCCCGCTGACGAAATCCAAAAAAAAAAAAAATCATCGAGAAAAAAGGTGAGCAGAGCAAATTCCTCTACTAATTTTCCCAAGTAATCAACCCAGCCCAATGTGGAAACCACTCTCTTCTTAAACTGTCTCGAGCGTGAAACTAGTTGAGTTTTTTCCTAGGTTTTCCTTGAAAAAAAACCGTATAACAAACGAACGAATATTGAATTGAATCATATAGAATAATTCATCAAGATCGATCAATTAAATAATTTTATGGATTCATTAACTGAACTTAAATTAGAAGAATCAAACATGATTCAAGAAACGAGTACTATATTTGAAAAAATTAAATTAATAAGCATTTTTGCACAGTCAATTGTAGCGTTCGATGATAAATCAACGAACCTTACACGATCTATTTATCATTGTGAAAGACACAACCAAATATTTGCGACAAACGATGCGTTAATTTCCGAAGCCGTCATAGATGAAATGAAAGTAAATTAGTATGTAATGCCAGCGAAATAGTGAATACTAACGAACCAATTACAGGAAACTGGAGAGATCCAAAAAGATCTCTCAAATTCAAATTTGAAGAGAAAATTAGTCTGTTTTATTTCGGGATCTTCAAAATGCCCAAAGACTCAGAAATGAAAACTATTTAGAATTCCTAGAGAAGATAGTTGAGAGAAAATAGAATTATCCGATTCAACCATTGTTGAAAAAGACCAAGAGAAGAATATTGCGTCTAGAGTAGAAACGCGAGTCCTGTTATATAATATAGATTCAGAATTAAGAACGGCTCTCAGAGGTCACGGATTTATGAATTATGACGACATGGTAAATTTCATCAGGCAAGATTTTCATTACTATCAGCAACTTTTCTTATTTACAAAAATCAGATATCGCCAAAGTAAAATATTTCCAATAATATTTCCACCCTCAGCAGAATAATATAACTTTCCCTTCGCAACCAATGAACGATACCCAACAAAGATCCGTTAATACGTATTTTCCAATTTATGAACAAGTTTTTGGTCCTCGTACGTCTAAACAAAAAAGTAATGTATTCAAACCGAATCCAAATAGAAAAATACTAACACCTCCTGAAAAAATGTCAATACATACGACAAACTATCCTGAAAAAAGACAAAGTTATTCAACACAATAACAGGTAAATCAACATAGAAAATCTCCTATTTATTTTCAAAATTACAATTACCAAAACCCAAATTTCAAATTCGAAGAACTGACCCATATAGTACCAACATATGACGATCACGAAGCATATGATAACAATCAAGAGAATTATTGATTAGATCAAAATGACGAAACTAATCAACCATATGAAGAAGTATACTACGAGGAAAATTTTACAGAACTTGTCTCAGACAATTCATCGACCTATATTCTGCATTAAATAATAAAAACCAATTACCATTTATTAAATTTCTTATTCCAAATTGTAATTTTTTATTAGATAGCGGATGTTGAGTATGTTTGATAGACCCCAAATTCGCTTATAATAGTTTCCCAAAACAAATTTTCAATGAACCAACTACTTTGACAGCCTGTATGAGACAAGAAACGCCAAATGAAAGAGTTTTATTACCAGTATTCCGAGAATTTCAAATAAGCAATTCTCATCCTTTCATCCTATATAAATTCCACAAAAATTACGACGGATTATTAGGAGCAGATTTTCTGAATAAGTCGAATTTAATTCGGATTTCAAAAATCAGATATTGACTAATAAACATAGTCAAATTCCTTTTAAGATTCAAAAAGTGTGTCAACAGCCTTCAAATATCCCTATGAATTTATCTCATTTAGAATAAAAAATTTGAAGACAATTTACAAAAATTAAACAACAAAATGAAGAGGTATTGCAACTACCAGGACAACCCTCAAATTCTTCAAAGTTCAATTAAAAATAAAATTCGAACAATTGATGAAACTAGTCTGGTCGTGTAAATATTTAAGACCCTATTTATTTGTACGGAAATTTACAATTTACATCGATCATTAACCTTTGTTTTGGTTATTCTCGCTAAAACAACCAAATTCACGGTTAATGAGATGGCGCATTATATAAGAAGAGTTTGATAATGAAATGAAATGAAAAAAAAGGTCAAATAATAACGTAGACGCCCTTTCAAGATTTGAAATCGAAGGTAGTAATGTTCAAATTAACTCTTTTGAAGACGATTCACTCTCAATTGTTAATCAAGTCACAAACGAGGAATAAGATGACTGTTTAAATTCATTAGATTCTAAAAACCATGACGAAATGGAAAACCAAGATAAAAATGTTATAGATTTTCAAGTAGAAGATATTACTGTTTACGGTGCAATAGAAAATCTCATGTTGAATACCATTTGCTGAAAGAAGTGTGAACTCTTAGCAATTGCAAATAATCATCGAAATAGCCCCTAATTATAATGTTACAAAAATTGAAATTTTTGGAGATAAATTTAGACTCAGAGTTTTTATGAATGATATTGAGAATTAATCATTCCAATTGATCAAGGAATATGTCTTACTTCCCATTTCTTTAGGTAAGGCCTACGTCAGTTCCAAAAACATACACCTTATTTATCATATAGACTCAAATAAAATTCAAGAGATTATACTCAAATATCAGAGAGAAATAGATAACTATAAGAATTCAAAAATAAATTTTGCCCAAACAGCTAATTACCAATATTTGAGGCATTCCAATGAAATAAATATTGATACGCTAGAAGAAATCTCACATGAAAATATCATAATAGAAAGAGGATTAGTGAACCTTGGAAGAAAAGTATCTAACTTTTTCGGAACTCTAGACTCGGGCGACGAACTATTATATAAAAATTATTTCAATACTATGAAAACTAAAGAAGATAAACTAATGAAAAATCAGAAACAAATTGCCAGAGTAGTTAATGATCTTAAAAATAAACTTAATCACAAATTTCAGGAAATGTCGGTGAATTTTGAATTACTCCAAATAGTGCCACAATTAAGAGAGGTTCAACAAATGTATATTTTGCTGTTTCAATTGAAACATATTAACAAACTTGCTAAATGAAATGCAGGCATCTGTCAGCTTCGCAAGATTACCTACATTTGTTACATGAGTCAATTTTACCATATTCTAAATTTTTACAATTTATCGAGAACAATAACATATTATCATTTTTTATATCAATTTCGTTACTTCAAAGAAATTATTATGACTTGTATAAATTCTATTATATACCTCAAAAGAACCTAACTGTTCCTTATACCAATCCCTATTTGCTCTCTCAAACTGTAATTTTGATATGGTCAACCAAGCAATGTCACCCAATTGAAGATGACTACTTCAGCGATCAAGACTCGCTGATCGAAACCCCAAAATGCAACAAATACATTCTTGATAATCACCTTGAATACTGCCCAAGAATAGAGACTCATATGTCTTCAAACTTACAATTATCAGAAGAAAGAAATATTCTCTCCGTTGAAAATAAAAAGATCACAGAAACATTCCATAAACAGACAAAATATTATTTTGTGCCTCCAATGGCTATATTACGAACAAAATGAACTATTCAATAGTGTTGGAGTTTACTTGATGTAAATGCATTATAATTGGAAATAAACTTAAATTCAAACACTTGAACTTATGATTCACACTTTATTGATTACCGAGCATGACGCATTCCGTCGCGTCGTTACAAACGACTTCTTCAGATGCAAACAGAATAATGACAACAAATTCGAGAAAAAAAGTATAAATATGAAGGCAATTTGAAATTCTATGAATATGGGATTTCACATAAGATATTCCATTCTGAAATGTAATTTCAATTACCTGAAAAGGTTTAACAAGGGTGAATTGTTCAATTCTATCTGTTCATTGAGCAAATTTCCAGAATTTTTATGCCGATTCATTTCCACTATTTCCCAAAAATCTAATTGACAAATTTTCTGAACATTACGTAAAATTTTGAAATTCGTATCAAAAGTATGGTTTTCTGTTGATAAATGGTTAACATAATTCAAAGTGCTTTTGTTTTGCGCGAAACAATGTTTATGTTCCTGGATTCTAGTACCGAAATTTCTATTTGTTTACATATATATATATATATATATATATATATATATATATATATATATATATATATATATATATATATATATATATATATATATATATATATATACCGACATGTTCCACTTTTCAATTGGTAAACACCTGATTTTTCTTCTCTTTTGATTTTGTTCTTATTGTTCTTAATGTGTCTCGATAAATTATTGTTCGTTTCAAATGAAATAATAAAATTATGTTTTTTGAAAAGGTTTTGACTTTTTGATTGACTCTTCCAAAGTATGTTAAACTATTGAAGTTACGATTTCTATCATTATGATGACGATATACTCATCGCAGAGCTTTCTGATATAGTTTTTTGTGAAGAATTTTTGACATTAGTTCGCTCTTACGGATTTCCCATAATGAGACTACTCTTACTACTATAAATCTTATCATTGAACGTGAAGTAATTTTGGCTCAAACAAATAACATAATTATTTCAGATTGAATTATTATATTTACGTTAATTTCAATAAGCAAATCTTAAATTATTCGAATTGTATCGGAAGGTGGAATAGAGGGAAATAGGTTAACTAACGGGTGTTTTACTAGAGGTATAGAACTTTAGGTTGACATTACTGAAGATGGCGACCGATTTAACAGTGGAGAAGTGATTTCTTCTCAGTTTGGTTTAGCAATTCATCATGAATATACTCACGCCTGAACAACGCTTCCAAATAGTTCAATTTCATTTCGAAAATAATGGTTCTGTGCTGAATACGTATCGCGCACTACGTCTATTTGATCGCATTCAACCAGAAACGCCCTTCTGGTTGAATGCCTAACAAACAAAACTGCCGCATTTGGAATGAAGATAATCCTCAAGTGTATATCAAAACACCGTTACTTCCAGAAATACCGACTGTTTGGTGCGCTTTATGGGTTGGTGGAATCATTGGTCCGTACTTCTTCAGAAACGATGATGGCCAGAACGTTACAGTCAATGGTGATCGGTAAAGAGCCATGAATAAAACTTTTTCATTCCTGAATTAGACAACCATGATGTCCAGGAGCTGTGGTTTCCAGAAGACGGCTCAACATGTCACACAGCTCGGGCCACAATCGATTTATTGAAAGACACGTTTGGTGACCGCCTAATTTCACTTTTTGGACCTGTGAATTGGCCTCCAAGATCTTGTGATTCAACACCGCTAGACTACTTTCTGTGGGGCTATGTAGAGTCATTGGTCTACGAGGATATTCCACAAACGCTTGACCATTCGAAAGACAATATTGCCGATATACCGCCACAAATGTTGAAAAAGTCATCGAAAATTGGACGTCCAGATTGGACTACATCCAAGCCAGCCGTGGCGGTCATATGCCAGAAATCATATTTAAAATGTAATGCCACGATCATCTTTCGGATAGAAAAAATTCTTAGCAAACGAATGATCCATCGTTGTTTTATTGCAATTCAAAATTCTATACCTCTAAAAACAACACCCTTTACAGCAAAAGAGATAGGTTTACAATTACTAGGAAGTGTTACCTTTTCAATTTTATTGACTAATTCGTAGGAATTTTTTATGGAAAATTTGTGTTTGAAATAACAATACGATTATATAATAAGTGGAAGCACTCTTTAGATTTCAGTTGAAGGGACTGATTTGAAACTTACTACTGGCCGAATAGGGAGATTTCGTTTATGTAATTTGATAAGTGAATAGAGTTGCGGACATTGCGGGTCGTTAAGAGTTTGTCTGTGTTTTGTGTATTGTTCTATTTAAACATCAACTTCTTTCAACTCATTTTTCAATTCTAATTGGTATTTTTTGGTTGGATCTTTCCGATCTATCCGATTAATATATAGAAATATCTCTATGCACTTTATCAGCTTTCTTAAAGATAATTTCATTCTGCTGAGATTTCATTTTGATTGATTTCATTGATTTAGTCTCAACGCTTGACATATTTTTGTTCGATCGATTTTCGATTAACCGTGCTATTTGATATTTAATATTCCGATCGGTATGTTTCGTTTCAAGCGTTGTTCTTTCTCCATGCCGATTTGTTCTAGACAGTTTTGCGACACAGGGGTTCTTATATTATAGAGTATAAATTATAGCGTGAAAAATAGCGTGAAATTAGAGCGTTATACAAAAGCGTAAACTAGATGTACTTATCAAAAGTAAACTTATAACACATTCCGTTGGACCTGTAACAAAATTTTTGAACCATAAGTTTTTTGATAGATTCAGGAATTGTACAAATACACAATTTGAACAAAATGATCAACATATTCATGATTTGGTCTTGAGAAAAATGAACAAAGTTAATGATCGAAAGGATTCAAATATAATATTAGAACCCCTGTGTCTATTACACTATAGACACAATTTCCTAGACTATATCTAGGAAATTAAGTCAGATCAGTGTAATATAAAACCGGAGACAAAAGATAGAACATTCGAAAATAAGAATGGTCCCATGTATAAAAAATTACATAGAAGAGAAATGATATTCATTTTAGAGCAATTTGCAGTCAAGATTATGAAGAAAATTGATTATCGTTATGGTCATATTGGACCGACCTATATCTCACTTCAAATGAGACCTTCTTACTATTAACAATAACGTTGATGAACTTATAAAATTAATTTGTAATAGTTTGTGAAATTTGTAAAAAAACTAAACTCGAAAAGCTCATACGTTTGGGTTATTATCTCAATTAGGTCCAGCCAGAGAACCCTACGAAGTCATGTCTTAAGATACAATAGGAGGTTTCTCTGGTTACGGGACTCAAACAACATACCTACATTTATTGATGGATCCCTCCACTGGATCTGCTCTTACATACTGTTCGACTGGGCAACAAACTAGTGATATAATAAAACTTTTGGTACCAATTATGGAAGGAAATCATATTGAAATTTTATTGGCGGAACAATGCACAGCCATTAGTTCTAAAACTTTCAGAAATTTTCTGAATAAGCATGACTTTATTCTTGTTTCAACAGCGGTGGGTTGTCCATCACCAGATGGGTTGAATGAACGTTCAAATCAAACAGTAGTAAATAGGATACGATGATACGACACCTGAAAAAAACTCTGATTGGACACTTGTTAAATCGAAGAAAGGAGCGAAACCGAATAAACCTTCTGTTAACACGGTTAACGTTGCAGACAACAAAACTGTATCAACACGAAAGCAGAAAATGTGCCGTTGGAAGCCTCTTGTGCCCGTTGTGGGAACAATGAGGTCTGGATCACTGATCACGGTCCCCAAAAAGCATCGTGCATTCATCCATGTTTCCAGACTCACCTCGACAACGGACACGAAGCATCTAGAGAAATTTGTTGCGGTCAATATATCCAGTGCATCATGCGAAAAATGGACCTCCAGGAAGCCTGACATATATTCCTCCTTCAAGATTGATATACAATTCGCGTCATTAGATCAGGCAATGCACCGATCATTCTGGCCAGTTTTTTTGCCAAACGTCGTCCGAATACCGTTTCCACCTAAACCCACCTTTTATAGTATCAGATGATATTAAACTTCATCCTGAAAATCCTAAAGAGATCCTTAATAAAGATACATCAATTCATATACCATTGACTATTGCCGAAATGAATGTACAGGGTATCATCAACAAAATTGACAACATAGAAGTTTTTACAAAGATGGAACACCCATCTGTTCTTTGCATAACTGAACACTGGTGTACAGAAGCTCAAATGGAGTATATGGCTCTCTTGGGCTATCGAATTGCAGCATCCTACTGCCGCTCTTCCCGAAAACAAGGAGGCGCAGTTATATCTGAAGGACAAATATGAGTTCTTTCCAATTCGAGATATCAGCCCAGTCTCAGATGAAATTCATTTGAAATTTGTGGAATATACTTAAGAACTGAAAGAACTAAGATTTTTGTTCTTAGTATATATGAAGGGCGACTTCAAGTAGTTTTAGAATAGTCTTACGTGTTGGGAAAATTTACTTCTAAGTCTTCTGCTTTATTTATATGCGGTGACCTTAATATTGATTACTTAGCTGAGCGTGACACTCGGAATATGTATCTTGAGGATTTATTGATAAGTTTTAACTTACACATTTCGATAATGGAACCTACCATAGTTTTTACTAACTGCAACGGCATAAAATTTGCGACCAAAATAGACTACATTCTACAAGCGTTAATCCAAAATTAATCAAAACGCTTGTAATTGACACTGATATTGGAGAACATGTAATTTTGAGTTATAGGCCCATGTATAGTTTCAGACAGGATAATTGAAAGGACGACAAATCCCGCGTTATATCAACAGATAATCTCAATAACCTACGATAACTATCATCTCAAGCCGATTTTGACATTGTGTATCGTTACTTGGATGTGGGTTTCAGCTTCAGCAGTTGCTTCAGGATCACGACGATCCTTATTTGACGAATCCTGTCGTATCAGAAAGGTCCGCCCTCCATCCAGACGTTGTAAGAGTTGGGTCACTCCACAAGTCACAAGAGCTGCAAAGGATCTGAGAGGTCTGGAATGGTTAAGTGTGAACTTGAAATCAGTAGAGATGACTAACGCCTTCAAATCCGCTGAAAATAAATATAAGCTGCCACTTAATACAAGTAAGTTATCATTCTATAGCGGATCATTGAATGAATCCAACACCAAAAGCAAAAAAATCTGGAATCTTATAGATAGAGAGTCTGGCCGAAAGAAGAAATCTTTAAATGATGTCACCTAGAATATTAATGATTTATACATTACTTCTGATCCAGTGGAAGTTGCCGAGGCATTTGGAGAATAATTTTCATCTATATGTGCTTCAAACTTGCAACAAAAACATGGAGATGATATATCTACCTCATGTACCACCCACGACCTACTTGAGAACACTTTTTTTCTAACCTGTATTGCCTCAGAAGGTTCATGGGGTTATCATTGGCTTGAAAAACAACACTTGTCCTGGTCCTGACTTACTTCCAACAAAAGTTTTGAAAGCAGTTGCGCCGCTGTGACATCAGAAGAATTTCCCTCTTCATTCAAAATGGCCAAAGTCATTCTCGTATTCAAGAAAAACGATCCTACTGACACGGAAAATTATCGCCCCATATCTCTGCTCAACAGTATCTCGAAAGTCTTCGATAGCTCCCAAGTCTTTAAGCTTTCAACGTGGATTCTGTAGTGGCAAATCTACTCAAACTGCGGTCTGTCAATTTCTGGACTTTATTAATCTTGACTTGAATAGTGGTTTGCACGTTGCAGGTATGTTCTTCGACAAGTCACGAGCATTTGATTGCTTACATTTTCCATTCATTCGAAGTAAACTGTATAGTATAGGATTCAGGGGTGTATTTTTGGATTGGATATCTAGTTTTTTGTCTGACCGTCATTTATTTGTTGAAAATAAAAATCGTAGACCTGGAAACTATCCTCTATCTATGGGAGTACTTCGAGGTTCTGTTTTGGGACCCTTCATAGTTTTTTTATTCGTTAATGATGTTCCAGATCATATAAAAGCTGAATCTATCACTCTTTTCGCTGACGACACGACGATGAGGGAATCAGCCAAGGCGAAGTCAGTAAATGCAGGAGGCTTATCTAGCAATTTTCAGATTGGTGTGACCGAAATTCTCTATCACAGAATGCTGAATCAAGGGAAAACTCAAGTAAACCGTTTTCAACTGTGCGAATCTATTTTCCATGCACCTTTTGTAACTGAGTATAGAGGCCATCACTTCGAGTCAGCTGGCAGCGTTTACATTTTAGGTGTGCATTTTGACAGCAATTTGAGATGTCATTGTCATGTCGAATATCTCAGCAAAAAATTGAATAGTCCATTTGTTGGTATTAGTCGACCCAAGAACTCGCTACCTCTGGATGGATTGCTTACTGCTAAGTAAGCCCTGGATTCCACCCATTTAGTGTACAATGAAGTCCGATGGGCGATTCAGCAGCGAGTGCCAAAATTTTTTCAACGCAAAATAAATGTACCTATTCGAATAATCTTCAACCTGAAGCCACAAGAATCCTGCAGGCCGATTTTCATCAAGCACAATATCCTGACACTGCCATGTATATACATTTTACAGTGTCTGTTGTTTGTTCGTAGTAAACTTCTAGAGCTTGATAAAATTTCTAGTTTCCAGAGCTACAGCACGAAGTATAATTTCACAATCTCCATTTCGACTCATAGAACATCTGAATTTGAGTCCTCTCCAACATATATGGGCATCAAAATGTTCAACCATCTTCCTAACTACATCAAGTCCTTGAGTCGGTCGAAATTTAAGAAGGAAGTTCGCAGAGTCTTATTACTTAATTGTTTCTGTTCCTTGCAAGAATATTTTTCTGCTGAAATGGTTTAATTGTGTAATTGTAGTTGTTAATCATATTCTTGACGAATCCCATATATATTGTTATGTCATGCAGAACAAATATACATTATTATTATCTAACTATCTAGCTTATTCACCTTGAGTGATTCAACGGGTTCTGTTGCACAGTTTTGGATGGTTTATGTTTCAAACATTGATTACTACGGAGCCAACTTTAGTAGTAAATTGTGCCGTGGTAAGTGCGGCACATCTAAGAAGAAGGAACATCAAAAATTCATTTGGATAGTTCGTAGCTTCATCTTCATTTGTTACACAGTCAATTGGTTTGAAAGAATGCATTAGAGAGAATTCTGAATTATGAAGTTCAAGTCATCTTTATCATTAGATCTTTCATTATTTTTGTGATTAATAATGATGTTTGGGAAAACTTTGTTGATGAGTTCGTCTTTTGATGAGATAAAGTTACCGAAGTTCTGAGGAAATGGAAATCAATTCGCTCGATTCGTTGGCAGGCACTCGTCGATTACCGATAGCCAGTAATTGCTGAGAGAAATTTTCAGCAGATGTTTACTTCAGCAATACAACTCTCATGTTTGTTGTTAGCTGAAGTTTCTCCACAGAGCGCCATAGATTTGATGATTTCCGGCAATCGTTTATTTCGTCTGCAGCAGTTGATCTTGTAATTACTCGCAGTGTTTGGCGGAAATCTCCAGACAGTAAAATCATTGCGCCTCCGAAACATCTTGAGTCATTGCGTAGATCTTTCAGTGTTCGGTGAGGTGCATCCCGTGCACATTTATGTGCCATTGTGCACTCATCCCAGATCATGATTTTCTATGGTGATAAAACTTTGGCCATAACGGAATGTTTTGCAATATTACATGTTGGTTCTTCAATAGTTTGAAGATTAACAGCAACATTAATGTTGAATGAGTCGTACGGCATCCTTCTAACAATGTGGCTGCTATTCCAGAAGAAGCAACTGCAACCGCAATGGTGGATCTCGCACGAACAGTGGCTGAAACTACTCACATGAGGAATGTCTTACTAGTTCCACCAAGGGCATCCAGGAAAGATAAACAATCATTTCCGTGATAAATGCATCATAAGTTTCTTTTTGTTGGTGATTCAACATGGGCACATACCTTTGAACTATAGAATTTAATTCATGAAGATCTTATTCACTTTCCCGTTCTAGTTATCGATTGAATGCGTTCAATCATTATATATATATATATATATATATATATATATATATATATATATATATATATATATATATATATATACTTGCTTCAACTATCTAGTTATAGATTGTATACAACTTTGATCACACACACAAGATGTATACCTGCGCTTAACCTCTGGTTCAAAACCTGTGTGACTGCTAAGCGAGAACTGAAAGTTAAATGAATTGTACCACACCACAGTTAGCTACAGTGAAGATGGGGTGGGTTAATTATGTAAGAATATTTGAAGATCAAACAACAACTCCACCAGATCTAACAGTTCTTAATCTTAGTTCTACCAACAGTAATATCCACTTGGTTTGATAAATTATAGTATGATTATGTATATAGATATATATTGTTGGACCCAACTATCAGACATTATACATCTGCTCTACAACAGGCAGATCCCACGTAATATAATAAAGACTATCGAAAATATATATACTGAGAATAAGATCCAGGCAAGATTAGACGGAGAGCTTACCACACAGATACCAGTGAGAAGTGGTATTCGTCAAGGAGATTCGTTAAGCCCCCTTCTGTTCAACATCATCATGGATGAGATAATCAAAAAAGTAAGAGGAATGAAGGGTTACAAAATGGGGGACAAAGAGATATCCATTCTGTGTTACGCCGATGACGCTGTGCTGATTGCAGAAAATGAAGACGATTTACAGCGCCTCCTACACCAGTTCAACCTATAGCCAAATCGTTTAATATGATAATCTCTGC
Source organism: Henosepilachna vigintioctopunctata (assembly GCA_030704895.1). NCBI lineage: Eukaryota > Metazoa > Arthropoda > Insecta > Coleoptera > Coccinellidae > Henosepilachna > Henosepilachna vigintioctopunctata. The sequence continues at coordinate 1,988,313 of JARQZJ010000106.1, read as the reverse complement.
TTCTAAAACAAAGTGCATGACTACATCAAAAACACCATTGAGATGCAAGCTTGAGGTTGATGGTAAATCTATACAGCAGGAAATGAAATTTAAATACCTCGGGATAGAGATTTCGAGTTATGGTGATGTCGAGGCAGAGGTAAGGGAGCAGGCAACAAAAGCAGCAAGGATAGCAGGATGTCTGAATGACACAATATGGCGCAATAAGCATATCGGAATTGAAGCCAAGGCACGAATCTATAAAGCAACCGTAAGGCCCATTATGACATATACCGCAGAAACTAGACCAGAAACAACGAAAACCAGGCGACTACTGGAGACAACCGAAATGAAGGTACTTCGCAGGATAACCGGAAAAACACTTCTCAACGGAGAAAGGAGTGAAAATGTTAGAAAAATGTGCAAGGTGGACAGCATTAATGACTGGGTATTGAACAGAAAACAGGAGTGGAATGATCATATAAACAGAATGGACGACAGAAGAATAGTAAGAATCGCCCGTGATAAATATCCACTGGGGCGCAGAAGCGTGGGACGACCACGGAAAAGATGGAATGACAACTTGAACGTTCCGTAACAGACAAACGACCGAAGAATAAACAGGCGGCTTTCGCCTAAAATAAAGAAGAAGAAGAAGATATATATTGAATATAAAATGAAATTAATAATTTGAAGTACTAAAAAAAGAAATTGAAATGAATAAAAGATAAACTAATTCTCTCTTAGCTGAAAGGACTTAATCGTCACAATGAAAAAAAAATATATATATATAATAAATGTTTAAATAAAAAAAGAATCTTCAGCATATAATTTGAACAGTTATTAAATTAATGTAAACTCAAAGTTAATTAAATAAAAATAAAATCAAATATAAATTGTCTCTGCAAACTATGTACTGGAATACTCTCACCACACCAAGCGTTCTCAATCTTCCTGCTTTAGGCTCAAAGATCTTCTACGAAACCTTCTCGAAATAATTATCCAACAATTCCAGAACCAATAATAATTCCAGTAATAATAATTCCAGTACTCAAAAAAACAAAACGGAGAAATCCAAAAGTAAACGTAAAAATGAAAACGAAAAACGTAAAACGAAAAACGAAAAACCGCAAAGATGTAGTGTGCGGTATACTGTGAATCAAGAACACGTGCTTTGATCCCCTAAAGGGCACGTCTTCTGTTCACAATTTCCAAATAACGAACAAATTCCAGAAGAATTCAACGACCATCAAATGATCCCAATACTGGATACTCATTCTTTTCGACAAATCAAATTTCCATAAAAGAATGAGTATATAATTTGATGAAGGTCTCAACACGTCTCCTATCTTAATGATAATTAATATCTGATCATTTTTCAGAAAAAAATACCAGCCAACTTTTTTTTCAGTCAGGTTAACTTCCATCGTCTTACAAACAACACAACATGACAATCAGACCTACTTAACAGTGGAACGAAAGAGTACCCCTAACCTCACAAAACTGAACACTCACGAAAAGATGACACTAAACAAAATTATAACGTTATAATCCCCCCCTTACTTCAAGAAATTTTTCCCAAAAATTTCATAAAAAAACAAAGGAGAAAGAGAAAAAAAAATCTAACATGAACTATCCATTCGTGCTCAACAGTCATTGTACTAATCCTTCAACTGATTTCGAGGCTTATCAGTTGCTACGACAGAAAGATCTTACTACTCGGATTCAAAATTTGATGGATCTGCCCGCAAGTCTTTCACATGCCAAGTACCACAATTCTTACCCCTGTCGTCTACTAACTCATAAGTCCACAGCGAAGTTTTTTTCTTCACAATGAAGGGGCCAATAAACTTGGGATAAGTTTTTGCGCGAACTGTTTACTAACGTCCGACAAAACAAAATTTCGACGAAACACCGGCTGATTTACCCAATACTCAACATGACGCCTTCGAAGGTTATGAAAGTGTGCATTCTTCTAAGCAGCTTTCTTTAGCCTAACTTCAACCTCACTAAATAGTTGAGAAAATTTTACCGATCTAGTATTTGCAGCTTCTCCTTCATCCGAAACATCCTCAGGCATATTAATCTTATAATCATCTCCAGATAGCATCATCCGTCATTTCTAGACGACCTAATAGCACAAGTTAGTTGACCTAAGTTTTCATTCCAAGATGTATGATTATCAGAAGCATTTTCTGACAGTAAAAACTTTATGGTTCTATTGGACCTTTCTGTGGGATTAGCTTGAGAATGATAATTTGCATTATATTTCGCCCTTATGTTATACTTCTGTAGCATCTTCTGATATTCCTTCCTATATTGTGGCCTGTTATCGCTAATTGCTATTCTGGGAACACCAAACACGAGGTACACTTGTTCCTCCAAAATCCAGCAAATTGTGGATGCTGTGGCACGCCTCAACGGAAAGGTAAGACAAAACTTACTGAAGTAGTCAGTCACCACCAGAATGAAACTATTTCCTCTCCTCGTTCGCGGCAGAGGTCCCATAATATCCGAACTAATAACTTCCCATAGTCTTGTTGCACTTACATGATGAGAAGACATAAGTCGCGCTGGTTTCAAGTTATCTGCCTTAAGACAGAGACATGTCCTACAATTCCCAATATATCGCGCGACGTCACTACGAGATTTAGGCCAATAATACTTTTCACATAACCGTGCATAAACTTTGAAAACTCCCATATGTCCTGAAATCGGAGAATCATGGGATTCAGCTAGAACCCTCGGCCTCAAATTTTTCGGTATCACCAATTTCCATCAATCTTTGCATACAATCAAATCAGTCTTCGGATTTTCCTGAAGTTTATAAAGAACGTTGTTGTATATTCTCCAGCTAGGAAATTTATGAGGTTTACTCTGAATCCTTTGTACCATTCCTGTATACCAACGATCATTCACTTCACTCAAGTCACCGATATTAACCAAATCTAACTTTGGAACTGAGCGAGACAATAGATCTGGTATTACATGATCAGCGCCCTTACGATGTTTAATAATAAAATCGAATTGTTGCATACGAACCGCCCACCTTGCCAACCGGCCTGAAACATCTTTCAAATTCTGCAACCATACCAAACTTCAATGATCAGTTATCACTTCTACCCGAATTCCTTCAATATAAGGTCGTAGCTTCTCATGTTGAGCTAAATGACAGCTAAACATTCTCTTTCGGTTGTAAAGTAATTCTGCTCCTGGCGAGTCAGTGACCTGCTCAAATAACAAATAACATTTTCGCCTCCCCGAGGATTTGGTTGAGACAAAACAACACCTATTCCATAGCCAGAGGCGTATGTCTGTATTCTGAAATGGTAGTTCGTAGTTCGGACAGCTTATATTAGGAGAAGACACAAGCTTTTCCTTCAACTTTGCAAATGCGACATCACACTCAGGTGTCCAACAAAATTTTGAAGATTTCTTCAGAAGAGCAGTAATGGGTGCAATCAAGTCAGAAAATTTTGGAATGAACCTACGATACCACGAAAATGTTCCAACTACTCTTCTCACTTCCTTGACGTTACGAGGTGTAGGTATTTCTACCATGGCCTTGACTTTATCCGGGTCTACGTGCAAGCCGTATCTGTCGACTATATAGCCAAGATATTTCAATTGCGATCTACAAAAGTAGCATTTATCTCTGGAAATAGTAATTTTAGCTTGTCGGAATCTGACGAATACATCTTCTAATATTCAAAAATGAGTTTCGAAATCCTGAGTAACAACAATGACGTCATCCAGGTAACAACATACATATGGTTCCAAATCACAACCAAGGACATTATCCATCAATCTCTGCCACGTCGCAGGAATATTACATAAACCAAATGGCATTCTCCTAAACTGGAAAAGACCTCTGTTGGGAACAGTAAACGCTGTATATGGTCTTGATTCTTCCTTCACTGGAACATGCCAGAAAGCAGACTTAACATCCATCGAGCTTATGTATTTAGCATCCCTCAACTTGTCCAAAGTATTTGAGACATAAGGGAGTGGATAACTATCTCTTTTCGTCACAGCATTCAATTTCCTATAATCAACACAGAATCGGTAACCATTATCTTTTTTTCTCACCATAAGGATGGGTGACGACCAAGGACTATTGCTTTTTTCTTCTATACCTTGTTCTAACATTTCGTTGAGTTCTTCGTCAATACATTTTTGCAGCACCGGAGATACAGGGTAATACCTTTGTTTGATTGCTGGTCCTTCAAAGATAATTTCGTGTTCAATAATATTAGTACACCCAATATTATTTCCCATAGCCTTGAAATTGTGTTCGACCAACTCATTTAGTCGAGTCATTTGATCGGTAGTTAGAATGGAATCCTCAACCGATAAAGAGTTGACTTCTAGATCTGATGAAAAATAACAAAGTCCCTTTCTTAAATCAGGAACAATGCCAAGAGCTTTCCAAAAATCAGTGCCAAGTAAAAAGCTTTTAGGCAACTCAAATATCACTAAAACTTCAATACAAACCAATCTATCATTTGCTGAAATAGGAAGTCTACAGCTACCAATACTAGAACAGGTTTGTCCATTTGCAACAGTGCACATCATTCGTGTCGATGAATCAAGTTCAACTCCTCGACGTCGCAAGATTTCCCAAGTTTTACCATTCATAATTGTACGAGAAGCACCAGAGTCTAGAAGTCCAAGAAATTCAATTCCATAAACTGACAGTCGCAGATAAGGTCTTTCATCTCCATCTACCTGATTCAAAATATAACTCAAAACAATACTCAAATTATCAACAGGGACCGACGATGAATCAGTCGTTGAAAATTCCTCATTCTTCAACGACTTTGTCCGTTTTCCGAACGTTTACATTGAGGACATTCGTTCTTTGTAAAACCTGATAACCCACATTTGAAGCATTTCTTGATCTTTGGTTCGGCACAACTTATAGCTCGATGACCAGGCTTATTGCAATTGTAGCAAATTACCGAACTTGGCTTATTGAAATTCTTTGAATTCTCAGAACTTATTTTATGAGTGTCAACATGTAATTCAGCCACATCTGTATCAAACCCAACGTAAGCCAAGTCTGGTTCCAATAAACTATGTTGCTGATGTTTCCTTAATGGTGGTCGATATGCTTCAACTGCTTCTCGCCTTTGTTCCAATTGCCTACAAAATTTCTTGAGTTCCATAATAGATTTTACATCCACAAGTGCTAATTGGGTTTGAAAAAAAGGATGAATATTTTTCATGACTATCCTGATCTGAGAAGCCTCAGATATAGGAACTCTCAATCTATTAAATAAAGATCCCATTGTAGCCAAATACAATCCAATAGATTCATCAGTGCCTTGAGTGCGATGCCTTATCTCATCCAACAGTTTGTCGTCATAATCATACGGTTCGAACTCTGCTCTCACCTCCTCAACAAAAGTTTTCCAATCAGTGATTGATGACCTTACAGAACGATACCAAACAAGAGCTTTACTTGTGAAAAGATCTATCCCTGAACGAATAGCTCCATGTTTTGAAACTCCTCTTGCTTCACACAAGTCTTCAAGTCTCTCTAAAAATGCACTAACTGACATGCCATCCTTCTCATCAGAAAACTTGAAATCCCAACGGCACACTGGAATAGGTTCAACTTTAAACGAGGTAGAAGCAGCAGATACACCCCTTTCTTTTCGCGAAGCTGTCTCTGGAGTAGAAGTTCTAATGGCAGAATGTCTCAAATCTTCCTCATCATCAGAAGAGTTACTATCATCTCCTGACCCTAATTGTTCTGTAGGCTCTACTGTCTTCAACTGGACCTTTTCGCCAACCAACTTCCTTTCCAACAGATCCATAAGTTTTAAAATTCTTGTGAACGTCTGATTCTTCCAAGTAGTCTGTTCAATGGAAATTATAGGTATATGATCAAGATGATCCAAGGCATAAGCTAGACGAGTCTCATTCACAGTATAACGTTTACTTGCTGGGCTGAGTAACTGTGCATCTGAAAAACTATCTTCTACCTTTGAAACAACTCCTACAATAGCTTCTTTATCTTCTTCAAAAGTACATGGATAATTTGGATACGAGATTAAACCACCTTCTTTCTCAAGTTTGATTGCCTGCGATAAAGTTTTCCTCATTTTATCTACACTACCTGTTTGTCAGCCATAAATGGACAATTCATAATTTAATTGTGATTGGTTCAGTCTATTTATCCTAAATTCACGCATGACGAATTTGCACTAAAATACAATTACAAAAAATATTCAGCAATACTATGAGTATCAATCTCTGACACAAAATAACTATTATCGCAAATATTCTAATCTAATAATACAAAATATACCACCTTTGTATGCAATATACAATACTATATCTAAATCCTCAATACTAATCTAAATCCAACTGTCACAATCAAAAACAGAACAGCAGAAAATTACTCTCTGGATGAAAAAATAAAAAATCTAATCAAAAATAAATGAAATGAAAAAAAATGTTTGATCTGCCCCACGTTATGGTCGCCAATATCTATAACTTGCTTTTACTATCTAGTTATAGATTGTATGCAACTTTGATCTCGCACACACAAGATGTATACCTGCGCTTAACCTCTGTTTCAAAACCTGAGTGACTGCTAAGCGAGAACTGAAAGTTAAATGAATTGTACCACACCACAGTTAGCTACAGTGAAGATGGGGTGGGTTAATTATGTAAGAAAATGTAATGCCAGGCGCCAGAGGTTTGAAAGTTCTCGGTACAATTCAATTGGTTTTCTGGAGGATCAAACAACAACTCCACCAGATCTAACAGTTCTTAATCTTAGTTCTCCCTGACAGTAATATCCACTTGGTTTGATAAATTATAGTATGATTATGTATATAAATATATATTGAATATAAAATGAAATTAATAATTTGAAGTACTGAGAAAAGAAATTGAAACAAATAAGAGATAAATTAATTCTCCCTTAGCTGAGAGGACTTAATCGTCACAATGAAAAAAAATATATATATATATATATTAAATGTTTAAATAAAAAAAGAATCTTCAGCATATAAATAAAACAGTTATTGACTTAATGTAAACTCATAGTTAATAAAATAAAAATAAAATCAAATATAAATCGTCTCTGCAAACTATGTACCGGAATACTCTCACCACACCAAGCGTTCTCAATCTTCCAGCTTTGGGCTCAAAGATCTTCTACGAAACCTTCTCCAGATATTTATCCAATAATTCCAGAACCAATAATAATTCCAGTAATAATAATTCCAGTACCTAAAGAAACAAAACGGAGAAATCCGAAAGTAAACGTAAAAATGAAAACGAAAAACGTAAAACGAAAAACGAAAAACCGCAAAGATGTAGTGTGCGGTATACTGTGTATCAAGAATACGTGCTTTGATCCACTAAAGGGCACTTCTTCTGTTCACAATTTCCAAATAACGAACAAATTTCAGAAGAATTCAACGACCATCAAATGATCCCAACACTGGATACTTATTCTTTTCGACAAATCAAATTTCCATAAAAGAATGAGTATATAATTTGATGAAGGTCTCAACACGTCTCCTATCTTAATGATAATCAATATCTGATCATTTTTCAGAAAAAAATCCCAGCCAACTCTTTTTCAGTCAGGTTAACTTTCATCGTCTTACAAACAACACAACATGACAATCAGACCTACTTAACAGTGGAACGAAAGAGTACCCCTAACCTCACAAAACTAAACACTCACGAAAAGATGACACTAAACAAAATTATGACGTTATAATATATATATATATATATATATATATATATATATATATATATATATATATATATATATATATATATATATATATATATATATATATATATATATATATGTAACGCCATTTAGTGCACTATGCACTAACGTTATAGTATTTAGTGTATTATGTTACGGTAGAAACCATATCACAAATTCTGTAATCCTTGTACCTGTACTCGTATCATTCTGTGATACTCATATTATTCTGTGAACGGTCTGACAGTACTTAAGGCGCGACATATTATTTTAACCTCCTATTCTGTTTGTATACTTTGTGGACGCAGAGCTAAAGATTAATATTCAATCGACATTTAATTCTCGATTCTTGTTTCAGGTTTGTTATATTTTAGAATTAAGTTAATATTGTATTTATTGAATAAATTCTTGTTTCAGTTTTAAACATTCATCGAGAGTCATTGACTATTAAATAAAATAGAAAAATAACTAAATTATAAATCGAGAATTTCCGTCAAGTAAAGATTTCTAAAAACAAGAAAGATTCCGTTCTGGTCCACTTGAGAATTCAAGCCGAAGAAGCAGTTGATGGTAAGATAATTCAAAAAATAAAAACCATTCGTCCAGATGGAAGAGAAAAAATATACCTGTTTCCTGTGGAACATCAAGAATTGAAATTTCATGAAGAATTGGTAACCATCAACAAAATAAAGAAGATTTGTAAATCTATAAAGAAATGTGATGAGTTTCGAAATATTTCGGTAGAACTACTTAGAGAAATAGCAAATCTATACCTGGATTCTGATTTTGATCCGGTTTTCAAAGATTATTACCTAGAAGAAGTTGTAGAAAAAATAAATAAGATACCTGAAACTCCATCTTTAGATATTCCAGAAATAATTAGAAAAATAGTGGAGACACTTTGTTCAAACAGGCCACAGTTGAGCTTTAATGACATTACTAAGAATTTCATTTTGGATAATTATAACGGTAGGAATGATAATGCTGAGTTATGGTTAGAAAATTTTGAGAATGAATGCATAAGGTTTGAAATTGCTGAGGAGAAAATGTTTGAAATATTAAGATTATTTTTAGATGGAAATGCAAAAGATTGGTATACGTCTGCTAGAATCAAATATGGCTTGGAAACACCATGGGTAATATTTAAGGACTCTTTCAGGAAAACTTTCTCAGAAAAAGGTTGGTCAAGTGCACGTTCAGTTTATAATTTTAGACATAAAGGTGGATCAATGGTAGAATATGCTCTAAAAAAAGAGAGAATGTTATTATCACGAGATCCTACGATGCCTGAGGCAATTAGAATTGACTTGATTGTAATCGGTCTACCAATCTTCATTCAAGAAAAATTAGATAACGAAATAAAATGTACAGAGCACCTGATCAGTGAAATTAAAAAATTTGATACTAAAGTTTCCAATGTAGATTCTGTTGAAGTAGAAAATGAAGTTTTCAATCAAAAATTAGGAAATAAACAAAAATTTCATCCTAAATCTGAAAAGAAACCTTGTGAGATTTGTGAGAAGTTGGGTTCACCAAACAGATTTCACAAACAGGATGATTGTTGGAATAAACATCGAATAAAAACAGTTAATACTACGGAACTTCAGAGAGACTTGAATGATAGAATATCTAATTTTACAATATCGCAAAAAAAAGAAACAGACATTACTAAGAGGAATTTAATGGGATAGCTAGAAACATACAAGCTCCAGAAACAGAAGTTAATTTCAAGAATTTTATAGTTAAAGAAAATTTTGAAAAAAACAAATCATTTGGATGAAGAAAACAAAGAAAAGATCAATTCCTTGATGAACAGATATGCTTCTTGGAAAGAAATTTCAATCAAAGAAACAATACAGATGTTCAATTAAAGTTCAAATCGAAACAGGAAACCAAATTTCAGGATTATTAAATGTGGATTTAGTTGAAGAATCAGAATCACCTTTTGTTGCAGCTCCAGTCACATAAACATTTAAGAAAGGAGAAAACACAACACCGAAGTTGTTCCTGACACAAAGTGACTCCCGGAAGGGGGGGATGTAACGCCATTTAGAGCACTATGCACTGACGTTATAGTATTTAGTGTATTATGTTACGGTAGAAACCATATCACAAATTCTGTAATCCTTGTACCTGTACTCGTATCATTCTGTGATACTCATATTATTCTGTGAACGGTCTGACAGTACTTAAGGCGCGACATATTATTTTAACCTCCTATTCTGTTTGTATACTTTGTGGACGCAGAGCTAAAGATTAATATTCAATCGACATTTAGTTCTCGGTTCTTGTTTCAGGTTTGTTATATTTTGGAATTAAGTTAATATTGTATTTATTGAATAAATTCTTGTTTCAGTTTTAAACATTCATCGAGAGTCATTGACTATTAAATAAAATAAAAAAATAAATAAAATATAAATATATATATATATATATATATATATATATATATATATATATATATATATATAAGAAAATGAACAATAGAACATTCATTTGAAAAATTCAAATTAATCAAGAGAATGTTACAGTAGTAATGTTATTATTCCACTTGGAATCACAAGAAGATGCTTGGGGGTTGAAATCGTTGACTCACTTCGATGGACGTGGTGCGACTGACGAGTTCCTTGCAGAACGAAACATATATGTCTCGCACTTCCATCAGGTGTGGCATCGATTTCAATATTTCTCTAACATTTATCTCTTGAAGGATAATGGAGACATCACATCGTACACGTTCACATATCTAGCCCTTCTATAACATTCTCTTGATTAATTTGAATTTATCAAATTAATGTTCTAGTGTTCATTTTATTAAATATTTCATTCAGTGCCATAAGCACAAAAAATTTCATTTCCTTCTATATATATAGATATATATATATATATATATATATATATATATATATATATATATATATATATATATATATATATATATATATATATATATATATATATATATATATATATATATTTCTCTAACATTTATCCCTTGAAGGATAATGGAGACATCACATCGTACACGTTCACATATCTAGCTCTACTATAACATTCTATTGATTGATTTCAATTTTTCAAATGAATGTTCTAGTGTTCATTCTCTCAAATATTTCATTCAGTGCCATAAGAACAAAAAAATTTCATTTCCTTATATATATATATATATATATATATATATATATATATATATATATATATATATATATATATATATATATAGTGGGGACCTCTCCTTTCCTTCATTCCCCTTTCTTCCACGAATTTCAAAACAATTTGAAATATACTTGGTTCAGATTTTTGATGTCCGTTTTCTCATTCACACAGTTTTGGTTTTTCTTTATATGGACCATTTCAAAGAATTCTCTTTTATTTGTATTGCTTTCGATTGCAAGGATTTTCGTTTCCTCGAAATTGAATTTGTGTTTTTTTTTCTCTTCGTGCTTTGACAAGGCAGTTCTGTTTCTTTTGTCAAATCGGTGGCCATTTAGGCAATTTTGAAAGTATTGTGATGTTTGTCCAATATATACAGTGGGGCAATTTAGACATGGTATTTCATATACGGTATTGATTGTTTCGTTATTTGGTGTTTTGCTTTTAAGTCGGCTAAAAAGTTCATGAATTGTATTATAACCTTTATGAGATATCGTAATTTTGTGCTCCTTAAATAATTATTCAAAACCTTCCGATAGTTCCTCAATGTATGGTAATGGCATGTAATGGTCGTTTTTTTTTTGTTGATTTTTTTCAATGGCCGTTATACTGGACTGATTTTTATTTTCGTTCAATTTTTGTTTCCTAGATTTTATTATTGACATTATTAATTTCTCTGGGTAGCTATTTTTGGCTAAAATTTCCTTAACTTTTTTAATTGCTTTCATTCTTTAAGGTGGGTCGCTGAGGATTAATGCTCTGTCAGTAAGTCCGACTATTACCGATTTTATCTGTGATAGGGGGTGTTGGGAAAAAAAGTTCAAGTATCTTCCCGACCATGTCTTTTTTGTATACCATTCTGTCATGACGTTATTGTTGTCATGGTGAAGTGTCATATCCAAGAAGTTTATTCTTTTTTCTGCTTCAACCTCTAGAGTAAATTGTAATTTTTCATTGAAACCGTTGAATGTATTCAGAATTTGTTTGCATTTATTGTCTGGTACTGCGGTAATGATATCGTCCACATATCTTCAAAAAAATGGTAGATCAAAATCCAATGTGGGAAAAATGGTTTCTTCCAAGTCTTCTAGGGCCATTTGAGCTATTACACTGGATATGAAAGAACCCATAGCGCAACCTTCAACTTGCCTGTAAAATTGATCTTTATACATAAAATAGGTAGAAGTGAGAGATAACTCTACTCCTTTCACAAATTCGTTGAGGGGTATGTCAGTATAATTTTGATTTCTCCCCAAGCTGTGTGAATGAGAAAACGGACATCAAAAATCTGAACCAAGTATATTTCAAATTATTTTAAAATTCGTGGAAGAAAGGGGAATGAAGGAAAGGAAGGGTCTCCGAATGTTTTGATCGAACACATGATAATTTATGAATAACTGAATTCCCTCAAAAAAAAAAACCCGAAAATATGCATGCCTTATACGTTTCCGAATAATTGAATCCAGTTGAAGCAAAACCGCAGTGAATGAACAATATGAACGAGCCTTGTAGATTTGAAGTCTGGTTTTAATTTTTGTGAAAGTTATCTTGTTTTAATGTGTTTTTTTGGAAGATCCAATAAATGTTAATCACTGAGGTGGAAATTTCCTTTTCTGGTGAGTTCTTGAAAAACAATTTTAAAACATTTTATTGTGAAAGCTGTAAGTTTTCTGTTTTTCCGTGGATTGTAATATTTGTGAGTAACTGAAAAAGACTACATGTGTCGGTCGAAACGTTTTGCAATGAAAGTTTTCAATGGAGTATTAACTACTACTTCGAACCAGCATTCCCAAGAAAACCTAAATTCTAGAAGATAGTTGAAACGGTTCAAGAATTAAAAATTTTTCGAGTATATATATATATATATATATATATATATATATATATATATATTTTTTTATTTAATTCTGAAACATAACTTTCCAATAATCATCGAAATTCTCTAGGTTTCATCATTAGCCGGAAATAATAACGTTCAGTATCAAATCAATCTGAAATCGTTTTGATTGGAGCAGAAGAAACTTCGATATAACGGTTGTCTATAAGTCGATAATGAGTTTTATTGATCGTTAATATTTATTGAGAAAACTGGAACTTGATTGAAATGCCGTGTTTCTTGGATAGAAAGAGGTTTTTTCATTACTTCAGCTTTAACTAATTTCATTATTAATAGCGTTTTGATAGGAGCACAACGATCAGCAATACATTGCGAAGTCGATATCTTCTAATATCTATCATATTTCTGAAATATCTAGTATATTTTGAAGCTGAATTGGAATTCAATGAGAAATTATTCACGAAAAAAGTCATAAATTAACAGAATACTTAATGGATTCGTATCTTCTTGAAAATTTAACCTAGTCTCATCCACATTCAATAACAGGAGTAGATATATCACTATAATAGTCAATAAGTAATTGAATTAATAGGATTGTTCATTTCAGATAGTCTGTTTGTGTGAGCTCATAATTCGTAAAATGATTCCTTTATATTTTTTCTGCTTATATTTTTATGTACATCTGTATGGACACGAAATTTGTTGAATTCATGTGTAAATATCAATAGAAATATATAAAGGTATATTTCGTTATTCTAGAACTGACAATTTGAAGCTTGTTAATTCATTGTTTCCACTATGTCATATTTCAAGTTATTGTTCGTTTATTTACATTTTATGTATACATTCAGTATTGTGGACTGAGATAATTCTATATTATGATACATTGATGTAATTAAACTCCTTGAAGATTGTGTGACCTGAATTTGTTATTCACTGCTTAATAATGGCACATCTGTAATACTGATGAACTAGCTTACAACATCGAAAACAAATTTACGAACTGTTTTCAACTTTGACTGGTGCCACTGGTGGTGGAAGGAAACTTTTGTCCAGTAATCTATACGGGCTACTGCTTGGACGACAGCATTCTATGTTTCTATATTTTACAATTTGAAACAATATTTAGCTTTAGAGAAACAAGAACGAAAAATTCTCAGAAAGATTAACGGGTCAATCAATAAAAACGGCATTTGGATGAAAAGACCTCAGAGTGAACTGTATCAAAAGGCAAATACGATAACGGAAGAAATCAGAAAACGACGAGCAAAGTTCTGTGCACATGTCTACAGAATGAAACAGTCCAGAATACCAAAGAAACTACTCGATTTAATTATGAATAGTAAATGCGGAACCGAAAGAATAAAAGAGGTCCAATAGGATCTACAACCGATCGATATGGAAAATCTCGGAGATCTCACTGAATGTCGCTATAAAATCGCACATGTGAAATTTGAGAGGAAAGTCAAATCGTCAACCTGGAGTAAAATAGACAGATGAACGAAAAAGAGAGCATTCAGAGAGGATGAAGCGTTTTTGGGAGGAAAAAAAATGAAGGAAAATTCCTAATAATTGCAAATTCAAGTGCAGTCGCTCTTCTCATGGGGAAAAATCGTAATAATTATAACAATGATACATATATATATATACATATATATATATATATATATATATATATATATATATATATATATATATATATATATATATATATATATATATATATAAAATTAACACTAGAACATTCATTTGAAAAATTGAAATTAATCAAGAGAATGTTATAGTAGAGCTAGATATGTGAACGTGTACGATGTGATGTCTCCATCATCCTTCGAGGTATAAATGTTAGAGAAATATTGAAATCGATGCCACACCCGATGGAAGTGCGAGACATATATGTTTCGTTCTGCAAGGAACTCGTCAGTCGCACCACGCCCATCGAAGTGAGGCAACGACTTCAACCTCCAAGCATCTTCTTGTGACTTCAAGCGGAAGATCGTAGAGTAATGAATACTCTACAATTCCATCTATAGAAATCAGTAGAAAACACCACTCTCGGATGACAGACACACCAAGCATCGAAATTTCACATATCTTCTATACCCGTAGGTATCTACTAAATTGCAAAGTCTATTTGACAAATATGTTTTTAAATGTCAATAGGTTGCGTAAGTAGTACATTCGCGTTTATTCTCGTGTTTCAGGGGCCTATTCGGCGATATTTCTAAGGAAATGAAAATTGTTTGTGCTTATGGCACTAAATGAAATATTTGAGAAAATGAACACTTAGTGTTCATTTTCTTGAATATCTCATTCAGTGCCATAAGCACAAACAATTTTTATTTCCTTATATATATATATATTTATATATTTTGTTGAAATTGATTTATTGTCTGTTAAAGATAATATATTTTGAACAATTTCAGCAGTAACAGGCTTTTTTTTGATATGAACAAGTTTGATTTTGTTGACGTTTCGTTGTTATATAAGTTTTGACAAAGTTGTAATATAACAACGAAACGTCAACAAAAATAAACTTCTTTATATCAAAAAAAAAATTATTATTGCTAAAAACTTTCAAAATTATTATATAAAAACTTTATATATATATATATATATATATATATATATATATATATATATATATATATATATATATATATATATATATATATATATATATATATATATATATATATATATATATATATATATATATATATATATATATATATATATATATATATATATATATATAAAATTGATTCATTTTCTGTTCAAGATAGTTTATTTGGAATGTTTTCAACAATAACAGGCTTCTTTTAATATGGAAAACTTTATTTTCGTTGACGTTTCGTTGTAAATATATAATCATAAATATATAATTGTGATATACAACGAAATGTCAACGAAAATAAAGTTTTTCATAAAAGAAGTTGTTAGCCTGTTATTGCTCACAACTTTCAATATATATATATATATATATATATATATATATATATATATATATATATATATATATATATATATATATATATATATATATATATATATATATATATATTCAATATCTTATTTTCAATGTTTTTCGCAATAACAGGTCTATTGTTATGTTAAAAACTTCATTTTCGTTGTATATCACAACTCAGTCAAAACCAATGAATAGATAACAAAGTTGTGATATACAATGAAACAAGCAAAGTTTTTAACATTAAAATAAGCCTGATATTGCTAAAAACATTGATGAAAAAACTATCTTAAAAAGGCAATAAATCAATTTATAAAATACATATATATATATATATATATATATATATATATATATATATATATATATATATATATATATATATATATATATATATATATATATATATTATTTACAGTTTTTAAAAATCGATTTATTTCCTGTTTAAGATATCTTATTTCGAGAGTTTTCAGCAATAACAGGCTTCTATTAATATATAAGTTTCATTTCTGTTGATGTTTCGTTGTATATCACAACTTTGTCGAAACTAATGAATAATGAATTACTATAGATATCAGAATGTCAAACTCATTTTTTAGGAAAATCGAATTCGTTTTTTTTGTATTTTCACTTATTGATTATTGTCAGAGGAATATTTCTGGCTTAGCATTCGCTTCGAAAAATTTAGTCTTCTGCACCATGAGGAAACCTCTGAAAAACTCATGGTAAGCTAGGTGATTCTAATAAGTGTAATTTATACATATATATATATATATATATATATATATATATATATATATATATATATATATATATATATATATATATATATATATATATATATATAATAATAATAATAATATAGTTTATTTAACATAAATTGGCTACAGAATTTTGTAATATATAACTTGGCACATTGTTTTCTATAATATGACTTTCCTACTGTCAAATCCAAAATGTAAATAAACAAAAACTACTCTATTCCCACAAAGGCTTTGCCAGAGCGTGGGATAACAATTTCCTCTATGTATATATATATATATATATATATATATATATATATATATACATATATATATATATATATATATATATATATATATATATATATATATATATATATATATATACCTCATGTCAAAACAAATCTAGGGCAGCATGGCATGTGATTAACCTCCTTACAAATAAAAAAAAAAGTCAGCCTGTTCGGCCAACAGAATACGAAGGTCCAGAAAAGTTAGTTCAACAATTCAATGACTTTTTTGTTAATCTTGGAGCATCTGTCTCGGGAGGTGGCATCAAGTCTTTTGTGGGACAGCAAGGGCAAACTAAATCATTTTTTGTTTTTGACGTTCACGATGCTGAAGTGGTATCAGTGGTGAAATCCATGAAAAATAACCCCTCTTTTGGCTATGACGAAATACCCATGAAAGTCATCAAAGCATCGATCAATAAAATATCTGCCCCATTGGCCCATATAATTCAGAGGTCATTTGTTGAGGGAGTTTTTCCAGATCAGCTTAAAATAGCTACAGTCACGCCTGTATATAAAAAAGGCGATCAAGAGGATTTGGGAAATTATAGGCCTATCAGTCTGCTCACATGCTTTTCTAAAATTTTTGAGAAAATCCTTGTTAATCGTCTTCTAAGTTTCTTTGGAAAATTCAATCTGATATCTACATGCCAACATGGTTTCGTTAAGGGAAGGAGTACCGAAACAGCAACTTATGAGCTAACTAACTCTATTATCAAATCACTTGAAGAGGGAGAAGTGCCTGTTGGACTATTTTTCGATTTGTCTAAAGCCTTCGATTCTGTGGACCATACCTTATTGCTCAAACAGCTCGAATATAGTGGCGTTAGAGACAACCAGCTCATGCTGATAGAAAGTTATCTCAGCAACAGGAAACAAAGAATTAAGATGACCATTGATGGTAAGACATGGATATCAAGGGATGCAGAACTGATAAGGGGAGTCCCTCAGGGTAGTGTGTTGGGGCCGTTGCTCTTTGTGATGTATGTCACTTCTCTCTCGAGAGCTTGCTCTGCTGGAAACTGTTACCCCATCATGTATGCTGATGATACAAACTTCTTAGTAAGGTCAGTTGATGTCACCTCTTCGTTGATTGACTCAGGAGCAGTGTTAAAGGCTGTTGAACAGTGGTGTACGGACAATAGACTGCTGATCAACATAAAAAAGACTGAGTGTATATTTTTCAGTACCGATAGATCAAAAATTTTACACCCCAACGAAGTTTGCAGCGACCAAAATGTAATTAATGCAGCAGAATCAGTAAAGTTTCTTGGCATCGTAATGGATAAATATCTTAAATGGAGAGAACATGTGGAGTGCCTTAGAAAGAGGCTTGACAAAGTTGTATATACTTTATTTGCTCTCAGAGAGCAGGTGCATACAAATATCCTGAAGGTGTTGTACTACTCAAACTTTCAGTCAATAATGTCGTATGGAATTATTTTTTGGGGAGGATCTTCATGTGTGGAGAGCATCTTCGTAACGCAAAAGTGGGCTTTGAGAACAATTGCCAAGCTTCAGTATAGGCAATCATGCAGGGGATTTTTCAGGGAGTACGAAATTCTCACGGTGTATGGGCTGTATATTTACCGACTGCTTATGTTTTTATATTCCCACTCTCACTATTTTGAAGAACTAAAATGTACGAATGCCACACGGAGGATGTTTCCATATATGTATCCTATACATTGCTCAACATTGAGGGAAAGAGGAACCCAGTACATGGCGATCTCGTTGTTCAATTCCCTTCCCCGACGGCTACAATTGGCAGTTGACACAAGGCATTACGAAAGAAGAATCTATAAATTTCTGATGGATTGTGAACCCTATTCAATCAAAGAATTTTTAGAGTTTTGTAAATTGAATAGTAGTGATGAATTCTATTAAGTTTTGAATTTTCTTTATGTTTATTTTGACCTAACTCTATTTTGATATTTCATTGCTTTTTTGTAATGTAGAATTGATTCTTGAGTTCAATAAATATTATTATTATTATTATTATTATTATATATATATATATATATATATACATAGAATGTTATAGTAGTGCTAGATATTTGAGCGTGTACGATGTGATGTCTCCATTATCCTTCAAGGGATAACTGTTAGAGAAATATTGAAATCGATGCCACACCTGATGGAAGTGCGAGACATATAACATTCTCTTGATTAATTTGAATTTTTCGAATGAATATTCTTGTGTTCATTTTCTTGAATATTTCATTCACTGCCATAAGCAAAAAAAATTTCATTTTCTTAAAAATATCGCCGAATAGGTCCCTGAAATACGGGAATAAACGCGGGTGTACTACTAACGCAACCTATTGACATTTGAAAACATCGTTCGATGATAATTGTCAAATAGACATTGCAATTTAGTAGATACCTACGGGTATAGAAGATATGTGAAATTTCGATGCTTGGAGTGTCTATAATCTCAGAGGTGTTTTCTACTGATTCCCATAGATGGAATTGTGGAGTATTCATAACTCTACGATCTTCCACTTGGAGTCACAAGAAGATGCTTGGGGGTTGAAATCGTTGCCTCACTTCGATGGACGTGGTGCGACTGACGAGTTCCTTGCAGAACGAAACATATATGTCTCGCACTTCCATCAGGTGTGGCATCGATTTCAATATTTCTCTAACATTTATCCCTTGAAGGATAATGGAGACATCACATCGTACACGTTCACATATATAGCTCTACTATAACATTCTCTTGATTAATTTGAATTTTTCGAATGAATGTTCTAGTGTTCATTTCCTTGAATATTTCATTCAGTGCCATAAGCACAAAAATTTCATTTCGTTATATATATATATATATATATATATATATATATATATATATATATATATATATATATATATATATATATATATATATATATATATATATATATATATAGTTATCTTCGAGTAATTGACTTGATCGAATGCGAAATTTACTGCTCGTATAAATTGAATGCACACAGGGAGAAATAGCTCCTTAAAATTCGTAATTTTTTGGTGAAGTGAACATAACATAGTTCTGTTCCACTAGCTACTACTATTGAGCACTGAAAGAGTAAAAAAATGCCAGAATTGTGCAATTTGTGTCACGACGTCGCGTACCTATCAAGGAATAATTCAATAACATGCGATATGTGCAAAAAAAGTTATCATTACAAATGTGCTCATGTTGATAAGAATAAACTCGACATTCTTAAATCAACACCGGGTGTACTATGGGAATGTTCTTTGTGTCTTAGTGTATCTGCAGATGGTTCCAAACCTAATTATGAGTCACTTGTTGCTGTTATCAGCGAATTAAAGGCCATCATCGTGGATTTGCGTAAGGACATTGACCTCTTGAAAAATCGATCACATGATGATATAGAAGTTGTGATTGATGAAGTGAATGAACGCCGGAGAAAAGAGAATAATATAATGATTTACCACCTTGAGGAGAAAAACGATGAAACAGGAGATTCTGATCAGGCGAGGGAACTCATCGGAAAGATTGCCCCCACTGTCAATACCGATAATATAAAAACACATCGTATCGGACGCAGTGTGCGTGGATCGGTAAGGCCCTTACGAATTGTATTGAATTCTTCACGGGATGTACTTACCGTATTAAAGAACCGAAGAAAACTGAAAGAGCTGAAACTGGATGTTTCAATTGCTGCGGATCAAACTAGGATGCAACGTGCTTATTACAAGGGAGTGAAAGCTGAAATGGACGAAAGAATAGGTAAGGGTGAGAAAGATCTTTTTATTGCTTATAAAAACGGAAAACCTATTATCTCGAAGTCAAAAAACTAAACCTCAAGGTTGGACATGTAAATATTAGATCTATAGTAAAAGTATTCAACTCGTTTAGGGATATCGTGGAGTATCACGATGTTGATATCATAGGTGTGACTGAAACTTGGCTTACAGGGGGCCACTCCAGCGAGGACTTTTGCATGGCCAATTTTAATTTTGTTCGCTTAGACCGCAAAGGCACCGGCGGTGGTGTAGGATTATATTTGAGAAAGAGTATTAAACATACTGTACTGGAATTAAATAATGATTGTGATTCGGAGATTATGCTTGTTAGTACTTATATGAGATCATGTTCTGTAAAATTAGGTATAGCTGTTGTTTATAGGCCACCTTCAGCCAACATTGATGGCTTCATTGAGCAACTACATGGTGCTCTCGAAATGTTATATATGAGTTCTGATAAAGTTATTGTACTTGGAGATTTTAATATAGATTTTTTTAAGGAACGTTCTAAAAATGTAATGAATCTGAAGGAAGTATTTGGTAGTTTCTCTCTTGTACAGCTGGTAACACAACCAACTAGAATTACCACAACAAGTGCCAGCTTGATTGATTTAATTGCAATCAGCGACATTCTCAATAGTCATAAATGTTATACAGTAGACATGAATAATTTAACCGATCATATGATGGTACTGTGCACCCTTATTCTAAATAGTGACAATAAAGGATTCAAAACAATAAATACCAGAAAACTCAATTCTATTTGCAGTGAAAGTTTCAATTTTGATGCTTCGAGAATGCCGTGGAAGTGTGTTTGTGACGCTGGTGATGTTGACAAAAAAGTTGATATATTGAATGAATTCATAAACAAAATCTTTGATCTGCATGCTCCTATTGTTCAAATTAGAATACCCTATGGCAAGGCATATCATTTCAAACCTTATATAACGGACACATTGAAGATAATGATAAAAATGAAGAACAGAGCACATAAAAAATATATTAAAACCAAACACGAAAATGATAGGTTATATTTTGTTCAGATGAGAAATGAAGTAGGCAGGGCTATTGCGTCGAAAAAGCAGGCTTATCTGAGATGTCAGTTGAACAATAAACAGAATTCTTCGAAGCAAATCTGGACAAAGCTAAGACAAAATGGTGTATGTAAGGAGAAAACAGCTGAAATTCCTGAACATTTGAGAAATTCTAATGAAATAAATGGATTCTTTATTGATAAAGTAGGCAACCCAAAGTCTGATGTAGATCTCATTAATTGCTTCAGTTCTAATAGAATGCATGAAAACCGTTTTAATTTCAAGAAAATCACTATTATTGATGTAATGCAGCAAGTTGGTAGAATCGGATCTGACTCTGCAGGACTAGATGGAATAAATTTAAGAATGGTAAAAATGATATTGCCGTATTGTTGTGAGACTCTATGTCACTTGTTCAACTATTCCCTTTCTACCGGTGTCTATCCTGATGTTTGGAAATCTGCTCTGGTTATACCTCTGCCTAAAAAAAGTTGTCCAGAAGCCTATTCAGATCTGCGACCAATAAGTCTGCTCCCGGTCTTGTCGAAAATATTTGAGAGGATTGTAGTTCAACAACTGAGACGTTATTTGGAAAAGTACAACATACTTCCAATCATGCAATCGGGCTTCAGACCGAACCACTCCACGAACACTGCACTCTTAAGTGTAACAAATAGTATTGCGTATGCCTTAGATCGTGGATTGCTGTTCATTCTCATATTGCTGGACCAGAGTCAGGCTTTCGACTTGGTGGAACATTTGTTACTTAACTCAAAGATGAAATATTTGGGCTTTGATGCGATGGTTTTGAAATGGTTTAGTGGTTACCTAAGTGATAGAAGGCAGGCTGTCAAAGTTGGGAACAATATATCGGACTTCGGTTATGTTAGATATGGAGTACCTCAGGGTAGTAATTTAGGTCCTCTGTTGTTTTCAATTTATACATGTGACCTACCCGATATTTTCAAGTACTGCCATAGTCATCTCTACGCAGATGATTTGCAGGTGTTTTCAACTTCCAAGCCTGATGATTTTGCAGAAACGATCAGAATAATAAATGCTGAGTTGGAGAATTTGACAACATGGTGTGATAAAAATGCTTTGAAACTCAACGCTAAAAAGTCAAAGGCGCTTCTTATACATAGTGGAGCATGTTCTGCAATAGGATATACAGACGTCTGCCATGTGAGGATCGGTGGTGAAAGTGTACCGTGGGTTACTGAAGCGAGGAACCTTGGTGTGTGGTTTGATAGTGAACTGAATTTTCGGAAACATTGTGTATCCATTAAACAGAACTGTTTTATGAGGCTGAAGGGTTTACAAATGCATAAGTATGAGCTGGATGAGGGTATCAAATTGCAACTTGTGAAATCGCTTATATATCCAGTTTTTGACTATTGCTGTGCGGTTTATTATAACTTTTTGAGTAAGAAAGACAAAGGCAATTTGCTCAAAATTCAAAATGCTTGCATAAGATTTGTGTGTTGCTCTTCCTACAGAGATCATGTCACACCTTTTAGAAGGAGATTGAAAGAGTTGAGTTTTGAGGAAAGGGCAGAATATCTCTATGTTGTTTTTTTGTACAAACTTGTATATCAACAATGTCCGCAATATCTGTACAGTAAATTGGTATTAAGGAGCACAGCACATAGTTTAAATATCAGAAATAAGTATCAGTATAGTATACCTGTCCACAAAACAGCTAAGTATGAGGGTTGTTTCGAGTATGTGGCTCAAAGTTTGCTTAATAAGTACATTACTCTGGTTAGTAATAATTTTTCTGTTGGGATTTTCAAAAAGAAATTGAGAGAATTTATTTTTGGTAACAGTATTTAGCATATTAATTATTTGTATTTCTTTCAATTCTTTCCTTTTTGTGTCAATTTGTGTTTTATATGTATGTATATATATATATATATATATAAATATTCTGTTTCTTTTGATATATTAGTTAGTTTTTTTTTTTAGTTATCAAGTACTACTGAAAGTTTGGAGCTAAATTGCATATGTAAAATATTTATAGAGCAGCATATGTAAAATATTTATTTGGTGGAGTGGAAGAATGGCTTGCCAAACTCCTACCATTTGTGTAATTGAAATATTATGCAATAAATATTATTATTATTATTATTATTATTATATATATATATATATATATATATATATATATATATATATATATATATATATATATATATATATATATATATATATATATATATATATATATATATATATATATATATATATATATATATATATATATATATATTATATATATATAATATATATATATTATATAATAATATAAAATCAACACAAACCTCCACTGTAATCCATAACACATCGAGTCATCCCTTTACACAAAAAATTGCAGCTTTTAACTCTTACATATATAGACTTAATGAGATTGAATTCCCGCTTAACTCTTGGTGAAACATAATTGAATATTAAAATAAATTAAACTCTTGGCTTAATATTTCACGATTTATTTAACAATATGTATAGTCAACATATTTCGAGCGTTAGCTCATTTTCAAGAGTCTTGAAAATGAGCTAACGCTCGAAACCTGTTGACTATACATATTGTTAAATAAATCGTGAAACATTAAGCCAAGAGTTTGATTTATTTTAATATATATAGACTTACAACGTTGCCACTGTCAAATGCAGCGTTCGACATGTTCGATATGTGCAACGTTCGACATGCATCCTTATCCACGAACACGCTAAATTTCGCAACCACCTATCTACGGGTTTCTCCCAATTTTCCCAGCATCTACTTGACGAAGGCCATATATTCGACCTGCAGACGGGTTTTGAGGCTTTGCACATTCTAGGCAAGGGACCACTACTTCCACACATGGAACAACTAGAAAAAATGAGAATTCAAAATGATGTAAATAATATACTTATAAATTCCCAGCTCACTTCAGATATATCTCCAACATTTGCAGTTTTGTTTGAGAATCCAGCCTAATTCGAGCGTCTTTGTGGAATTATTCACCAACTATGAATGGAAGTGACTGTCTTGTTTACCCGATTCGTGTTGTGGATTTCATCTACTCCTTGACAGTATGTCAATGTCTGGTTTAATTTGTTAATATATCAGCGCGAAATCTACTACGCTTGTCATTCAATTTCCATCATGTCTGACATGTGAATTTTGAGAAGTCTGCAGTAAAAATAGAGAGAACCATTGTGTAACATATTTGTGATTCGTGTGACTTGTATTTTATGTTTAATTTGTGATTTTTCTATTATCTTGGGACTAGCTATGTTTGTATAGCTCTAGTCCATTATTATTCAATAACATACATGAAATTGACATGTCCTCATAGTTGACCAGTGTGGTCTACTGTAAGTTTTATTGCATTGTATCTTACATTGTTCTTCATCTTGACATATTTTTTCACAGCCCTCTGAAGCCTGAAGATGCGCATAATACTTCGTGGAACCGGTAGCTAATTGAACAAAAAAATGGAGTTGTGAGAATAGTGTTTCATTCAATCCTTATTATATATATATATATATATATATATATATATATATATATATATATATATATATATATATATATATATATATACATATAGTTGAGTTTCATACTTATCCAGAATATGTATATTTTTGGTTTATGTGTGTGAAATTGAAGGTAGATCTGGAAAAAAGGAGTTTTGAGATGTGATGTTAGGTGATTGTTGTGTATTCATTTCATGAGTGTTATTTGTAAGTTTTATTGAATCGTTGTAAATAGAGTTAAGATGTTTAATGTCCGTTCTTTCATATACTGTGTTTTCTGAATTTTCACAAATGTATAACATTTCTAAAATTTCTCTACATTTTTTGTCTCTTTCAGTTGCTAAAATCTTCTCATTTTTTTAATCAAAATCGTGTTTTTCTTGTATTTTATGTTTATGTAATAAGTATGTCTCGGATTGTCGTCTTCGATACTTAATTACTTATATACACTCTATTATCATTGTTCCATAAGGAAAAATTGACACATCTGGGAGGATAGGTAGGTATGTAGTATCGAAGACGACAATCCGAGCGTCGAATAACTAGCTTGAAGAATAGAAGAATTGTTAGATATGAATTGAAATTGCATCTCGGTAGCTTAGCGGTCCAAAGCAGTGGGGCGTAAACCTGATGACCTGGGTTCGAATCCCAGTCGAGTCAAATATTTTGAAATGTAATTTCAATTCTCAGTTTTCACTATAAAAATATAAATACATTATTCATGTCTGCACTTGGTTGGTTAACACGAAAAATGTCTGTCATTTATCATTGTTCCTTAAGGAAAAATTATAAATGAAATAATAGTATACTTTGAATCAAAGTATACTACAACGTTTTTTCGATAATTCTTTGACAGATTATTCAAAAGAACATTATAGCAGAGCTAGCTATGTGAAACATCAACAATGTGATATCTCCATTATTCTTCTAAGGATAAATGTTGGAGATTATTGAAATCGATATTTACATTTATTGAAAGCGTAAGACAGTTACTGTTTCGTACTACAAGGTACTCATCAGTTACGCCACGTTCAACAAATGAAAGGCAACGACTTCAATCTTCACATACGCTCCTATTGATTGTAAGACGGAAATACTGAATAAGTCGTATGTATATATAATACATGGATTAAGGTACATCTCAAATCTTAGGAATGGATGAAAAGCACATGAATACATTTTACATTGAAAGTTTCAAACGTTCTTATCAATTGAGATACTAGATTTTACAACCCTAGTTCTCTGGGCAATTCAAACTTATTTGATGAAGTAATGTGACATCTAGGTAGCGGTTGTAGAAACGCTCGTTGTCATTTCTCGAAAAATGAAAGAAATTTACTACAAGAAAAAAATTCTGTAATTCTCATGTTATATTATCACACTTGTAGATATTCGATATCAAATTATACTAAAACTTTTTTTCGTTAATTTTTTGACAAATTATTCAAAATAACGTTGTAGAAAAGTTGGCTTCGTGAAATATGAACGATGCAGTGTCTCCATTATCCTTGTAGGGATGAATGTTAGAAAATATTGAAATCGATGCCTACATTTATTGAATGCGTAAGATACTTACTGTTTCGTACTACAAGGTACTCATCAGTTACCCCACGCTCAACAGATTATAGGCAACGACTTCAATCTTCACATACCCTACTATTGATTGTGAGACGAAAATATAAAGTCGTATGCATATGTAATGGATAGAATAATGTACATCTCAAATCTTACGAATCAATAACCAGCACATGAATACATCTAAAAATGAAAGTTTATCTCCACTAAGCATTGAAAGTTAAGGATACTTTGATATCGAATATTTACAAGTACAATAATATAACAGGAGAACTGCAGAATTCTTTTCTTGTAGTAAATGCTGTTGTAAAAATGACAACGAGCGTTTCTACAGCCGCAACCTAGATGGCGCATTACTTCATAAAATTAGATGAGATTGTCCAAAAAACTAGAGTTGCAAAATGTAGTATCTTAATTGAAAAGGACGTGTAAAAGTTTCGATGTTAGATGTATTAATGTGCTCTTCATTGATTCCTTATATTTTAGATTTTTTTTATGATTCATTTGTTGAAATTAACATTACTTTAAGAAAATGTGTTAATTCAATTTGATGCAGGAATAGGCATTAAAAAAAAGCAGTTGCACACTTTGTGATTAGAACATAAGATAATTTGGCCATGTCCGTTTTAATATTCTCAACATGATAGGATATTGTGTCAATCGATCTATCAGTTGGTTGGAATGTCCTTCTAGATTATGGAGATATTTTCTTGCATGATTTTCTATTTCAGTGGTGATATATGGAACTCTCAGATCATTATGGATGGTGAGGTTAGAGACGTGCCAAGGTGCATCAACCAATGAGCAGTATTTTCGATTGTAGTCTTTGGATGATTTTAATGTTGGAAGGTTTCAACCCCAGAATTGAATACCGTACGTTCATATTGGTTTAATAATTGCCTTGTATATAAGTATCTTATTACTCAGGGTCAGTTTCGATTTCTTGCATATGAGTCAATGCATTTGTCGAATTTTCAGATTCAATTGTTTTTTCTCTGCATGGATGGGTTGTCTCCAATTGAGGTGCTGATCTAAATGCATTCCGAGGTATTTCGCTTTTGTATCAATTGATATATCTCTGTCCATTATTTTGACTGGAGGGCACACTATTTTTCTAGTTGTGAAAATCACTTGCACTCATTTTGTGTCATTGGTGCTAAGTCGCCATTTCCGATGCCGTTGTCCGAGATCGTTCAAATGTTGTTGCAAATTCTCAGATGCTGTTTCAGTGTTTTAACTAGATGCAAATAGGGCATGTCATCTGCAAAGGAGGTCATTGTGGTGTTCTTATTTTCCGGTATATCTGAGGTGTAAAGGATAAATGAAAGTGGCCCCAATATGTTTCCCTGTGGGACTCCAGAATTCAGTTTAGAGAATCTGGATATTGCTTCCTCGTATTTCACGGCAAAAGTGCGGTCTGTTAGATATGATTTTAAGAGTAAGTAATTAGGTTGAAGGAGAAGTTTCTTCAATTTATACAATAGCCCATTGTGAAAAACCTTGTCGAATGCTTGCGACGATTCCAAAGATAGAGCTGAGCAAATTGTTTTACTTGAAGACATGCTCAGATGGTGTTAATCATACGGTGGATTTGATGTATTGTCGAGTGTATTCCTCGGAATCCTTATTGATGGTTTGTCACTAGTTGGTGCATATCTTGTCTTCTTTCAGTCTTTTCAGAAACATTTTTTCGAATAGCTTACCCAGAATTGGTAGTAGACTTATGGGTCTATGTGATGCTACTTCATGTTCAGGTTTACCTGCTTTGACTATCATTATAACCTCGGCAAACTTCCATATGATGGGAAAATAGGATATACTCATTATTTTATTGTATAAGATGGTGAGTAGCACGAGCGCTTTTTTCGGTAGCTTTTTTAGAATTTCTGTTATGAGGTCGTAGCCTGGTGCCTTCTTGTTTTTGAGTCTTTCTATCTCATTGACCACTCGCTTAGGTGTGAAAGATTCAATTGGAAGATTCATTCGACCTAGGAATGATTTTACATCGGTATCGCTGATGCCAGGATAGGGGTCGTATGGGGTGAAAACATTTACCAAATGTGCGTTAAATGTGTTGCACTTTTCTTCATTTGAGACATCCCATTCCCCGTTGTTTTTCTTGATTGATGATTTTCTCAAAGCTGGCATTCTGATTGTTGCCTTCCATATGGTATGTTCATTGTTGTGTATGTTCATGTTGTGGTTTTATTAGATATGAGTGAAGGTTTTAGTCCATTGAATACAGGTACTGAGTGCAGGGTCATCAAAACCGGTAAGTGGTCAGATGAAAGGACTGAAGTTGATTTTACTGGAAAGTAGTTAATTCCTAATCCATTGAAGACAAAAAATTCCAATACATCTGGTATCTTGTTAATGTCTGTTGGCCAGTTTGTTGATGAACCTGGTGAAATCACATCGAGATTTCTATCTGTTATGAATTCCATTAAATTTCGACTTTTTGGTGTTATTTGTCTTGATCCCCAGTGTGTATGCTTTGAGTTCCAGTCTCCTCCTATTATAAAACATCGCTGAAAGCGATGCTTCCAATTGAAATTGAAAGCTTATTGGCTCGGTTGAAGACTTCATAAAGGATAAATAGTCGACACAAGGGTAAACGATGACCAAATCTCTCAACTCGGAGAGTTCACGTGAGGCCAAACCGTGGTGACTTCCTCTTTTACAGGAGAGTTCTTTTTTTTGTTGATTCTATTTCTAGGTTCGTACACCCCGAACTTGGCTACGCCGTTCTGAGGAGAGCCAATAAGCTCGAAACTCGTGTCGACGGCTGATTCGAATTGCGTTGCGGGCTAAACCAAGAGTCGAGTCTGCTCTTGTTTGTTCTTTCTCTCGCGTTAAATTCTTTCATTCGTTTATATATATATATATATATATATATATATATATATATATATATATATATATATATATATATATATATATATATATATATATATATATATATATATATATATATATATATATATATATATATATATATATATATATATATATATATATATATACATATAATATTTCTTCACTGGGTTGAGGTCAATTTCAACATTTCTCCTAGATTTACTTCACAGGACTTTATTACGCGTTTCGGTTTCAAGAACAATTTTCAAATAATATTGTCCAAAATTGTCAACAACTACAAAAATTCATGTTTGTAGTTGTTGACAATTGTTTGTGAAAACATTAATTTTCACAAACAATTTTGGAAGAATCACTTTCCTTTAATCATGCACATAGATATTACTTGCCTCAATTCGAAAAGAATACTGATTGATAATGTCACACATTTTGTTTATATTCAATTTTTTTTTCTGTTGTCATTCATGTATGCATGGTTGCAGGATTACAGAATGAAATATATCTACAAAATTTTTCATGTAATGATGGTCAATTTGAAATAATGTTATTATATATTTGATTGAAGTTTTCCATATATGTCTTAGAGTTAATGGTATTCTTGTCAAGTTGAACAGCAATCATTTCTTTTATATTTCTTTTCTGGTCATTATATTCAGTATCTACTATTTCTACATTATCAAAATCAAAAGTGTGTATGTTTTCGATGGCATGTTTTGCTAGTGACGTGCATTTGATATTATTTCTTACTGAGTATTTGTGTTCGTAGATTCTCTTGTGTATATACTGTTTTGTGTTTCCAATGTAACTAGCATTTCAATCAGTACATTCAATTTTGTAAATGGAATGTGTGGTGTTTCAATTATCAACTTTTGGTTTTAACTTAGTAAAAAATGTTTTGTATAGTTATTCGGTTTATGTGCTACTTTGATGTCATATTTTTCAAGGCAAATTTAATTTTTTTGTGATAAATTAAGTACAAAATTGATTCCTACATATCTTACATTTTCCTTTTTCGTTTCATTTTTTCTGTTGGCTTCTGTGTTATAAATGTGATGGACCTTTTTATTTATTATGTGTTTAGTAAAATATGGAGGGTAATTATTTGTATTCAATATTTCTTTCACCTTTTTCAGATTTTGAGGTCTATGGGACGGATGTGACAATTTAATGGCTTGATCTGTTAGGTTATTCACGATATTTTTTTTGTAATTTCCTGGTACTTCTGATGAATAATTTTAGTATATTTGGGACCACACTGTTTTATTGAACCAATTAGTTTGAATGTCGCCTTTTTTATTATATTGTATTGTTATATTCAAAAAGTTCAAAAAATTTTCTTCCTCAACTTCAATTGAGTATTGTAGACGTAGATTGAAGGAGTTAAACTTTTCCAGTATTACATTTATTTTTTCTTCCGGAATAGACGCTATACAGTCATCAACGTACCTTTTGAAAAATAACGGTTTAAAAGTGAGTTTAGGAATAATGTTGTTTTCTATTTCTTCTAATACAAGATTAGCAAAAGTGGATGAGATGGGTGAGCCCATCGGTGTTCCGAATACTTGTGTGTAGAATTGGTCATTAAAGTCAAAGTAGGTTGAGTTTAAGCAAAACTTGACACCATTTATGAACACAGAGTTCATAAATGGTGTCAAGTATTTTTTCAATGTATATTAGGACATACAAATTCATTCATCTTCGAGCGATGAATGCATTTCGCGGTATAGTTGATGCCTAATAAACAACAAGAAATTCGGAAACCAGAAATACCATCAGTAATGGCAGTCAGTGAATCGTTAAATATCATTTCTCTATCTATTAAAATGCTCATAACGTCTACAACTGTTCGTTCCCAAACCAAATAGGAGATTGTCTACTCTTTCCATGGAATTCATATTGGGAGAAATCATTATGTATACAATTAAATTTGTGCATTTCCATAAAATATGGAAAATATGAATAACGAAAATATTCCTAAATTGAATGAAACCGATAGATTTAAATCTAGGAATTAACAATAATCGAACAAATTATTCCGAATAAAAAGAAGTAGACCGGCGCCCCACATAAGAATTCGCCAAGTCGCCCAGAACCTTGCCCCCTTCCTTATCTATGTAGCTTAAGGTGAACGTTATAAAAGGCGAAATTGTTGCCCCCGCACCACCAGTGCAGTGCCTGACATTCTGCCACCCGTGAACATGTTGCCTTTCACCAATTTCGTGAGTAGTTATTTTACTCAACATTCCATTCATTTTCTGTGGAGGATGCATAACCTCAAATTCTAAAAAACACGATATAATTCACGTGACCGGAAAACACGACAGAACAGTGCGATCGATAAAAGTGATTGTATAGGTGAAATTTTTGTGTAATCCATGATTACAAGCAGGTTTTAAGCACTTTGCTCCATATGTGATAGATAGTGAAAGAACGATAAACTTTCCTGCAATTCACTCAGTTATGGCTGCTTTATATATTTGAATATATATATATATATATATATATATATATATATATATATATATATATATATATATATATATATATATATATATATATATATATATATATATATATATATATATATATATATATATATATATATATATATATATATATATATATATATATATATATATATATATATATATATATATATATATATATATATATATATATATATATGGTCCTCTTCTATTTCTTATTTATATTAATTCCCTGTGTTCAATTACACCTCCAGTCAAATGCTTGCCTGTCCTCTATGCAGATGATAGTAATTTTCTTGTGATATCTGATGAAGTTGAGACCTGCATACAGGATGGTAATGCGGTGATTTCTGCGGTGAAGGGGTGGTGCTGCGATAACCATTTAACTATTAATGAAGATAAAACCCAATGTCTCTTTTTCTCTAGTATTAGATCTAAAACTAATTTTCCTTCATCATTTGATCTAAATGATGGTACCAATATCGCTGTGACTGACAGTGTGAACTTTTTGGGGATTGTTCTGGACGGGCACCTGAGGTGGGTCCCACATGTTGTCAGGTTAAGGAAGCGTTTAAATAAAGTTATTTACACCTTTATAATGCTTAAAAACAGAATTAACTTGGAAGTTGTTCATACTCTTTATTACTCCAATTTCCAGTCTTTAATGGTCTATGGGATTATTTTCTGGGGAAACTCGCCTTCAGCAAATGAAATCTTCTTAACACAAAAAAAGGCGCTACGACTTTTGTGCGGTTTGGGCTTCAGGGATTCCTGCCGGGGAATATTCCGCGCCAATAATGTTCAAACACTGTATGGTCTTTATATTTTTAAGCTTTTACTTTTTGTGAGACAGCAAAAGCATTACTTTGAAAAATACTTAAACGTGAATAAGACCCGGCAGGTCTTTCCATTTAACCTTCCCGTACACTCTAGTGCCAAGTTTGCAAATGGTCCGCTCTATATGGCCATGAAACTTTTTAATTTGCTGCCTCAGTGCATGAGAGTCATTGAAAAAACTGAAGTGTTCAAGAAATGTATTTATAAGTTTGTTTTGGAATGTGAACCTTATAGTTTAACTGAATTTTTAGACTACTGTAAAAAGTAGAAAACTCACCTGACTTGTTTCTCTTGTGGGCTGTGATGATGATTCGCAACTGTACTTGTTGGAACCAATAAATTATTATTATTATTATTATTATTATTATATATATATATATATTTAAGAAAATGAGCACTAGAACATTCATTCGAAAAATTCAAATTAATCAAAATTAATTATTATTAATTAATTATTCAAATTTATGGTTAATTTGAATTTTTCGAATGAATGTTCTAGTGCTCATTTTCATAAATATTTCATTCAGTGCCATAAGCACAAAAAATTTTCATTTCCTCATATATATATATATATATATATATATATATATATATATATATATATATGTATGTGTGTGTGTGTGTGTGGGTATAAAACTTTATCCAAATTAATTTTGTTGAATCGAAAAACTTTGACAAAAATCATTTCTATTGGTTGAAACGAATCAAATATTCTTCCTTTCAAGATGGACAAAATAAATGTTGCTTTAATGAGAATAGTCAATGAGAATATTTTCGAGTATACGACAGACAATAGGAGTCTATCAAACACATTGATTCACATTGAGCACAGGATTCGAATCCTTGAAGTGCGAAAGAATCAATATTCAATTGATATCTGAATATTCGTGAATTGAATTTTGTTGCTGTTAATATTTGTTCGCGTAATTTTCAGATAATTTGTTACAGACATTTCGTTCTAAAATTGATGACTATATTATTGATTTGAATTTTTGCATCAATTTTCAAATTTGACAGTATGTGCGGATGATTTTGAAACAGGTATTCATAAATTTTTAAAGATTTTTCGCATTAGCTCAAAAGTTGATAAAATGTTCCATGTTATTTTGAACTATAAGAGAATTTTCTACAGGTTTTTTGACGATAGACAGAATTTAGTTTTCTGCATAGATTTTTTTTTCTGGTATTTATTTATATCATTTAGTATTTATTCAATATTTTTCCACCAATTTCAGCTTTATCATTTTTTATGATCAACACGATTTTCTATAACTCTCAATTCGAAATGTCGATAATATTGTCATAAATATTTCAAATGTTGGTTCTCTGGCATTTTTGATTATTTCAAGTTCGAGTAAAAATTCTTGTATACAAGAGTGATTTATATTGCATAGAACACACTTGGCCAACTGTTCAATTCAAAACTCAGTTCATCTTATGAAAATGGGGTAAAACCTTAAAACAATTGTCAAACATCTGATTTATTTCTCCCAATCTAAACCGTTTTTGTTCAATGTATTATATATATTTATATATATAAATATATATATATATATATATATATATATATATATATATATATATATATATATATATATATATATATATATATATATATATATATATATATATATATATATATATATATATATATATATATATATATATATATATATATATATATATATATATATATATATATATATATATATATATATATATATATATATATATATATATATATATATATATATATATTGTGTTTTCATAAATTCGATAATTTATCTGCAAGGCATCATCCATTTTTCTGGAAAACCAACTAATATTTGCAGGAAAACAAAATCGTAGCTTTCTGTTTGTAGGAAATAGACAACCAGAATTTCATTCTTCTCTATCTGTAATTCTACAAATTGAAGTCGGTGAAATATTCAGTTTCCATCATATTCGATGATTATTCAATAATGAACATAGTGAGAATTGAATATTCCGTATTCCATCAATAAAGATATACTTCGTTTATCGTTCCTGTATGATGAGGAAGGTTTCTCTGGACACAAATTTATTTTTCTTGTAGTGTATTTCTGATATTGAAAATTGAGAATTGAAATTACATTTCAAAAGTTGCATCTCAAAGTGTAGACCTCGGTAGCTTAGCGGTCCAAAGCAGTGGAGCGTAAACCTGAAGACCTGGGTTCGAATCCCAGTCGAGTTCAAAACTTTTGAAATGTAATTTCAATTCTCAACTTTCACTATGAAAATAACTATTTTTCTCTATCTGTAATTCAACAAATTGAAGTCGGTGAAATATTCAGTTTCCATAATATTCGATAATTATTCAATAATGAACATAGTTAAAATTGAATATTCCGTATTCCATCAATGAAGATATACTTCGTTTATGGTTCTTGTATGATGAGGAAGGTTTCTCTGACTACAACAAAACCATTTCGTCTTTTTCTAATTACATTTTTGGTTCTATTTCATTCCCATGCAAACACCTTTTTAACTAAAAGTATATTTCCTTACTCCATACATTATTCATAAGACACCTTATTATTAATATCAAGATCATTTCGCTTTTTATTTGAGATATATATGAAAGTTATAGGTGTCCGCTTGCGTACAAGGAAATCCTTGACCATTTCATTTATAAATTTCTTGCTTCCTTGCCGACCCCTCCCAGACAAAGGTGAGTTTTCAATGACAACGGTGCAGCATGAATTCTTTGTTGCTCAGTGAATTGCCATAGTTGGTTTTTTAATCCGTGACTGAAGTTATTATCTGAAGAATATTTTTATGGAATATCTTCGGAAAACATGTTATGAAGTTCCCATAACAAAAGCATCATCAAGATTTACTCAATGTTAATTCATATAAAAATTATATCATTAGTGAAAAGTACCTTGTAATTCGCAACATTTTTCTTAATTATGTCTTACGTTTCCAATAAATGTAGGCTCTGATGGAAATGATCTCTAACATCTATCCCTTGAAGATGTAATATTTTTGTTTCACACAGCCATCTATGCGATAATATTCTTCTGAATAATTCGTCGAAAAATCATCGGAAGAATATTATTGTATGCTTTTAATATAGAAAATCCACTAGTGAGATGATATGAGCAGAGCACGATAACGACCAAATTCTCCTTCTTGTTATATATTTCTTTATATATATATATATATATATATATATATATATATATATATATATATATATATATATATATATATATAATATTTCTTTACTGGGTTGAAGTCAATTTTAACATTTCTTCTAGATTTCCTTCACAGGACTCTTTTACGCGTTTCGGTTCTAAGAACCATTTTCAAATAATATTGTCCAAAGTTGTCAACAACTACAAAAATTCGGTTTTAAAAACAAATATATAAAGGTTAAACATCTTAAACAATTTGCTTTTTTCATGTTTCATGAATCAGTTTCCTTCAATCATGCACATAGGTATTACTTGTCCTAATTCGAAAAGAACACTGATTGATACTGTCACACATTATAATTATATTTAATTTTTTTTTTGTGTTGTGATTCATGTATGCATGGTTTCAGGATTATATATATATATATATATATATATATATATATATATTCACCATTATTATCTCTAAAATTATAATGACATTCACATTAATGTCATACATTATCATACATTATATGGAAGTATTTCTAAATTATTTATATACCAAAAGAGTTTTATTTAATGTTTAATTCCTTTTTCTCAGGATAGACTGTAATAACAAATCAATAATAAATAATGCCAAGAAATATCTCGCGAATCTGCGACTTTACAAAAATAATTCATAATTGATTTCAATGGACTCAGAAATCGTCAATTACTACTGAATACTGCTTGAGTTAAAGCTTTTCGGTTTTATAGCATTAAAGTGTTGTTCTTATGCGCTCATTGAATTCTCTCATTTCTCTTCTTCCTTCTCTTTTTCAATTTATCATGTATCCTAGATTCAAACTATGCAAATTATTCAATTATTTTACTACCTTCAAATTAATTCGTTCAAATCTCAATTTGATATAACTTTCTCATTCAAAAAGTTACATGAGTTACTCAAGGAGAAGACTATTCATGAAGTATTCAAAAACTAACTTGGCGTCACATTTCCACGTTTTCCTCTTTCAAATTTGTTTTCTAACTAAATTTCGGTGTCTCTTTTCCGAATTGTATCTATTTTATTGTCTGGTGTCACTCCACAACAATATCTGATTCGATATTTTGAATTTCGTGCATCGTTATTCACATCGGTAACAACATAATTATGTATTGAGATTCGATTCGCATCTTCTCTGGGCTATCGTCTTCATCAATATGAATCCAGACTGACAATTGAGGCTATATATATATATATATATATATATATATATATATATATATATATATATATATATATATATATATATATATATATATATATATGAAATGGTATTATCCCTATGTGAGTTCATTTTTATAATGAGGGTTAAATGAAACACAATTCTCACAACTCCAACTTGGAGTTGTGAGAATTGTGTTTCATTTAACCCTCATTATATATATATATATATATATATATATATATATATATATATATATATATATATATATATATATATATATATATATATATATATATATATATATATCAATATTAAAATTATTTCAATATTATCATAATCATTATTCGATACCTTTTGTGTCGTTTTTGTTGGCTTATTGACTTGTGTCAGATGTAGGTTTCCCTTGTTTTACAAGTTGTAACTGGTCTATCAACACCTGTCTATAGTTTTAGTATTCCTGAGGAAGAACGAAATTCGTTCGAAATATTATCATTACGGCAACACTCCCTTCATATATATATATATATATATATATATATATATATATATATATATATATATATATATATATATATATATATATATATATATATATATATATATTTAAATATATATATATATATAAAATATATTGATTTTAAACATATCTATTTCATAATCAAATTTTTTTTCTCAAAAAAAAAATTTTCAAAGTCCTCGTTGAACCGTGAATAACGAATATAAGTTACCAAAGTTTGAAAATGTTCAACTACAAAAAGATTCAACTGAATGGAACTGATTCAATCAACGAAACTGCATGTAGGTATGCTTAGAGTTTATAAAATGAATGATAGTTGCCGAAATATTCAGTTGAGTTACTCCGAAGTGTCACTGAAAAAACAATTGAATCTGTTGACTTCTATTGATGGAACATGTACACTAGAAGTATTCTGCAGAAAAATATGAAAATTTTGTTTCAAATCAGTCGCCCCCGTAAAGTCAGGAAAAAGTCCCAGATATGGTGCGGTGGGATTCGGGTATATGTTCTGGTGAAGGCATAAACAGTTACACTATAAATGATTGACTATTGCATAAAGTACATAGTTTCCACGACCATGGAGTAATTGAAACTGACGTTGAACTGTACGACCACTGAATTAAAAATGCTTTCGTAAATTCTTAGAATATACAGATAAAGTTATGAGGTGTTCAAATGAAATGTCTACAAGCTTCCACGTACACCCACTGATCTTGTCAAGAGAAAGTAAATTGAAAGAAACTTTTACACAAAGTGAATGTATATTTCATTCCATAACCTGTAATATATGTACACGAACAGGTACAAATTCAATAAACGAATAAATATGTATATATATATATATATATATATATATATATATATATATATATATATATATATATATATATATATATATATATATATATATATATATATATATATATATATATATATATATATATATATATATATATATATATATATATATATATATATATATATATATATATATTATTCTCTTAATAACTTAAATTCGGTCTTTTCTAAAATAATTTATAATAGACAATAG
The DNA here is from genome assembly GCA_030704895.1 of Henosepilachna vigintioctopunctata. Classification (NCBI taxonomy): domain Eukaryota; kingdom Metazoa; phylum Arthropoda; class Insecta; order Coleoptera; family Coccinellidae; genus Henosepilachna; species Henosepilachna vigintioctopunctata. Next base: position 1,949,599 of record JARQZJ010000106.1, on the reverse strand, counting down.
AAAAAGCGTATTTATATCAATCCTACAATGAACTGAATAGAAGGTCGCCATGATAATTCCTGATATTCATGGTTTGTATTTCATTACATCTAATTCATCATCAAAAAAATATGAAGGATTTGGTAAATATGAAAATGTATTCCAAACTCTTTCTCCTCATCCAAAGAAAATCAATTAGCAGAGTTGGTAGATATTTCTCAGCTATTCTATAACAGTTGAATTAATGCTTGTAGCTTGGCTATCCTTCATAAGAAGTTGATTGCCATGCAAAAATTATATTCCGCATATATTACCCACTTATGCAAAGTATTGCATCAAGTTTGATCTGATTGTGGTTTCACTTGTTATTAGGCAAGTTCGGTGGGTCTGTGAAATACTGACATTCAATTTTCGACCGCAACATAATAAAATTCTACCACATGCTTTGGGCGTTCACTGAATTGTTGGTCTCGTTTCACTTTCATTCGAATCTTGATTTGTAATTGGATCGTGTTTATAGACTACTTAGTTATATAATTAAATAGGCTTCTCACATATTTTTCGATGTTCTGATAATATTAACATTCCTCAGAATTCTCGAAGTTTCATTTCAAAAGGTGTGACAGGTAGTATTATGAGTAACATATTTATGAACATACATAATTGTCCTATAACCACAACATTACGTGAACCGTTTATCTATTTCTGTATTACATATAAAATTGAGTTGATTGAATGTTCGCTGATCTCCTGGTGCAACATTGTTCAATATATCGAATTTTTATTATTATAATTATGTACTTGATTGTTATAATTGAATTATAAACACTTGGCTCACTTTAATGAATTAATTGCTGGACAATTGTTTCCTGGTGTTACCCCATTTTCATATATATTAATATATATATAAATATATATATATATATATATATATATATATATATATATATATATATATATATATATATATATATTGAATTGATTTATTGCCTGTTTAAGATAAACAGGCTTCTTCTAATATGGAAAAATTCATTCTCGTTGACGTTTCGTTGTATATCATAACTTTGTCAAAACTAATGAATAATTGAATTTTATGAATAACTATAGATATCAAATGTCAAACTTATTTTCAGAAGAATGAAATTAGTTTTTTCGTATTTCTACATATTGATTTTTAGTATAAGAGGAATATTTCTGGCTTATCATTCGCTTCGGAAGTTTTAGTCTTCTTCACCATGAGGAAACCTCTGAAAAGCTCATGGTAAGCCAGGTGAATCTAATGAGTGTGATTAGTATATACATATACACCTATATATGTATATATATATATATATATATATATATATATATATATATATATATATATATATAATAATAATAATAATAATAATAATAAAGTTTATTTAACATAAATTGGCTACAGAATTTCGTAATAAATAATTTGGCACATTGTTTTCTATAATATGACTTTCATACTGTCAAATCCAAAATGTAAATAAACAAAAACTACTCTATTCCCACAAAGGCTTTGCCAGAGCGTGGGATAACAATTTCCTCAACTTAAACAATAATTTCTTCAGCCAAAACAATAATTCAAAGTAACATCATTCATTCACAAACCCAAAGTCAACACCCCAGACAGAGCGCTTCCTACCCATATATACATACAACAATATATATTTAATAACATAGTTGTGTTTTATACTTTAAAAAAAAATTAATTTTTTTTCAAATCAAATCATAGAAATATATACAAAATTAAAGAGGAAACAGGAAGTCAGAAAAAACTCATACGGTTTATAATATGCCATGTAATAAATGCAGCAAATGCTATATGGGACAAACATCACAAAATCTCGAAGAGAGAATCAAAGCGCATAAATACGCAAAAACTCAAATAACAGCCCCACATAAACATTAAATAACAGAGAAACACGATTTTGATTATGAAAAAACAAAGATTTTAGCAACTGAAGAAGACAAAAAATGTAAAGAAATTTTAGAGACACATTCGTGAAAATTTGGAATCTACTCTGTGATAGTTTATATTTAAATGAGAGGTAATAATACAAACTTGTTTGAAAATCACTGACTGAACAATTCTTTATTCGACTAGTTTCGCCTTTTACAGCATTATCAAGAATGATAATGCTGTAAACTAGTAGTAATACTGTAGGCGAAACTATTCGAATAAAGAATTGTTCAGTCAGTGATTTTTAGACAAGTTTGTATTATTACCTCTCATTTAATTATATATATATATATATATATATATATATATATATATATATATATATATATATATATATATATATATATATAAATCACACTCATTAGAATAACCTGGCTTACCATTAATTTTTCAGATGTTTCCTCATGGCTAAAACTTCCGAAGTGAATGCTAAGCCAGAAATATTCCTCTGATACTAAAAATCAATATGTGGAAATACAAAGAAACTTAATCGATTTTTCTAAAAAAAGTCTGACATTTGATATCTATAGTAATTAATAAAATTTAATTATTCATTAGTTTTGACAAAGTTGTGTTATACAACGAAACGTCAACGAGAATAAAGTTTTTCATATTAAAAGAGGCCTGTTATTGCTAAAAACATTCAAAAAAAAAAAAAAAATATATATATATATATATATATATATATATATATATATATATATATATATATACACGAATGAAAGGTTTGCAATATGGTCGAATTATTTTGATTCAAGTTGAAAGAGAGCAACTTTCTATTGTGTTAGTTGGGACTTGTCACATTATCACAATATCTGGGTTAATGAGAGGAATTTGATATATTGAATGTTTCTAACTTTCAGGTATTTTTGGCTTTGGCTTTAGTTTGTTCGTCAGCTCAAGACTATGACTATGAAGAACCTAGACCAGCTCCACACAGAGTTCGACCTGGTTACAGTGGCCAAACTCAGAATAACGAACCAAGGCCGACACCAGTGCCAATTCTGAAACAGATAAACAGGTAAACATCCTATCAGTATTGTGTTGGTTGAATTCATTGGCGATAGAAAAAAAACGCTTTGCTGACGGTGAAAACATTTCATCTTCGCTAATTCTTAACAAAATTTCTCCAAATATATGAGTTTAGATATCGGTAAAGATAGATGTTCAGTTTTTCACATTCAATAATGTTCCTGATTGTTTGATATCATGCTTCTTGCATTGAAGCCCTATCCATCTCAAATACAGCGAAATGATTTGTTATCAATTAAAAATTATCGATTTATTTGAATAACAAATCGTAGAAACTGCAGCTTTCTTGATAGTGCAACCTATCTCAATCTGTTACATAAAAGTAATCAGCTCAAAATGTCGACATTGGTTTGAATTATAACAACTTCTTTCATCAAATAATTTGACAGCAGTATTGAAAGCTTTTGTTGTTGTATGAATTCAAACAACATAACAATAGCACTGTCATCAAAAGGAATTGAATTTTTTTCTCATCTCCCGTTCTTCACATATCAATTACTCCCGAAAACTTTTCACGTTTCGACTTGAAAAATCATTCCTTTCATTAGTTCTACTATGCCAATGAAATTTGTGAATCAATATCAAAATGAATTTTCGATATTCCACGAGAGTAATATGAGAAAATTGTACAAAATTGTGTTGAAGAAATCAAGATCCCGATTGGTTTTCAAGAAAGTACTGAAGTATATTTCGATACATGAAAGATCTAAGGAGCTAGATTCGTGTCAACATCGTAGCACGAGGAAATTAAATTCCTTGAAATGATGAGACTTTTCAGAAGAATGAAAGTATCGGCAATAAGAAAGATGTGGAATATTTGAACGATCTTTTGTCTTATTTGTTCAATTTCGATAAAGACATTATGAATCTCAGACTTTATAACAGTATTGAAAACATCAAATCATTGTAGTTCGTCATGCATTCGAGAGTCGTCCTATTGAACTTGAAAGAGACTTGTCAGTGATAAATTAAAAATATGACCTTGTCCTGTCTGACCTGATATTTTAATTTTGAAGTCCTCAAGTGTAGTTCATGCAAAATGTACATTTCACTCAATTGATGAAAAATTGAAGATCCTTCAATATTGTAAATGCTATATAGACTGTGTACATTTTTGTATCGTTTTGTTTTACTCATATATATCTATATATATATATATATATATATATAAATTCCGTTTGTGTAACTGCTGTAGGATATTCAAGATTAATTCTAATTACATACATATATATATATATATATATATATATATATATATATATATATATATATATATATATATATATATATATATATATATATATATATATATATATATATATATATATATATATATATATATATATATATATATATATATATATATTCCTCATAGGAATCATGGAAGATTTCTAATGGGAATGAAACAATTGTATGGTACTTCTGTTCACAAAGTTCGATGTTTCTCGGCATGCTCTCAATATAGTGAAATTCGAACTCCAATAGTGAAATGTTGTGTTTCTGTTGACAACATTTCTGTAGACAGCTCCGTTAGATTTTCATTTGAAATATTTTGATACTTCGATTCGGAGTATTGACTTACTATGAAGTATTCTTGAATATGGGAACTAGTAACCGAATTGCCCGCTAGGGTGTGAAACGGAGCAACAAAGCATCAGACCATTTTTACACATTAACAGACAATGTTCTGGAGTGTTTGAATGAAATGTCTTCAAAGCAAAAGATCGTTTTTCATTATAGCAAAAAAATGGCAGAATCAAAAAATTATTATTTTTATTCAGATTAAATATATTATATATATATATATATATATATATATATATATATATATATATATATATATACAGCTAGTCTTGTTCTAAAATTTCTTTTTGTTTTTTCCACATATATACTATCACATTGGCAATTTAATTGATATATACCTGGTTCTAGAAGAATATCAATTTTATCTTTATTATTTATTAGAAAATCACCTAATGTGTTATTTATTTCGAATACCAATTCAATATTTTGTGTTGCAAATATTCGTTGGATTTTATAAGATACCTTTCCGTTGAAAGTTGTGCAGAAATATTTTTGAAAATTGCCAATAGAATTGTTAATTGATACATGAGGTATAAATACATTATTTGATGTATTCTTTAGAAGTTTCTTTTTCGATAATCTGTCGATAAGGCTTGGACTAAATCCATTTTTTCAAGCTATTTGCTTCATAGTTTTCATTTCTTCATCTCGTGCCTCTGTGTCCAATGGAATGTCAAATGCCCTATTAAAAAAATTATTCAATGCTGCTATTTTGTGATTTATGCAATGGAATGATCTTTGTGGATAATTATCCCTGTGTGTGATGGTTTTCTATAAAACTCAAATTTGTGTATAATATATATATATATATATATATATATATATATATATATATATATATATATATATATATATATATATATATATATATATATATATATATAAGTGAAAATTTATGGAGACTTAAGTTGAATTTATAAAAGGAAAGTTATCGGGAAAGGGGTCAGGTACCAAGAGTTAGTTCCTTAGTCTTTATTTCTCGATATTTCGTCTGTTTTTTGTGGACTTTTTCAAGAGATCTACAAATAAAAATTAAACAATTGAAACAATGAAAATGATCAGCAGTCACAGAATACTCACAAACATGGAATGTGGTCAAGATTTAAAATTTAGTAACATAATAATTCAGAAAAACAACACGACTCAACGAAGAGAACATTCAGCCAGTATATAAACGGCGTCGGCGTTATGAAAACGAATAGAAACAAACATGTGGTCTGTGTATTAACCACTGATACGGTTCAATATGTTACAATAAATAGTACTTATATTATGTGTGTCGGTCCTGAAATTGATGGCATTCATGGCATTGATGCATTGATGATATATATATATATATATATATATATATATATATATATATATATATATATATATATATATATATATATATATATATATATATAAAGTGGTCTTTCATTTTTTTTCTCATATATTTCAATTGTCAGGCATAACGAGGACGGTTCATATACATATGGATACGAATCTGCTGACGGTTCGTTCAAAATCGAAACGAAACTCCCAACCGGTGAAGTGAAGGGCAAATATGGATACGTTGATGACACTGGCAAAGTGAGAACTATCGAATACGGTGCCACCAAACATGGTTTCGCTCCAGTTGGCGAAGGAATCACCGTGCCACCACCAACTTTGGTAGACGAAACAACAAACCGCGATGGTCTCCAACAAGATTATCAAAACAACTACTATCAGCCTCCAGAACAATCATTAAGAGCTGCTCCTGCCCCAAGGCCTCGTCCAAGACCACAACCCGTTTATGAATCATTCCAGGCTCCACAATTCTCACCAGATCTAGAACGATCCAGACCTGCCCCAGTTCCAGCTAGAGCTCAAGTTCCTGGTAAATACTTTTTGATAGTCTTAACCCACTCTTAGCTGTTGCTGTCTCATTAGCTGCTGAAAATGTGAACGAGAAATTTATTTGTCTTGATAATAATTAAACTTCTTATCAAAACAAAAAGGGATTCGAGTACCAACGCTTTGATTATAAAAAAGGCATTCGAATTCGAAGCAAAAAAACCATACTGAAGAACGTGTTTATGCAATTGATTCTCGCTTGACCAGTTTCTTCATAGAAATATGATAACTGTTAAACGAATCAGCAGTATTATCTTACAACTGGGCCTCTCTTTAAGCATAAGCACAACTTAGTATTACTAATTACAATTGATAATTATAAAGTTTGAGTTCTGAACCCTTAGGCGAAAAGGTGAGAGATGGCTTGTAGACCACCTCTACAGGCTTGACAACTTGGGAAGTTAAGTCCTGAAGCCTCATTCCTTCAATATAATAATAATAATAAGACATTTATTCTCAACAAAAATACATCCAATTATAGAGAAAAAATTACAATTTACAAAAAATTGCATAATTGTACACAAATAATAATAAATAAGAAAAAAATGAACGAGAAAAAGCACGAATAGAGAGTATAAGCGATATACAATGAAAATATCAATTCAAAATAAATTGAAATAGTGTTGAACAATAACCAGATAACTAAAAATAGAATGAAATATTGTCTATTACAAAGTTAAGTATTGTCAGCAGAAGTTGACCATTTAGTAACGAAATATGTTTGATGAATAAAAATAAGATTGAAATCTATTGCGTTAGTACTATCTAGTAAACAAATGAAATAACTGAAATTAAAATAATATTTATAACTAAGTCATATGTAGACAACAGAAGTTCAGGAAAATATCACGACATCCCATTGCGCTGTTCTGAGTGGCATGCCAAGATAACTGATGGCCGATCAAAATAGATATCTTATCTACCACAACACCCATCATAAAGATTACATATACAGTTGATAGGAGAACGTAACATAACATTTGATCTGCTGTAAGTGACATAAAATGTATCATTCCGCCTTGGTACGCGAATATTTATTCTGCTGAGAAGAAATGGTGAGTCAATCGAATTGTGTAAAATTTTGAAAAGAAACGTTAGGCCGAACCGTTCACGCCTCAACTTCAATAATTCAATTCCCAAATTATCGGTTAGGATGAAATGGTCGAAGCGTCTTGAAGGATATTGCCCATAACATCTGAAGTACATATACTTCAATCATTTCCTTTGAACTGCCTCCAAGTCGACAATAGAATTAATGTACACAGGAGACCAAATCATAGACGCATTTTCTAGTTTACTGCGAATAAAGGAGTAGTATAGCGTTTTCATTGTGTCAAGATTAACAAAGCTGTCCCAATTTCTGACAACATAACCCAGCATCCTAGAAGCAGAAGCCGTAATACAAATTATATGTTCAGAGAAGAACAGCTTATAGTCGAACAGTACCCCCAGATCCTTAAACTCAAAACATCTATCTACAATTTGACCTTCCAATGTATAACTATGATGAATTGGAAACAATTTTCGAGAAAATGATAAAATTTTACATTTACTGATATTCAGTTTCAGCCCATTGCTGTTACACCACAAATTAACCGCGTCAAGGGAAGACTGTAATTTGACTGAATCATGACGATCGTTAATAGCAGCAAATATTTTTAAATCATCTGCAAAAAGCAGCTATTCAATTTTAATCGTAATAACAAAGAGAGTTTATTATTTGGGGAATGTAAAAGACGTCAGAATTAATAACCAGAAATTAAAATATCAAGTTCATCTTATAATTTTTGTGTTTGAGAGTTTGAGCATTTCAGTTAATATGAATTTAGAAACCGTTTTATACAGTGTGCCTGTTCCTCATGGACTGATAGAAATATGAAATCTGTCATTCGTTCAATTTTTTTTGGAAAATTTTGATGTAATCAAATATATATATATATATATATATATATATATATATATATATATATATATATATATATATATATATATATATATATATGTATAATTTCTTTCACGGGCGTTCGAGTCGAGTAAGCTGCACGCGTTTTACTGGTTCCTGTAAAATCATCGAATGAAGTGGTGAAAACAATTCGAAATTAAATGAAAGTTGGACAATTTCAAAACATTCGAATAACAGATCGAAACAACCAAAGAAACAATTTCTAATAAGTGAATAGTTCCGCTGAAAAGTGTAATTAGTGGAAATAGCACTGCTTATTTGTATTAGGGACAGGGATTTTCAATACGCACAAAGGAATACGGTAAACGAAGAAAAGATGGAATACGTATGTTGCACATCCTCGGCAACCAAAACGAGGAGACTAGCCAGCTTCGATGATTGCAAAAAGTTTTTTTGCGGAGGATGTTCTGGGTTAAATACAGAAGAATTGAAATACATGCAACAAGAAAAAAAACTTGAAATAACATTGTGAAGAATGCTTGGAATCTCAAACAATTCGACTTCTAAAATCCACTATCGAAGACAAAGAATAAATGATAAGTTTGCTTGAAGATAAGTTGAAGAAACAGAAAAACGATTCACGGAAAGAAATTGATGGAGGAGAGACCCTAATCTCTTACTCAAGTGTACTTAAAAGTGAAATTAATGAAAAAAAAATAAGCAATAATACCCCTTGCATTCTTATATGCCGAATTATGACAAACAGTCATGCCACAAAACAAAATTGGAGAAGGAAAATACTATTAATCCATCAAAGATTTCACTTGGAATTAATAAGAACACGAACTCAAGAAACGGATCACTAGTAATAAAATGTGACACAAAACAATCAGAAGAAAAAATGAGAATTAAATGGGAGAATAAATGGGAAGAAATAACGAAATGAAAGAAACCAAAATGAAGAAGCCTTCGGTCATAATATCTTATATTGATATGAAAACTGAAGAACAGGAATTGATTGAATCAATAGGACTCCAAAATCATTTCATAAAGGAGGAAGATGTTGAAGAATGCAAATTATATAGAAAAAGCAGAAAAGGTGACTTAAATTGGGCGGTAATCGAAAGCAATGGTCCCGCTTTCCGAAAAACTATTGCTGCAGGAAAATCAAATATAAAATACAAAAGCCCAGTTTATGAAAATATATATGTACCAATATGCAAAAACTGAAAATGATTCTCAAATGAAGTGGAGCAGTGTACAAAGAAAATCTCGTGTGTGAAGTGTGCAAAAAAACATGCAGAAAATATCTGTAACAGTGCTATGTTCAAGTGCGGTAATCGTGTGTTGTCAAAAGATTTGAAACATCATACAATGTGAATCACGGTAGTTTAGACTTAAAGTGCTGATCTTATATCCGGCAGGTAAAAATCACTAGAGAAAGGACGGACTTTTCCAAAAAGGTTCTTTTATTTTAATTCAGTTAATGGGCCAATTTATTGAGGATTTCGAATATAATACAATTGATACACTTGTGTGTGAAAGCACACAAGACTATGCAACTCTGACTGCCGAAATTTTGTATAGGGACTTTGAATTAATTCATAACAATATTAGAAGAATATCTAAAAATTTTAATCAGTTAATGGTGCTTCTACATGAAACGAAGGGTTTAATGTAAAAGCACCAGTAATTGATGGTTTCATACCTTTACAAGAAACCAAGGTAGTTAAGGAATCAATTGAAGTTCGGGCGGAAGTCGATTCAGCAATAAATTTATTTTCCATTCATGACAAAAAGAAAATGTTCTGCAACTGAAACCGTATTGCAGGAGCAGTCCAAACTACAACTCTCAACTTTGGGCCACCACAAAGAGCAGTTCCACAAGCTCCCGCTCACACCAGAAGCTTCGCTCCAGCTCCCAGACCAGCTGAAAACCAATTTTCGTTCGGCGATTTCGAATCTGCTCAACCAGTTCGAACGGCACCTAGAATAACCTACGCTCAACCATCTCCACTACCTTCTCAATTTGTACCAGAATCCAGGCCTGCTCCAAGGTACAATCCTGTTCAGTCTCCAGCACCGATAGCCGCGCCTTCAAGGCCAAGACCAGCACCAAATTCTGTAGCACCTAGAGGTTCTGGAGGTATTTTGGATCAACTTTCCAGAGATTACGCTTTGCCAGAAGGTGGTGCTGCTCCACTTCATGACATTAGTTTCGGTTATTATTAAATTTTTTCTGTTGGTTAAAATAAGTCATTTTTTTTGTAATTTTCTATTTGAAATATCATTTTCAAGTACTGTAGGAGATCAAAAGTGTTGCCGTCCTATGATGTTATAACGAGTATATTGAGATAATAATTTTTTCTGTATTCTGTACTTCTGTATTCTAACTCGAAATATTTCAATTTATGACGTTTTTTCATCTCTTCAATGCTTTAGAGTGGTATATAATTGTCTTATATTTCTCATATTTCATTTCGACTATACCTTCCAGTGATATATTCCACCTTTTCCGTTAGTAATAATGGGACAGTTTTTCTTTTATGTCCTCTCTGCAATGACTTTGATGTCTAGACATTATAATGTCCAATCAGGTATCTCCTACTCTCTTTCTATCTCTTCATGGGACCATGTTTTGAGGTACTCAGCCTCCAATTCCTGAGTTCTTTCATTTAATTTTCACCATCTTCAGAACTGGTCGGCTTCTTCAAATATTCTTCAGGCTCCCCAACTAAAACTGTTTCTATATATCAATTTACCTCCTAGAAAACAATCTTTATTACCCTCAAAGAAATGTCCCCTCTCTTCACCTTATTCGATGTTTTTTCAATTGTTGGTATTTTCAAATCAATGGGAGGAAATGAGAGGACATTCCTGATATTTTTGTATAATTTTTGTCGTGACTGTTTTATGGACAAATGAAAAATTGTGCAATGTTAGTTCAGAATACATAAAGAAATGTTACATGAACCTCCTAAACTGTTGAGATTATTGTAAATTATTGTAAGAAAGTTCGTTAAAATTCTGATGGATGTTGTTAAAGTAAATGAAAAAATTGGAAACCTCTGGAGCAATTTAATTGAATTCCCTCTCTTCGCATATGGTGGTCTCATGCATTTAAATCCAGCGATAACATGGAATTTATTCCGAGTTTGAATGATATCCTCCTTTGAAATGCGTAGTTGTATTACAGATATAAGCATGAGATATATCGATTGAATATGGGATACACGAGCATTATAACACTAAATAATAATAATAATAATAATATAAATTTATTGAGAAACATTCCTTACATTGTAAAATTACATTCATTTCAATTGATACAATAATTACAACTAAGAGAAATGCTCTCAAAAGGACCGAATTCAGTTTGGAGTCTGATCTTCTATTCAGCCCCCGAGCAAAAATATTGGTTCAAACAAAAATCTTGGTTAAATTCATATTCACAATAAAATACAACTTTGATTGAGAAGTAAAGAGAGAAAAATTTCCTCAGAGATATTAAACATTTGAGACAATTTCACATGGTAAAGAACATTAGTGTTAAAAAGATATACAAATATATGATACAAAAAATTGATTCAAACATCATTGCCTACATCCGAATCATCGAAGTACTCTGACACACTATAGTACGCCTGTGTTAAGAGCAGAGATTTAACTCTACTCTTAAACAAATGAGCTTTCAGTACCTTCAAATACGATGGTAAATGTGTTGAAAATTTTAATGCTCTGACAATAGAGAGAGTGCTCAAATTTGGCTCTTCTATGCATAGGAATAAGTAGCACATCCCTGTTTCTTGTTGAATACTCATGATTTCTATTCAATTTAATGAACCTATCTTCATTTTCTTTAACATATAACAAACATCTATAAATATATAAACACGGTAAGGTGAGTATGTAATAATTAATGAAGATAGGTTTACAAGATGTTCGCTGATGAATATTGAATATTGATCGAAGTATTCGCTTCTGTGTAATAAACACCCTATTTATTTCTGTAGAGCAGCCCCACAGCAGAATATCATAATTTAGATGACTATATACAAGACTGTTATATATTGTTATATATGTTATATAAACTGTGCGTTTACACTCATTCATGTTCTTTTCAGAAGAATTCATTAGGAAATAAATAGAATAAATGAATTGAATATAAAAAGAAATGAGAAGCAATATCTGATACTTTATCATATAAAGCTGTTAACAAACCGAAATCGATAATTTCGCAAGCCCGTGTGCGAAACAATACCAGCAGTTTTTCTTCAAGCATTCTTTTCAAATTCAACATTTTCAACAGTTCCGATAATTTCATTTCAATGTCATGTATAATGATATGATGATTTCAATACAGTGGAAGTTCGAAAAATTTTAGTTAATTTCCTGAATTTTCAAATTTTTGTTGAAAAAATTTTTAAGTGGATTCAACATTGCGGAAAGCGTTATATGATTGTGTGGAAATTAAAGGAGAACAAAAGTGAATTAAAAAAATAAAAGCGAATACATTCAAACTTTGTGAGGTAGATGATCATAAAAGTGTGAAAAATGAGAAAACATTCAAGAGAAGATAGGAAGAGAAGATAAATATTGACATGAAATTAATATATAAACCTCGAATAAAACTCAATTGAATCGAGAAATACAATGACGAAAAGAGTTTCACTTCATGAAATAATTGAAATGCATCTTGGTACTAGTCCAAGAGTAAGATTTACTTCTCCCGATGTTTCATCAACAGAAGAAGGCATCCCTTCTTTCATTTCGAATGCACTTGGGTGAGAATTTTCAATGTATAAAAAATTTCCAAAACTGATATAGTCATCAGGCAGTATTTCACGAAAGTGAGAACTGAATATGACTGAACAGAGATGTCTGAAAAAAAATTAACAGAGATTATATTTGAGTATATTGTGATCTTCCAGGTAGACATAACATGCTATAGGAATAATTACAGAGAAGCCATTGTTGTAAATTGTCATGATCTCATTGGAACAAACATGACATATGGAATCAAATCCATTTTGTGATCAATATATGCCTTGGATTCTTAACAGGTACACGTTCTTGGAGTGGACTTCGTTGAAGATTACAGAGGGTATAACTAGTTGTATCCCACAACTCATAACTTCTTTTGTGATCGCCAGTGATATTATTCCGTTCGCATTGTTCAACTATTTTCACTAAGGCAGAGCACTTTTTTCATTGGTTCCAAGGCAACTTCTCATCTTCATTTTCATGAGTTTGTCACCAGTTCCTTCCGGCGACACTGATAATTCGGACCAAAGGGACATTTGTTTCAACAATTAATTGCCATTTTATTTTTCCTTTCAAAGAATAAAAATAAATAACATAACATAACATAACATAACATATCATAATATAACATAACATAACATAACATATAACATAACATAACATAACATAACATAACATAACATAATATAACATAACATAACATAACATAACATAACACAACATAACATAACATAACATAACATAACATAACATAACATAACATAACATAACATAACATAACATAACATAACATAACATAACATAACATAACATAACATAACATAACATAACATAACATAACATATCCTAACATAACATAACATCACAAAACATATCATATCATAACATAACATATCATAACATAACATAAAATAACATAACATAACATAAAATAACATAACATAATATAATATAATATAACTCAACATAACATAACATAACATAACATCACATAACATAACATAACATAACATAACATAACATAACATAACATAAAAATACATAACATAACATAACATATCATAACATAAAATATTTTTTCATTGGTTCCAAGGCAACTTCTCATCTTCATTTTCATGAGTTTGTCACCAGTTCCTTCCGGCGACACTGATAATTCGGACCAAAGGGACATTTGTTTCAACAATTGATTGTCATTTTATTTTTCGTTTCAAAGAATTTTAATAAGCGCCCGTTCTTGTTCATAAGAACTTTCTGCTTGTGCGAATGTTGGACTCATAGTTTCACCCCAATCTTGAATCTTCAAGGAGCACTGTCATAATCGATCCCACCACCATAAGTAAGCCGGAAGCGTTATAGGATCACTATAGCGTCCAACTTTTGAGCCAGTTTCGAGTCATACCTACTGAATTCACGCAATGCTTAAAAATCAATCTTCCATCAAATTACTTGTTAGTTTCGTGTTCAGGGAATGTTTGACAACATATTATCCACATCGGAACTCTCTCCTATCGGTATGAACATGATGATTTCTACGAAATAGCTGCATATGAAACCTGTTGAAAACCGAAATTCTGGCTATGATACGTAAACGACATCTCCATCATTTGGTACAAGACAGAGATATTGTTTCGAAATTTCGTCCAGTATATTGACGACTTTCGGACCAACAAGAAGTTCATGATGGAGAAGGAGAGGAATTCTACTCAACCTCTTTTAGATGTTCTGGTAACACACAAAAGCAATGATATTCTACGTCGGTTTACAGAAAACGGAACCACACAGACCAATACTTGAATTTCAACCAGAACTATTCCATTAGTCGCATTATCATCCATCAGTCGCAGTATGGTGATAGAAGAAAAAGTTTTAAAAATAAAAAACGACTCGAGATAGAACGGTTACGAAAAGAAGCTCATAGAACGAACAATTCAGGAATGTTGGCAGGGTAGAACAACAGTGGATAAGAACACAACCAATCAAATGATTACGTTGTTCTACGCTAACGTACTATCTGCAGGAACAAAACGGGTTGCCGAACAGTATAACATAAGAGGAGCCTCAGAATCAGATGTCATCATAAGAAACACCCTAACCAAGACCAGGCCAGATGGACTTTGTGAAAGCAAGAACTGTATATGTCTGGTACCTTGCAAGAAACTGAGAAACCGCTTCATGCAAACATCATAAAATTCAATGGGACGAATCTAAGGTCACTCATCGGGAGAAGGATTGGTGGAAGATCAATGGAGGGGTGATCTTCCAGGAGAGCTCATTTCGGAATTTTCCGATATAACTTCCCTGTTCTGCAATTTCATAACATCAATCGATTCGTTTTCAGAATATTACTTCTCTAATCCTTCAATTTTGTTACAGGGTTTTCGTTTCATTGGAAAAGCCGGGTCCTGAGTTTTTCAAATTGTTGTGTTTATTTCTTCAGCTTTTGTTGTTGTCTTCAACTTTAACAACTACAGTATCTTTCTCCACGCCTCTAATATTTGTAACTCCAACGATTAAAGGTATTTCTCTCAGTTTTGCTTCAACTGTGAAGCTGCTTTCACATTTAGTCTTTGATTCCACAAGAGCAATTTCTTCCTTCAGTACGTTCCTATTGCAGTGGCGACTTTATTTTCGACTAAATTTAATGAGGTAGCTGAGTAATGAGGTGTCAGCTTAAGCATCAAATTTGTCACCGCAACAGTTATTCTTGTTTTTTTTTATTATTCTTTCCATTACAATTTTCGATGGAATCATTTCAATGCAAATATCACAAATCCAGAAAGTACTGTCTTTCTCCATAATCGCTTTGGAAATGGCATCTTTCATTCTCACACATTCGTAAGGAAGTTTCGATAGGAATTTTCATTTTAGAACATTTTCATCTTGGTTATTCACACAACAAACATAATTTTTTATGAATGATATGAAGAGACCAAATTTGGAATCTGAAGACTTGAGAAATACGCCTCGGAATCCAAGATTATAATTTCAACATAATACATATTAACAAATTGAATCGGAGGTCAAGAGAAATTTGGATGTGCATAAAGGCCCGGGCCTGGATGGTGTACCATCAATAAATTGGGAAAACCTATTTCATACATCGTCACACTGAGCCATATGATGTACAATAAATGATTAATCGAGAAGAAGTTTCCCCCAAGATGGAAGGTTGCACAGATTGTTCCGATGCACAAGTAAGGTGATGAAAGCGACGTAAAGAATTAATGACCTACTTCACTGTTATATACTGTTACTGTTATATATTACTCACACATAATGCATTATATATATATATATATATAAATATATAAATATATATATATATATAAGATATTTGAGTCCATAATCACCAAAATCTGTTTTTTCAAATCAAAAACCATCTGATTCTAAGTCAACATGGATTTATCTATGATCGTTCTGTTGTATCAAACTTGCTGCTTTTCGTACAGCGGATATTGAGGAATTTCGAGGAAGAATCATTTGTATGTGTAATATACACTGATCATAGATATAGCTTCGCCCATAATGAAAGTAATTCGAATAATGCTAACCATTTATTAACCGAAAACCATACTTTTGATACGAATTTCATAATAAACACAAAATAGAGATAAGTAGTCAATTAGATCATTGGGAAGTAGTGGAAATAAATCGACTTGAAAATTCTGGAAACTTGCTCAATGAACAGATAGAATTAAAGAATTCACCCTTGTTATACCTTTACAGGTAATAGAAATTATTTCTCAGAAAGGAATATCTTAGGTAAAACCAAAACCATAGAATACCAAAATTCCCTGATATATACCTGTGTTTCTCAAAATGTTGTTATTATTTTGTAAGCATCTGAAGAAGTCGTTTGTAACGATGAAACGCGTCGTGCTGTGTAGTCAATAAAGTGTAAATCATAAGTTCAAGTGTTTGAATTTAAGTTTATATTCAATTTGTAATATGTGCAACATTTTCAAAGAACAGCTTTCAACTGCCTGTCGAGTGGGCCCAATTATGCGAAAATCAATAATAAAAAAAAATTATACATCGGAATTATTCAAGTCTATAGCGCATAGTCATTTCATGTTAAATGAAATCACAATAAGTGCCCCTTGTTCAGTTAACCTCACTGTTTTATCGATTACGAAGGAAACCTCCACACAACAAAAATATCTCATCAGAAGTCAAAAATGTTTCAATTGCCCTGCTTCTCACAATTCTAAATGTTGTCATTTGAAGAAAATATATCTCACTTGCTAAGGAAACATCATCTACTCATATCGACAATCAACATGAGACTACTAAAGTTCACTATCCAGAGGTCATCCAATCTCTAGAAATGGAACGCCCAGTTTATGATTATACTGCTTCTTTGAATTATGCATGTCAATCGATTATGCTCTAGCATCTACTGCTACGGCTAGTGATCAGTAGAGCTCGGAAAAAAGGCAACTTGCATTTTCTTATACTTCTTTCCAAAAAATGCATTTTTCAAAAAATTTGAGCATTTTTTTAATTTATTGCCAAAAATTTTCAAATCTTATTGAACAGAAAGTTTTCATTATGGAATTTTGAAATCTGTTTGGGTTTGGAACTACCTGCTACCCCAAAATAGGAAATACCAAATACCATAAAGAAGTAACTGTAACCGGGGGAATTCCGAAACATCGCAGCTGGAGCGGCCTCTCCCGGTAAATATGAGGTAAACATTTAGTTGGGAAGTATCCTCCAACGAAAGCATTACGATTAGTGCACATTGAACCTATTTTACTTTCTTTTAATCAGGGTACAATTACAGGTGTTTGAGTCGAAATGCCTTAAAAAGACATTAAATGATATGTGAATAAAGTGTCACGGAGAACTTGTTTGGAATGGAGACAATGTTTTTTGTACAGTGTGTGTTCAAAAATTGTTAGTATATGTTACATATTGCTATTAGCTTTGGTTTTGAAGTATGTTTTATCTAAAAGTATAAGTATTCATATATTCAAGGTATAGGTAAAATATTATTATTTTTCAATTTTTTCTTTTCACTTATTCGCAACTTATGTTTCAACAAATTGTAACCGGATGTTACTATTTCCTTGTTTATTCAATCAGTTTTGAGAGTTTTCATCGATTTTGTAGGATTCCAGTTTTTAATAAAGGCGTTCAATGATAGTTCACAACATCTTTAAATCATGAAACTGTTGAACCTATTTCAAGAGATAATTATAAAACGATGAATGATATGGTCGGACGTGATTGACACGTTCTTTGTGCCTACCAAGTAAAATTTTTTCTTCTGAAAACATACAGGGTGTCGAATTTTTGCAGTTAGATATTTGTTTTTTTTTGCGTATATTTGTCTTGTAAAAATAATTGGTTGTTTTCCGTTTCCATTATAGAATTTTCAGAAGAATATTTTGAACTAAATATTCCTGACGAGTCGACCTCACGTAAAGCAAGTGTCGACTGAATTTATAAACAAACATTAACTTGTATCAAAAACGAAGTCAATTCAAACTATTTCTATATTGAAGTAGACCAAACCACCGATCCGTGCGGTAGATATATTGCACATGCGTTAATAGTTGTTTTTGGGGAAAACTCTTTTTGCTTCAAAAAACTCGAAAAAGCTAATAATTTAACAATTGCACGATTTGTCCATCATTTTTTGAAACGCGTCATGCTATGTAGTCAATAAAGTGTAAATCATAAGTTCAATTGTTTGAATTCAAGTTATATTCAATTATAATGGATTTACATCAAGTGAACGCCAACACTATTAAATATCTTACTCTAGGTGAAATCAAAAATATTTACATATTCTAGAATTTCTGGAGGCTAAGTGGGCCGGTTTAAGAGTATAGTGCCCTCGAAAGTACAAAATGAAAACTCTTCGGTATTTCCTGGTATCGGAGAAATTGCTGGGGAATGTTCAACTTCATGTTCTACCACGCAATGGAATTCTGAAGAATGCATCTCATACTCCTAAGCTTAAAACTCTCCCCAACGAAAATTCAGAAGCTCTCAATGATTCATTCTATGCATGGCAAAATCTTCTACCTGACCTATGTGACCTCATTCTTCCTTACGGAATAATAGGAGAGAAAATGGCAGTAAGTCTTCGTTTCACCAAGAACACAAATATTTTGCAATATTAGGATACATCAGGAAGATGAATGATTTCAAACAAAATTATGACGGTGCAACACTGATGAACCAGTAAAATTATGAAAGCTTCGAAATATATGGAATGGTATCCAGTACATTTTTTGCTATAAGCGTAACTCGACAGTTTGCTGCTGCTTAGAAACAAACATACCTTTTGAATGCTGACATTCCTAATAATGAAACATAAATGGACGACACACTTTCATGTGGTGAAACTCCGGAAGAAACCCTGAACAAGAAATAACCACTTATAGATATATGCAAAGGAGGTAGCTCAAATTCAAAAATGACTTTCGAATAATCGTAACTTATCGAATAGCATCCCATATAGTGACCACGCTAAATCTCAACTTCAGGAGTTTGATTCCTTCAATACATACAAGTTGAAAGAAAATCGTATAAACGTCGTCCGGTTATATGCACTGGGTCTGAAGAAGTAAATCCAACTTCCAAACTTGAAAGGAGTTTTTAAAAGGAAATGGGTATATGTGGGCAAAATCTATGGACAAGACAAAACAGAAATAGACATGAGAGGATTGTTGATACATTCGACAGGTACTGAGGATTTTGTGATCAATATACTTTCAACTAAGGCCTCAAATTCTGCGTTTAAGGTAGGTGTTCCATCCGATGCCTTGTTCGAATTGTTATTGAAACTGGCATCTTGGCCAAATGGTGTGGTTCTCAGGGAATTTAATATCAAAAACGTTTTTAGAGCAGAAAAGAGAATAAGTGGCGAATCGAGGACTGAAAACCTGTCAAAAGCAAGGATTAGTCTATATAACTAAACGCGTAAGAGATGAGGGGAGTAATAAACAAGTGACTGTTGTATGGGGATTTTAAAGTGGAATAACTTGGTGGGACGGGGGTTTTTTGGGTCCGCGATAATTTTCCTGATAGATTGGGGTCGGGGCTTTCCAACGGTGTACCGCAATCGGGGGTAGGGGGCCCCGTTTGGGGGCTAGGGCCCCTCGAAATTTTTTTCAAAAAGTGCGCCCAGCCTAAACGGGGCCACTTGGGGGCCAATTCCTTCGCAATTTCGGCAGTATAAACGTTCGGAACGAGGTGGACACTTTTTACCGGATCGAAATCGGACGAAAAGGGGCCGAAAAAAATTTTTGAAAAAAAAACACCCATTTTTCGTCGAAAAAAGGTACCCTCCAACTTTGTCTATCTCCTCCGAAGATCCAGAACCCAGAGCGTCGGGGTATGTTTTTTTAGAAAGACTCGATCTCGAGGATGGGAGCCGGGACATTTTCATTTCGATCGGTGCCCCGTTCCGGAGATACCGATTTTCAAAATTTCCAAGCGTTTTCGAAATGTTGAAAATTACGAAAAAGACGCGATTCGGACAGCCCGAAAGAGTGCTGTGTACCACTACTTTTTGGATTTTTCGTACAGTGTTGCAAATTCAACATATCTGTGCCATTCTTTTCCGTGCGATAGAAAGAGCGCACGTCGACAACGAAAAACGCTGTCGGTTGCCGTATTCTCCTACCTTCCCTTATTGGCTAAATTTGTCATGTGACCGTGCTAAAACACCGTTAAACGAACGTTGTTCGAACTACATTCGTTCGAACACATAGGCGTAGAACATAGTTTGACAATTCGACGGACATTTTGAAATTTTCGATTTCCAATTAATTTCATGCAATTTATGGATGGAAAATTACATTTACGGCTCTACAGGTAAGTTTTATTCATTTAAAATGTATGCAAATACTTTCGTTCATCGATAATGTCATTTTTCTCTTCAGATAATTATTTTTATTGCGATACTGTACACGGCGCACGCCGCTGCATCTCCAATTTTCAAGCTTGAATTGAATGGAATGAAATATCGTATTACTTTCGACGGGAACATAATTTGACATTTCGACGGACATTTTGAAATTTTCAATTCTCAATTAATTTCGTGCAATTTATGGATGAAATAATACATTTGAGGCTCTACAGGTAAGTTTTATTCTTTTAAAATGTGTGTATAAATACTTTTGTTTATCGATAATGTCATTTTTCTTTTGAAATAATTAATTTTCATTCACGGCGGTAGCCGCTGCATTTCCAATTTTCAACTCTGAATTGAATGGAATGAAAAATCGTATATTTGCACACTTTTCTAATGAAATTATTTCAGAATGTATATCAAAATAGCTATTTATCAAGATTACGAAGGAGATAAACAAGTATTTTCGTTGGATTGGCGTAATTACATGTGTTTGAATAGATCGCGTTCAGAGGTCATAACCTTTACAGGTAGGTTTGGAAAAATACGTAAAAATAACCTTTAATCAATAATATTGATTTCAGGATTAATTCTTTTGATTCAAATTCACTGTGAAATGAATTTCAATTTAATTCAATGCTCTCGATGGAAGAACAGAAAATGCTACCTAGGACAATTTGGATGGAATGAATTCTCACAAATATGAAGAATACATACACATTGAACCCATCTCTATGTTATAACCAAACATATTACCCCAATTTCAATCAATAATATTGAGAAATCACAGGATATAATTCAGCAGTATAGTGAGACACCTTACAATGTACAAGTTATATGGGGCCAAGTAATAACATCTTAAGCAGCTTTGGGCAATATTAAAAAAGGTAGGTACACCTAAATTCGTTTAATAGAAACGGTGGTAATCATGCTCTACGTGTTTTGCGTATTTAATGTAGAAAAACTGTGCTAAACAACGACATTTCTGTTGTATTCCAGTATTTTCAAGAATTATTATACATTCAATGAGATTCTGAGGATAACCGTAACCACCAGGGTCCATACCAAGTTCTCGCTATTCCAATATTGAGCATGGAAAGAAGTTCTTATGCAGTAAACATAATACTAAACGATTTTAAGCTGCTCTGGTGGACAAGAATGAACAATTTGTGATTTGGTTGGATACATATATAGCTAATTGCAATGGGAAAAGGATTACTGAATCAAAGTATGTAGAATAATTTTGAGATTATGAAATCAATGTATTAAATTTTCTAAATTTTTGAATATTCATAAATACCATTGTCACAGACATTGTGTTTTGCATATTTCATGTATTAAAAGTATGCTAAACAACATTTCTGTTGTATTTCAGGATTCTCAAGAATTATTATACATTCAATGAGGATCTGAGGATAAACGTAACCACCAGGGTCCATACCAAGTTCTCGCTATTTCAAGATTGAGCATGAAAAGAAGTTTTTCTGAAGTAAATGTAATATTAGATGGTTTTGAGCTGTTCTGGTGGACAAGAATGAGTGATATTTGATATTGTTGGATCCATATATATCTATTTTCAATTGGAAAAGGATTACTGAAGCAAAGTATGTACAATAATTTGGACTAACAAGTTCAATGTATTAAAAATTTCACGTTTTCTATTTTCATAAATATTTGCACAATGTCACAGTGGTTCTGAGCTTAAATTATTGAGTACAGTTAAATAAAGCTTAATAATTGATACAAACAATGATTAAAGCTCATGAACACAATTAGTAGTTAGTGTAGAATTCAACGATAATTTACAAAATGTGTAATATTTAACATATTCCATCTCAATTATAAATGCATGAAAAATATATCAATATATTCACATGTAGAATGATAATACAGCCATTATAATGTACATTTCTATTTTATTGCAGGTAGCAGCAGCTAAACCTTTTCAGTGAATAATATACAGGTTCTCATGATTTTTCACGAGCCATATTTGAGCTGTTCTGTGTTTTGTGTGATGATTTGGAGCTGTTCTGGGGACAAGAATGAGCAATTTTTGATTAAATTGGATTCATATATTGCTAATTGCAATTGGCAAAGGATTACTGAATCTAAGTAAGTACTATAATTTAGAGCAACAAACTCAATGCTTAAAATTAATTGAATTTTTACTTTTTCATAAATATCTAGACTATGCTACAGAGGTTCTGAGTTTAAATTATTGGGTACAGTTTAGTAAAGCTAATAATTAATAGAAACAATAATTGAAGCCAATGTAGTCAATAAGTATTTAGTGTATAGATATACATGTAAATTTATATAATTTATGAATAATGAAATACAAAATTACTTACAAAATGAAATACCCATAATAAAGTATATTTCTATTTTTCTTTAGGATATGCTCAAGTTTTTCATGGTTTTCCTTGGGCCTTTCAACTGTGCTATCTTTCCCACTACCCCAAGGTGCAATGAAGAAATGAGGTTCACAACTATTGATTGGTTTTAACTAAATAGGACAAAAGATTTGGCTACATTGGATCCATATACTGCTAATTGCAATTGGTAAAGGATTGTTGAATCAAAGTAAGTTGAATAATTTGTAGATTATGAATTCAATGTATTAAATTAGTTGAATTTTTCTATTTTCATGAATATCTAGACAATGCTACAGAGATTCTGGGCTCAAATTATTGAGTATTGTTTTGTAAAGCCTATTTGGTAGAAAAAATAATTAGATCTTAGGTATAAAATCAGTAATTACTGTAGAATTCAACTTTAATTTACAAAATTTGTAATATTTCACATATTCCTTTTCAATTCTGAATGCATGGTTATCTATATGAATATATCTATATGTAAATAATATGATTTACAAGTTGAAATAGCCATTATAATGTATATTTTTATTTTGTTATAGGAAGGAATAGCTTAACATTTCCTGAGGACCATTCTGCA
This sequence comes from Henosepilachna vigintioctopunctata, assembly GCA_030704895.1. NCBI lineage: Eukaryota > Metazoa > Arthropoda > Insecta > Coleoptera > Coccinellidae > Henosepilachna > Henosepilachna vigintioctopunctata. The sequence continues at coordinate 1,925,662 of JARQZJ010000106.1, read as the reverse complement.
AGTTTTCATGGTTTTCCTTGGGTCATTTAACTGTGCTATCTTTCCCACTACTCCAAGGTGCAATTAAGAAATGGGGTTCACAACTATTGATTGGTTTTGACACAATAGATGACAATTTGGAGCTGCTCTGGTGGACAAGAATGAGCAATTTTGGCTACATTGGATCCATATACTGCTAATTGCAATTGGCAAAGGATTGTTGAATAAAAGTAAATAGAATAATTTGTAGATTAAGAATTCATTATATTAAATTAGTTGAATTTTTGAATGCTATAGAGATTCTGGGCTCAAATTATTGATTACTGTTTTGTAAAGCCTATTTGGTAGAAATAATAATTAGATCTTAGGTATAAAATTAATAATTACTGTAGAATTCAACTTTGATTTACAAAATTTGTAATATTTCACATATTCCTTTTCAATTCTGAATGCATCAATATCTATATGAACATATCTATATGTAAATAATATGATTTACAACTTGAAATAGCCATTTTAATGTATATTTTTATTTTGTTATAGGAAGGAATAGCTTAACATTTTCTGTGGACATTCTACAAGTTTCCATTATTTTCCATGGGTCATTTAACTGTGTTACCTTTCCCATTACTACAAGGTGCAGTGGAGAAAGGAAGATCATAACTATTGGGTTTAAGCAAATATGACAATAATCAATTTGAAGCTTTTCTGGTGGACTAAAATATGTTATTTCTGCTTTTACTGCCGTGATTCATCTTAAGAAGGAGAAAGGGTTACTACAATAAAGTACGTATAATATTATGAAGCCTAAATTAATTATAATATTATATATATTTTGTATTTAGAATAAAGTGAATTTCTTAAAATTATTCTGTAATCAAGAAATGTTCTGAAGAGTTAATTTAATGAAAATGAAATGAGGTTCCATAAATTGTATTAGTATTTAGGGTAGAATTTTGTTTAATTTACACCATGTGTAAGAAGGTTTGGAAATAAATTTACACCATGTTGTAAAATATGTTAAAGTAGGTTCATTCAAAAAGCAAAGTTATAGCTGAAAATATATTCCAAATTAGAATACCATAAATAATTGGAAATTTTATTTTGTTGCCTTTTATGAAATGCCTATACATTTGTAATTAATATTCTAGGATAATCAAGCCATTAAACCCACAGGACCTACCCTCTGTATTTTAACAACATAAATTTACTACATATTTTTCATAAACTGAGTAGTATCTGCATGTATATCCAAAATATCATAGCAAAAATCTAAATTTATGTTTTATTTCAGAAAGAAAATCATATATATTTGATTTGCAAATTGAAATAGCCATTATAATGCATATTTCCATTTTGTTATAGGAAGGAATAGCTCAACGTTTGCTGTGGGCATTTCTACAGATTTTCATCGTTTCCTCAAGCCATTCAACTGTGCTATTTTTCCCACTATCCCAAGGTGCAATGAAGAAAAGTAGTTCATAACATTGGGTTCAAGTAAACATGACAATAACAATTTGAAGCTTTTCTGGTGGACACAAATAGTTAATTTCTGCATTTACTGCCTCATATTTAGGCAGTAGTCTTGATTTATCTCAGGAAGGAGGAAGGATTATACAATAAAGTATGTATAAAAAGATGAAACCACATATTTTATATTAAGAATAAAGTAAATTCTTCCAAATTATTATGTAATCAAATAAATATCCTGAATATTATTCAATTCAATGAAAATGAAATAAGCTTTCATGAGCAGGATTAGTATTTAGTATAGACTTTCTACAGAATCTATCCTCTTTCAAACATACAATAAGTAGAATTAATTTATATAATTGCTGATATGCAGTGTGAACCACAGTAAACATATTAAGCAGCAAATAAATCAGGATATTTCAATTTTACTGACTCTCTGTATTATATGTGTGAAATGATAAATAAATCAAAATTATAATTATTTAAAAATCCAACGCATCAATTTAGTTCAATTTCTTCATATTTAGAAATAACTGTAATATGTTCCTGTTATTATAATCTAATAATTATTTTGGATCCCATTCAGATCATATTGTTCAGTAGGTGGTTCTGGGAATAAGATGTACATTACAAAAATTATTTTCAAGATCCATAATTATTGTAGAATTATATATGAATGTAACATCTATAATTTGAGGCATTGCATTGAATTTTTGCAATTTTCACAAAACGTTTTGAAAAAATGCATTGAAATAACTTTTATTCCACAATGCCTTCCACAAAAAAAATTATTCAAAACCACTTTTCTAATAGGGCACCCAGTAATCAGGATCTATACTATTTTTTCTCAAAATATGTTTCCAAATATCCCTTTTTCTATTCTAATTACATAAATTTATGTTCTGTTTCAGAAAGGAATGGTTTAAGATTTCCAATGAATGTATAGATACATCTAGGCCAAAATATTATCTGGGTTTTTCAAGATTCAGTGACATGAAGTAGCAGATACTGTTAAAATCCTGTTAAATCAACAATGACTGTGCTGAAGCAGTTCACATGGTGAATGCTATGAAATATAAATTTAATGCCTCTATATTTGGTTATTTGTACGTGTGAGGATTACTATATCAAGGTTTGTATAATTTTATTTTATTGCTTGACCACAATTTCTTAAAACTCATAAACCATTTCATAATTATTCAATGATGATGAACATTTATAAATTCATGATTATCCAATGTAATTTTTGAAACTCAGAAAAGTAAATTCAGAGAACAAAATATTCAAAATAGAAATTGGTGTAGTATTTGATGTAAATTTAACTCTCTGTGGTTTTAAGTAATTTTCATTAAACACTTCAATTTTGAAAGAATTGTGTAGTTACTGCAGTTTTTATAGAGATCTTTAAACAATTATGGATCAAAAGAGCATTATCCATAAAAATATCTCAATTTGGTTTTCTCTGGAGTCTACCCCAGAAAAATTATTCAAAATAACTTTATGCAGATTATTCAATAGGATTATTGGTAAATGTTTCTGATCCTGTAAAAATGCTCACATTTTCTTCTCATTTTTTCAGATCTGATAGAGGGTTTCAATTACATTTTTCGGATTACTAAACCCTTTGTGTATATATCCCAAGAATTACTATGAATATTCAGATTGTATGAACTAACTCAATAGGACCAATAATAAAGATGCTGATTCAGCACAAGAATATGGAGTTTTCTATTCAAAAGACTCCATATGTGTTTACTTGCATATACAAATCGATGAGGTACCAATCAAAGTATGTAGAAACATTTGAAGTAACGAATTTCATTTTTAAAATTACCTCAATTTCTTCAAATTCATGAATATAACTATATAATATTCTAAATCACCTATGAAATAATAAATCCTATTAAAAACCATTAAGGCCAATAATAAACATGCTGAAGAATAACAAGATTATGTTTTTTGTATTCAAAAGATTTGTTATATATATATATATATATATATATATATATATATATATATATATATATATATATATATATATATATATATATATATATATATATATATATATATATATATATATATATATATATATATATATATATATATATATATATATATATATATATATATATATATATATATATATATATATATATATATATACTTGCATATAGCAAAAGAAGAGGTGCTTCATCAAATTACGTAAATTCATTTGGGGTAACATTCCATTTCTAAAACTATATAAATTTCTTCAAATTTATAAATAGATATAATATTTTCAGAAAATTCAAAATTTTTTATTCAAAATTTTGAAATTTTGAATTGAAAGTAGAGGTGAATCAGTTTTCAAGCTGAAATATTGAACAAATTATGTTGTGCCATGTTCAGAGCAATTTATTGCAAATGTATCATTTTATTTCTAATTTAAATGATACCTACATGAATCTAAATAAAAATTTGAAAATATAGAAATGAATATTTTGCATATATATTTCAGTTTGCAATGTTATATTAATTCAACAGAAATAGCGAACTAATTTTATAATTATAAAGCAATTTCAATAATTAAACATTACTGATTCAGTTAAGGCAAGGTCAGAAATTGCCGTAGTATTTGAGAAAAATTTAACCATGTTTGATTTCAAGTTATTTCCATTAAAGACTCTAGATTCAAATTTTTAAACCATGATGGAATTACAAAATATATATCTTTTGTGTTGAGCTTACTTCAGAAAATCATCTAAAGAACTTTATATAGCTATCCAAAACAATTATAGCAAACTGTTTCTGATTCTCAAAATATGCTCACGATTGTTTTGTTTTTCAGATATAGGAGAAGGTTTTCAATTACATTTGGGGGATTAGAACAACCACTTGGGTCCATATTTCAAGATTCACTATTAAGAGATAGATCCTATTGCTGAAACCCATTAGGATGAACAATGAAACATGCTAATGCAACACAAGTGTGTGGATCTTATTTATTGGCCAGATTCTCTATACGTTTACTTTCATATACAATAGGATGAGGTACTTAGTCAAAGTAGAATTATTTGGAATACTAAATACTTCATTTATCATTCATTATAGATAGGCAGTTAATCTTTCTAACAAAAAAGTACTATATAATAAATACAATGATTCTTTCACTTGCAATTTTATGTTAACTTAAAAGAAAGAGCTTAGTAATTATGCAGAAATATAAATGATAATCAAACAAAATGACAAATCCAATGTAATTTTTGAGGCTTGGAAATGTAAATTCAGATTATAAAGTATTCAAGATAGAAATTGCAGTAGTATTTGAGGTAAATTTGACCCTATGTAATTTCAATTACTTTTCATTTAACACCAAATAAGATTCAAAAGAGCATTCTCCATCAATATATCTTAATTATATAATTAATTAATATTATTTATTAACTCTAATTATTACTTCCATATGAAAAAGTATGAGGTGCTTCATCAAATTATGTAGAATTATTTTATAATTATTCTTCATCAAAATATCTTACTTTGGTTTTCTGTGAACTGTACCCTAGAAAAATCATTTAAAAGAACTTTATGCACAGTATTCAAAACACTTTCTAAACATTGAAAATTGTTTATGATTTTGAAAAAATTCTCATATGTTTTTTTATTCTTTCAGATGTGGTAGAACATTTTCAACAATTTGGGTATAAAATTCAATGGGACCAATAAACATGCCGAACCTGCAGGAGAATATTGATTTTTCAATTCAAAAGAATTAATATATGTTTACTTGCATATACAATATAATAGCTTTGTTTATACCTGAAGATACTTCCTAAATTGCCCAATATATAAACTACTATTGAACACTATGAAGAAAATTTAAGATCCATAATATTGTAAAATTTGGAAATTTTGGAGAAACATTACCTTGCTTGATTATCTATATCAATAAAAAAAATATATCATAATGATTTCTCCTGTAATTCCTAAGAAAATTCAAACATATTTGTAACATGCATAACATTTTTCATTTTGAATTCTCCAAATGAAATTTACGTTAAACTATATCAAAGATTTTGTTGAATATTAGTAATTCCATATATACGATTTGCATCATGTTTATTTATTAATTATACACAATGAAATTAATATTTATTGCATTATATATATATATATATATATATATATATATATATATATATATATATATATATATATATATATATATATATATATATATATATATATATATATATATATATATATATAATATAAACCCCTATATAATGTTTATAGTAGGTTTAATACTGCAATGCAGTACAAAAGCGTTGGTCACGGTGTGATAAAAACATTTAAATAATTTTGGTTTTTTAAAGTTTAAACTTCAAATTGAACCACAGATTACTATTCTCACTATCGATGGTGCTCCAACGATCTGGATTATTTCTGTGGATCTATATTTTCAATGATCTGGCTACATAGCCGATTTGGCCGGTTAGATGGATCTATATTTTCATTGATCTGCCCGTTTATATGGATCTATATTTTTATTGATCTACTGATTTATTGATTTACCAATCTATTGATCTGAACCCTCACTAGTCTATATAACTAAACGCGTAAGAGTCGTGAGGGGTAACAAAAACAAGTGACTATTGTATGGGGACTTTGAAGCGGAATAACTTGGGGGCGAGGGGGTTTTTTGGGTCCGCGATAATTTTCGGTGATAGATTGGGGTCGGGGCTTTCCAACGGTGTACGGCAATCGGGGGTAGGGGCCCCGTTTGGGGGCTAGGGCCCCTCAAAATTTTTTCAAAAAGTGCGCCCAGCCCAAACGGGGCCACTTGCGGGGACAATTCCTTCGGATTTCGGTAGCGTAAACGTTCGGAACGAGGTGGACACTTTTTACCGGATCGAAATCGGACGAAAAGGGGCCCAAAAAAATTTTTGAAAAAAAAACACCCATTTTTCGGACCAAAAAGGTACCCTCACCTTTTGCGGAACTCCTCCTAGGATAATTCACGTAGGGCGTTGTGGGGTATTTTCTTAGAAAGACTAGGGTTTGGGACAGTGCGTAGTCGGGGTTTCGTTTCGATCCGACCGGCGGTTCCGGAGATACCGATTTTCAAAATTTCCAAATGTTTTCGAAATTAAAAAATTACGAAAAAGACGCGATTCTTATGGCTCAGAAAGTTGGCTGGGTACCACCACTTTTAGGATTTTTCGTCCAGTGTTGCAAATTTAACATATCTGTGCCTTTCTTTTCCGTGCGATAGAAAGAGCGCACGTCGACAACGAAAAACGCTGTCGGTTGCCGTATTCTCCTACCTTCCCTTATTGGCTAAATTTGTCATGTGACCGTGCTGTAAGCTCCGTTAAACGAACGTTGTTCGAACTACATTCGTTCGAACACATAGGCGTAGAACATAGTTTGACAATTTGACGGACATTTTGAAATTTTCGATTTCCAATTAATTTCATGCAATTTATGGATGGAAAAATACATTTACGGCTCTACAGGTAAGTTTTATTCATTTAAAATGTATGCAAATACTTTCGTTCATCGATAATGTCATTTTTCTCTTCAGATAATTATTTTTTATTGCGATACTGTACACGGCGCACGCCGCTGCATCTCCAATTTTCAAGCTTGATTTGAATGGAATGAAATATCGTATTACTTTCGACGGGAACATAATTTGATATTTCGACGGACATTTTGAAATTTTCAATTCTCAATTAATTTCGTGCAATTTATGGATGAAATAATACATTTGAGGCTCTACAGGTAAGTTTTATTCTTTTAAAATGTGTGTATAAATACTTTTTTTTATCGATAATGTCATTTTTCTTTTGAAATAATTAATTTTCATTCACGGCGGTAGCCGCTGCATTTCCAATTTTCAACTCTGAATTGAATGGAATGAAAAATCGTATATTTGCACACTTTTCTAATGAAATTATTTCAGAATGTATATCAAAATAGCTACTTATCAAGATTACGACGGAGATAAATAAGTATTTTCGTTGGATTAGCGTAATTACATGTGTTTGAATAGATCGCGTTCAGAGGTCATAACCTTTACAGGTAGGTTTGGAAAAATACGTAAAAATAACCTTTAATCAATAATATTGATTTCAGGATTAATTCTTTTGACTCAAATTCACTGTGAAATGAATTTCAATTCAATTCAATGCTCTCGATGGAAGAACAGAAAATGCTACCTAGGACAATTTGGATGGAATGAATTCTCACAAATATGAAGAATACATACACATTGAACCCATCTCTATGTTATAACCAAACATATTACCCCAATTTCAATCAATAATATTGAGAAATCACAGGATATAATTCAGCAGTATAGTGAGACACCTTACAATGTACAAGTTATAATGGGGCCAAGTAATAACATCTTAAGCAGCTTTGGGCAATATTAAAAAAGGTAGGTACACCTAAATTCGTTTAATAGAAACGGTGGTAATCATGCTCTACGTGTTTTGCGTATTTAATGTAGAAAAACTGTGCTAAACAACGACATTTCTGTTGTATTCCAGTATTTTCAAGAATTACTATACATTCAATGAGATTCTGAGGATAACCGTAACCACCAGGGTCCATACCAAGTTCTCGCTATTCCAATATTGAGCATGGAAAGAAGTTCTTATGCAGTAAACATAATATTAAACGATTTTGAGCTGCTCTGGTGGACAAGAATGAACAATTTGTGATTTGGTTGGATACATATATAGCTAATTGCAATGGGAAAAGGATTACTGAATCAAAGTATGTAGAATAATTTTGAGATTATGAAATCAATGTATTAAATTTTCTAAATTTTTGAATATTCATAAATACCATTGTCACAGACATTGTGTTTTGCATATTTCATGTATTAAAAGTATGCTAAACAACATTTCTGTTGTATTTCAGGATTCTCAAGAATTATTATACATTCAATGAGGATCTGAGGATAAACGTAACCACCAGGGTCCATACCAAGTTCTCGCTATTTCAAGATTGAGCATGAAAAGAAGTTTTTCTGAAGTAAATGTAATATTAGATGGTTTTGAGCTGTTCTGGTGGACAAGAATGAGTGATATTTGATATTGTTGGATCCATATATATCTATTTTCAATTGGAAAAGGATTACTGAAGCAAAGTATGTACAATAATTTGGACTAACAAGTTCAATGTATTAAAAATTTCACGTTTTCTATTTTCATAAATATTTGCACAATGTCACAGTGGTTCTGAGCTTAAATTATTGAGTACAGTTAAATAAAGCTTAATAATTGATACAAACAATGATTAAAGCTCATGAACACAATTAGTAGTTAGTGTAGAATTCAACGATAATTTACAAAATGTGTAATATTTAACATATTCCATCTCAATTATAAATGCATGAAAAATATATCAATATATTCACATGTAGAATGATAATACAGCCATTATAATGTACATTTTTATTTTATTGCAGGTAGCAGCAGCTAAACCTTTTCAGTGAAAAATCTACAGTTTCTCATGATGTTTTACAAGCCACATTGGAGCTGTTTTGTGTTTTGTGTGATGATTTGGAGCTGTTCTGGAGGACAAGAATGAGCAATTTTTGATTAAATTGGATTCATATATTGCTAATTGCAATTGGCAAAGGATTACTGAATCTAAGTATGTACTATAATTTAGAGTAACAAACTCAATGCTTAAAATTACTTGAATTTTTACTTTTTCATAAATATCTAGACTATGCTACAGAGATTCTGAGTTTAAATTATTGGGTACAGTTTAGTAAAGCTTAATAATTAATAGAAACAATAACTGAAGCCTTTGTAGTCAATAAGTATTTAGTGTATAGATATACATGTAAATTTATATAATTTATGCATAATGATATACAAAATTACTTACAAAATGAAATACCCATAATAAAGTATATTTCTATTTTTCTTTAGGATATCCTCAAGTTTTTCATGGTTTTCCTTGGGCCTTTCAACTGTGCTATCTTTCCCACTACCCCAAGGTGCAAGGAAGAAATGAGGTTCACAACTATTGATTGGTTTCAACTGAATAGGACAAAAGATTTGGCTACATTGGATCCATATACTGCTAATTGCAATTGGTAAAGGATTGTTGAATCAAAGTAAGTTGAATAATTTGTAGATTATGAATTCAATGTATTAAATTAGTTGAATTTTTCTATTTTCAAGAATATCTAGACAACGCTACAGAGATTCTGGGCTCAAAATATTGAGTATTGTTTTGTAAAGCCTATTTGGTAGAAAAAATAATTAGATTTTAGGTATAAAATCAGTAATTACTGTAGAATTCAACTTTAATTTACAAAATTTGTAATATTTCACATATTCCTTTTCAATTCTGAATGCATGGTTATCTATATGAATATATCTATATGTAAATAATATGATTTACAAGTTTAAATAGCCATTATAATGTATATTTTTATTCTGTTATAGGAAGGAATAGCTTAACATTTCCTGAGGATCATTCTGCAAGTTTTCATGGTTTTCCTTGGGTCATTTAACTGTGCTATCTTTCCCACTACTCCAAGGTGCAATTAAGAAATGGGGTTCACACCTATTGATTGGTTTTGACACAATAGATGACAATTTGGAGCTGCTCTGGTGGACAAGAATGAGCAATTTTGGCTACATTGGATCCATATACTGCTAATTGCAATTGGCAAAGGATTGTTGAATAAAAGTAAATAGAATAATTTGTAGATTATGAATTCATTATATTAAATTAGTTGAATTTCTGAATGCTATAGAGATTCTGGGCTCAAATTATTGAGTACTGTTTTGTAAAGCCTATTTGGTAGAAATAATAATTAGATCTTAGGTATAAAATTAATAATTACTGTAGAATTCAACTTTGATTTACAAAATTTGTAATATTTCACATATTCCTTTTCAATTCTGAATGCATGTTTATCTATATGAATATATCTATATGTAAATAATATGATTTACAACTTGAAATAGCCATTATAATTTATATTTTTATTTTATTATAGGAAGGAATAGCTTAACATTCTCTGTGGACATTCTACAAGTTTTCATGGTTTTCCTTGGGTCATTTAACTGTGTTATCTTTTCCACTACTCCAAGGTGCAGTGGAGAAAGGAAGATCATAACTATTGGGTTTAAGCAAATATGACAATAATCAATTTGAAGCTTTTCTGGTGGACTAAAATATGTTATTTCTGCTTTTACTGCCGTGATTCATCTTAAGAAGGAGAAAGGGTTACTACAATAAAGTACGTATAATATTATAATACAAAATATATATAATTATAATATTATATATATTTTGTATTTAGAATAAAGTGAATTTCTTAAAATTATTCTGTAATCAAAGAAATGTCCTGAACAGTTAATTTAATGGAAATGAAATGAGGTTCCATAAATTGTATTAGTATTTAGGGTAGAATTTTGTTTAAATTTACAACATGTGTAAGTTTAAGTAGATTCATTCAAAAATCAAAGTTATAGCTAAATATATATCCAAATGAGAATATCACAAATATTTGGAAATTTTATTATGTTGCCTTTTATGGTATGCCTATACATTTATAATTAATATTCAAGGATAATGGAGCCATTAAACACACAGGACCTACCCTCTGTATTTTAACAACATAAATTTACTACATATTTTTCATAAACTGATAGTATCTGCATGTATATACAAAATATCATAGCAATAATTCAAATGTATGTTTCATTTCAGAAAGAAAATCATATATATTTGATTTTCAAATTGAAATATTTAATGCATATTTCCATTTTGTTATAGAAATGAAATAGCTTAATGTTTGCTGTGGACATTTCTACAGATTTTCATGGTTTACTCAGGCCATTCAACTGTGCAATTTTTCCCACTACCCCAAGGTGCAATGAAGAAAGTTAGTTCATAACTATTGGGTTCAAGTAAACATGACAATCAATTTGAAGCTTTTCTGGTGGACACAAATAGTTAATTTCTGCATTAATTCTTCATAAATCAAGGCAGTAGTCTTGATTTATCTTAGGAAGGAGGAAGGATTATACAATAAAGTATGTATAAAAAGATGAAGCCACATATCTTATATTAAGAATAAAGTAAATTCTTTCCAATTATTATGTAATCAAATAAATATCCTGAATATTATTCAATTCAATGAAAATGAAATAAGCTTTCATGAGCAGGATTACTATGTAGTATAGACTTTCTACAGAATCTCTCCTCCTTTCAAACATACAATAAGTAGAATTAATTTATATAATTGCTGATATGCAGTGTGAACCACAGTAAACATATTAAGCAGCAAATAAATCAGGATATTTCAATTTTACTGACTCCCTGTATTATATGTGTGAAATGATAAATCAAATTATAATTATTTAAGATGAAAAATCCAACGCATCAATTTAGTTCAATTTCTTCATATTTAGAAATAACTGTAATATGTTCCTGTTATTATAATCTAATAATTATTTTGGATCCCATTCAGATCATATTGTTCAGTAGGTGGTTCTGGGAATAAGATATACATTACAAAAATTATTTTCAAGATCCATAATTATTGTAGAATTATATATGAATGTAACATCTATAATTTGAGGCATTGCATTGAATTTTTGCAATTTTCACAAACGTTTTGAAAAAATGCATTGAAATAACTTTTATTTCACAATGCCTTCCACAAAAAAAATTATTCAAAACCACTTTTCTAATAGGGCACCCAGTAATCAGGATCTATACTATTTTTTCTGAAAATATGTTTCCAAATATCCCTTTTTCTATTCTAATTACATAAATTTATTCTGTTTCAGAAAGGAATGGTTTAAGATTTCCAATGAATGTATAGATACATCTAGGCCAAAATATTATCCGGGTTTTTCAAGATTCAGTGACATTAAGTAGCAGATACTGTAAAAATCCTGTTAAATCAACAATGACTGTGCTGAAGCAGTTCACATGGTGAATGCTATGAAATTATCAAATTTAATGCCTCTATATTTGGTTATTTGTACGTGTGAGGATTACTATATCAAGGTTTGTATAATTTTATTTTATTGCTTGACCACAATTTCTCAAAACTCATAAACCATTTCATAATTATTCAATGATGATGAACATTTATAAATTCATGATTATCCAATGTAATTTTTGAAACTCAGAAAAGTAAATTCAGAGAACAAAATATTCAAAATAGAAATTGGTGTAGTATTTGATGTAAATTTAAACCTCTGTGGTTTTAAGTATTTTCATTAAACACTTCAATTTTGAAAGAATTGTGCAATTACTCCAGTTTTTATAGAGATCTTTAAACAATTATGGATCAAAAGAGCATTATCCATAAAAATATCTCAATTTGGTTTTCTCTGGAGTCTACCCCAGAAAAATTATTCAGAATAACTTTATGCAGATTATTCAATAGGATTATTGGTAAATGTTTCTGATCCTGTAAAAATGCTCACATTTTCTTCTCATTTTTTCAGATCTGATAGAGGGTTTCAATTACATTTTTCGGATTACTAAACCCTTTGTGTATATATCCCAAGAATTACTATGAATATTCAGATCGTATGAACTAACTCAATAGGACCAATAATAAAGATGCTGATTCAGCACAAGAATATGGAGTTTTCTATTCAAAAGATTCCATATGTGTTTACTTGCATATACAAATCGATGAGGTACCAATCAAAGTATGTAGAAACATTTGAAGTAACGAATTTCATTTTTAAAATTACCTCAATTTCTTCAAATTCATAAATATAACTATATACTATTCTAAATCACCTATGAAATAATAAATCCTATTAAAAACCATTAAGGCCAATAATAAACATGCTGAAGAATAACAAGATTATGTTTTTTTCAAAAGATTTGTATTCAACATGATTTATATATATAATATATATATAGATATATTATTATATATATATATATATATATTTGTTATATATATATATATATATATATATATTGCATATATATAAATATATATATATATATATATATATATATATATAAGAGAAGAGGTGCTTCATCAAATTACGTAAATTCATTTGGGGTAACATTCCATTTCTAAAACTATAAATTTCTTCAAATTTATAAATAGATATATTTTCAGAAAATTTAAAATTTTTTATTCAAAATTTTGAAATTTTGAATTGAAAGTAGAGGTGAATCAGTTTTCAAGCTGAAATATTGAACAAATTATGTTGTGCCATGTTCAGAGCAATTTATTGCAAATGTATCATTTTATTTCTAATTTAAATGATACCTACATGAATCTAAATAAAAATTTGAAAATATAGAAATGAATATTTTGCATATATATTTCAGTTTGCAATGTTATATTAATTCAACAAAAATAGCGAACTAATTTTATAATTATAAAGCAATTTCAATAATTAAACATTGCTGATTCAGTTAAGGCAAGGTCAGAAATTGCCGTAGTATTTGAGAAACATTTAACCATGTTTGATTTCAAGTAATTTCCATTAAAGACTCTAGATTCAAATTTTTAAACCATGATGGAATTACAAAATATATATCTTTTGTGTTGAGCCTGCTTCAGAAAATCATCTAAAGAACTTTATATAGCTATCCAAAACAATTATAGCAAACTGTTTCTGATTCTCAAAATATGCTCACGATTGTTTTGTTTTTCAGATATAGTAGAAGGTTTTCAATTACATTTGAGGGATTAGAACAACCACTTGGGTCCATATTTCAAGATTCACTATTAAGAGATAGATCCTATTGCTGAAACCCATTAGGATGAACAATGAAACATGCTAATGCAACACAAGTGTGTGGATCTTATTTATTGGCCAGATTCTCTATACGTTTACTTGCATATACAACAGGATGAGGTACTTAGTCAAAGTAGAATTATTTGGAATACTAAATTCTATTTATAAAATTACCTCAGTTTGCCCAAATTTATGAAACTATTCAGATCAATTATTTTCCAAAATTAGAAATTTGGAGAAAGAAATGTAGGAGAAAATCAGTTAATCAGTAGAAATGTGTAGAAAATTATATAGTGCTAACAAAAAAGTACAAATATATAATAAATACTTCATTTATCACATATATAGATAGGCAGAATCTTTCAGCTTGCAATTTTATGTTAACTTAAAAGAAATAGCTTAGTAATTATGCAGAAATATAAATGATAATCAAACAAAATGACAAACAAAATGACAAATCAATGTAATTTTTGAGGCTTGGAAATGTAAATTCAGATTATAAAGTATTCAAGATAGAAATTGCAGTAGTATTTGAGGTAAATTTGACCCTATGTAATTTCAATTACTTTTCATTTAACACCAAATAAGATTCAAAAGAGCATTCTCCATCAATATATCTTAATTATATAATTAATTAATATTATTTATTAACTCTAATTATTACTTCCATATGAAAAAGTATGAGGTGCTTCATCAAATTATGTAGAATTATTTTATAATTATTCTTCATCAAAATATCTTACTTTGGTTTTCTGTGAACTGTACCCTAGAAAAATCATTTAAAAGAACTTTATGCACAGTATTCAAAACACTTTCTAAACATTGAAAATTGTTTATGATTTTGAAAAATTCTCATATGTTTTTTTATTTTTCAGATGTGGTAGAACATTTTCAACAATTTGGGTATAAAATTCAATGGGACCAATAAACATGCCAAACCTGCAGGAGAATATTGATTTTTCAATTCAAAAGAATTAATATATGTTTACTTGCATATACAATATAATAGCTTTGTTTATACCTGAAGATACTTCCTAAATTGCCCAATATATAAACTACTATTGAACACTATGAAGAAAATTTAAGATCCATAATATTGTAAAATTTGGAAATTTTGGAGAAACATTATCTTGCTTGATTATCTATATCAATAAAAAAAAATATATCATAATGATTTCTCCTGTAATTCCTAAGAAAATTCAAACATATTTGTAACATGCATAACATTTTTCATTTTGAATTCTCCAAATGAAATGTACGTTAAACTATATCAAAGATTTTGTTGAATATTAGTAATTCCATATATACGATTTGCATCATGTTTATTTATTAATTATACACAATGAAATTAATATTATATATTATTTATATATATATATATATATATATATATATATATATATATATATATATATATATATATATATATATATATATAATGTTTATATATAATATAGTAGGTGTAATACTGCAATGCAGTACAAAAGCGTTGGTCACGGTGTGATAAAAACATTCAAATAATTTTGGTTTTTTACAGTTTAAACTTCAAATTGAACCACAGATTACTATTCTCACTATTGATGGTGCTCCAACGATCTGGATTATTTCTGTGGATCTATATTTTCAATGATCTGGCTACATAGCCGATTTGGCCGGTTAGATGGATCTATATTTTCATTGATCTGCCCGTTTATATGGATCTATATTTTTATTGATCTATTGATCAACTGATTTATTGATTTACCAATCTATTGATCGGAACCCTCACTAGTCTATATAACTAAACGCGTAAGAGTTGTGAGGGGTAACAAAAACAAGTGACTATTGTATGGGGACTTTGAAGTGGAATAACTTGGGGGCGAGGGGGTTTTTGGGTCCTCGATAATTTTCCTTAATAGATTGGGGTCGGGGCTTTCCAACGGTGTACCGCAATCGGGGGTAGGGGGCCCCGTTTGGGGGCTAGGGCCCCTCAAAATTTTTTCAAAAAGTGCGCCCAGCCTAAACGGGGCCACTTGCGGGGCCAATTCCTTGCAATTTCGGCAGTATAAACGTTCGGAACGAGGTGGACACTTTTTACCGGATCGAAATCGGACGAAAAGGGGCCGAAAAAATTTTTGAAAAAAAAACACCCATTTTTCGTCGAAAAAAGGTACCCTCGAACTCGGGGGACTCCTCCAAATTTTGCCGAATCGCTTCGGAATTATTTTACGAAAGTCTAGGGTTCGAGAACGTGCACCGTCGCATTTTCATTTCGATCGGTGCTGCCGTTCCGGAGATACCGATTTTCAAAATTTCCAAATGTTTTCGAAATGTTGAAAATTACGAAAAAGGCCCGATTCGAATAGCTCGGAAAGAGTGCTGTGTACCACTACTTTTTGGATTTTACGTATTGCCGTATTCCCCTATCTTACCTTATTGGCTAAATTTGTCACGTGACCGTGATCAAAACCCCCATAGGCGTAGACTATGTTCGAACATAGTTTGACAATTCGACGGACATTTTGAAATTTTCAATTCGCAATTAATTTCCTGAAATTTATGGATGGAAAAATACATTTGCGGCTCTACAGGTAAGTTTTATTCATTTAAAATGTGTGGACAAATACTTCCGTTCATCGATAATGTCTTTTTTCTTTTCAGATAATTACTTTTTATTGCGATAGTGTACACGGCGGACGCCGCTGCATGGTCACGAGCGATGTAGGTCCCGACCGACGACCGTTCTTCGAACCGCGTTCGAACAAATTTCGACGGGAAAATAATTTGACATTTCGACGGACATTTTGAAATTTTCAATTCTCAATTAATTTCGTGCAATTTATGGATGAAATAATACATTTGCGGCACTACAGGTAAGTTTTATTCTTTTAAAATGTGTGTATAAATACTTTTGTTTATCGATAATGTCATTTTTCTTTTGAAATAATTAATTTTCATTCACGGCGGTAGCCCCTGCATTTTCAATTTTCAACTCCGAATTGAATGGAATGAAAAATCGTATATTTGCACACTTTTCTAATGAAATTATTTCAGAATGTATATCAAAATAGCTATTTATCAAGATTACGACGGAGATAAATAAGTATTTTCGTTGGATTAGCGTAATTACATGTGTTTGAATAGATCGCGTTCAGAGGTCATAACCTTTACAGTTAGGTTTGGAAAAATACGTAAAAATAACCTTTAATCAATAATATTGATTTCAGGATTAATTCTTCTCAAAATTCAAACTCACGGTGAAATGAATTTCAATTTAATTCAATGCTCTCGAAGGAAGAACAGAAAATGCTACGTAGGACAATTTGGATGGAATGAATTCTCACAAATATGAAGAATACATACACGTTGAACCCATCTCTATGTTATAACCAAACATATTACCCCAATTTCAATCAATAACATTGATAAATCTCAGGTTATAATTCACCTATATAATGAGACACCTTACAATGTACAAATTATTATGGGACCAAGTAATAACACCTTAAGCAGCTTTGGACAATATTAAAAAAGGTAGGTACACCTATATTAATTTAATAGATACGGTGGTAATCATGCTCTACGTGTTTTGCATATTTAATGTAGACAAACTGTGCTAAACAACGACATTTCTGTTGTATTTCAGTATTTTCAAGAATTATTATACATTCAATGAGATTCAGAGTATAGCCGTAACCACCAGGGTCCATACCAAGTTCTCGCTATTTCAACATTGAGCATGGAAAGAAGTTCCTATGCAGTAAACATAATATTAGATGATTTGGAGCTGCTCTGGTGGACAAGAATGAACAATTTGTGATTTGGTTGGATACATATATAGCTAAATGCAATGGCAAAAGGATTACTGCATCAAAGTATGTAGAATAATTTTGAGATTATGAAATCAATGTATTAAATTGTCAAAAATTTTCGATATTCATAAATACCACTGTCACAGACATTGTGTTTTGCATATTTCATGTATAACAAGTGTTCTCAACAACATTTTTAATGTTTTTCAGGATTTTCAAGAATTATTTTACATGCAATGAGATTCTGAGGTTAAGCGTAACCTCCAGGGTCCATACCAAGTTCTAGCTACTCCAATATTGAGCATCGAAAGAAGTTCTTATGCACTAAACATAATATTACACAATTTTGAGCTGTTCTGGTGGACAAGAATGAACAATTTTTGATTTGATTGGATCCATATATAGCTATTTTCAATTGGAAAAGGATTACTGAATCAAAGTATGTAGAATAATTTTGACATTATGAAATCAATGTATTAAACTGTCTAAAGTTTTGAATATTCATAAATACCAGTGTCACAGACATTGTGTTTTGCATATTTCATGTATTAAAAGTGTGCTAAACAACATTTCTGTTGTATTTCAGGATTCTCAAGAATTATTATACATTCAATGAGGTTCTGAGGATAACCGTAACCACCATGGTCCATACCATGTTCTCGCTATTCCAGCATTGAGCATGGAAAGAAGTTCCTATGCAGTACACATAATATTAGACGATTTTGAGCTGTTCTGGTGAACAACAAGAATGAGCAATTTTCGATTTTGGTGGATCCATATATAGCTATTTTCAATTGTAAAAGGATCACTGAATTAAAGTATGTACAATAATTTGTACTAATAACTTCAATGTATAAAATAATTTAAATATTTCTATTTTCATAAACAACTGCACAATGTCACAGAGATTCTGAGCTCAAATTATTGAGTACAGTTTAGTAAAGCTTAAAAATTAATAGAAACAATAATTAGAACCCATTAATATAATTAGTAGTTAGTGTAGCATTCAACGGTAATTTGCAAAATGCTTAATATTCAACATATTCCTTCGCAATTATAAATGCATGTAAATTATATGAATATATTCACATATAGTATAAATATATTCACATATAGAATGATAATACAGCCATAATAATGTACATTTCTATTTTGTTTCAGGAAGAAGTAGCTAAACCTCTTCAGTGAGCCATCTACTAGGTTTTCATGATTTTTCACGAGCCATTCAAGTAATGGAGCTGTTTTGTATGACAATTTTGAGCTGTTCTGGTGGACAAGAATGAGCAATTTTTGATTATATAGCATCCATATATTGCTAATTACAATTGGCAAGGAATTACTGAATCAAAGTATGCACAATAATTTGTACTAACAAGTGCAATGTATAAAATTATTTCACTTTTTATATTTTCATAAATACCTGCACAATGTCACAGAGATTCTGAGCTCAAATTATTGAGTACAATTTAGTAAAGCTTAAAAATTAGTAGAAACAATAATGAAAGCAATTAAGTAAAGCTTAATAATAGAAAACATAATCAAAGCCCATGCACACAATTATTATTTAGTGTAGAACTCTACGGTAACTTACAATATGTGTAATATTCAACAGATTTCTTCTCAATTATAAATACATGTAAATCTATAAAATTTAGATCCATATATTGCTAATTGGAATTGGCAAAGGATTACTGAATCAAAGTATGTACAATAATTTGTAGATTATGAATGCAATGTATTAAATTAGTTGAATTTTTCTATTTCCATGAATATCTAGACAATGCTACAGAGATTCTGGGCTCAAATTACTGAGTACTGTTTTGTAAAGCCTATTTGGTAGAGAAAATAATTAGATCTTAGGTATAAAATCACTAATTACTGTAGATTTTAACTTTAATTTACAAAATTTGTAATATTTGACATATTCCTTTTCAATTATAAATGCATGGTTATTTATATGAATATATCTGTATGTAAATAATAGGATTTACAAGTTGAAATATCATTTATAATGTATATTTTCATTTTGTTATAGGAAGTAATAGCTTAACATTTCCTGTGGACCATTCTGCAAGTTTTAATGGTTTTCCTTGGGTGATTTAACTGTGCTATCTTTCCCACTACTCCAAGGTGCAATGAAGAAAGGAGGTTCATAACTATTGATTAGTTTTAACTAAATAGGACAATAGATGACATTATGGAGCTGCTCTGGTGGACAAGAATGAGCAATTTTGGTTAGATTGGTTCATATATTTTTAATTACAATTGGCAAAGGATTACTGCATCCAAGTATGTAGAATAATTTGTAGATTATGAATTCAATGTATTAAATTAGTTGAATTTTTCTATTTCCATAAATATCTAGACAATGCTACAGAGATTCTGTGCTCAAATTATTGAGTAGTGTTTTGTAAAGTCTATTTGGTAGACAAAATAATTAGATCTTTGGTATAAAATCAATAATTACTATAGAATTCAACTTTAATTTACAAAATTTGTAATATTTGTCATATTCCTTTTCAATTCTAAATGCATGGTTATCTATATGAATATATCTATATGTAAATAATATGATTTACAAGTTGATATAGCCATTATAATGTATATTTTCATTTTGTTATAGGAAGGAATAATTTAGCATTCTCTTTGGACATTCTACAAGTTTTTATGGTTTTCCTTGGGTGATTTAACTGTGCTATCTTTCCCACTACTCCAAGGTGAAGTGAAGAAAGGAGGCTCATAACTATTGAGTTTGAGCAAATATGGCAATAATCAATTTGATGCTTTTCTGGTGGACACAAATTGTTAATTTCTGCATTTACTGCTTTGATTTATCTAAGGAAGGAGAAGGGGTTACTACAATAAAGTATGTATAATATTAGGAAGCCTCAAATTTTGTATTTAGAATAAAAATGAATTCCTTAAAATTTTTCCATAATCAAATAAATGCCCTGAACAGTCAATTTCTTAAAAATGAAATGAGCTTTCATGAACTGTATTAATATTTATTACAAGTATTAATATTTAGGGTAGAATTTTGTTTAAATTTACATCATGTGTAAGTTGAAGTAGGTTTATTCAAAAAGCAAAGTTACAGCTGAATATATATTCAAATTAGATTTCCTGAATAATAGGAAAATTTATTCTGTTGCCTTTTATGATATATCTATATATTTGTAATTAATATTTTAGGATAATCAAGCCATTAAACCCACAGGACCTACCCTCTGTATTTTAACAACTCAAATTTACTACATGTTTTTTCATAAACTGAGTGGTATTTGCATGTATATCCAAAATATCATAGCAATAATCTAAATTTATGTTTTATATCGGAAAGAAAATAATGTATATTTTCATTTTGTTACAGAAAGGAATAGCTTAACATTTGCTGTGGACATTTCTACTGATTATCATGGTTTCCTCAGGCCATTCAACTGTGCTATCTTTTCCACTACCCCAAGGTGTAATTAAGAAAGGTGTTCATAACATAGGTTAAGCAAATTTGACAGTAATCAATTTGAAGCTTTTCTGATGGACTAAAATATGTTATTTCTGCTTTTACTGTCTCTATTTATCTAAGAAAGGAGGAAGGATTACTATATAAAGTATGTATAATAATTTTGAACCACAAATTTTGTATTTAGAATAAAGTAAATCCTTCAAATTTTTGTGTAATCAAATAAATTTTTTTTATAGTCAATTAAATGAAATGAGCTTTCATGAGCAGGATTAGTATTTAGTATACAATTTCTCCAGAATCTATCCTCTTTTCAAACATATAATTAGTGGAAGTAACTCCTATTGCTGATATGCAGTGTGAACTGCAGTAATCATATTAAGCAGCACCAAATATAATTATGGCTTTTTAAATTTTTCTGACCCTCTATATGGGTAGATTTGCATGTGTGATATAATAACTAAATCAAAATAAATATTACTTGAGGTAACAAATCCAATGAATGAATTTTATTAAACCTTAGAAGATACCTCAGTTTCTTCATATTCATATACAACTAATAAATTCAATGATTCTGGACACCATTCAGCTTTTTTTGTTTAATATATTGTTCCCAGAAAAATAGATACATCAGAAAAAAAGTTTCTCAAGAGCAGGAGCAATAAGTCCCTAAAAATTTTATGTGGTTTTAATAATTAAAATATTATGCATATTTCTTTATAAAATGAAATGGTATCTACATGTAATCTAACATGTTATAGCAACAATAATCAAAATTTATGTTCTATTTCAAGAAGAAATGGATATATAATCCCAATGAATGTTTCAGTAAGATCCATCTAGGCCATAGTATGTCTCCTTTTTCAAGATTGAGGCTTTCAGGAAAATGAAGTAGCAGATATTTGTAGAATCCAGTTGAATCAACAATAAAGTGCTGAAGTACTACTACGCATGATGAATGCTATGAAATTATTACATTTTAAGGATCCATATTTGATGATTTGTATGTGTGAGGATTACTATCAAGGTTTGTTCAATGTCAGTTTATTTATGAATGATGAATGATATATGTATGATATATATTTATGATATGATGAATATTTATGCATTCATGATTATCCAATGTAATTTTTGAAGCTCAGAAAAGTAAATTCAGAGAACAAAGTGTTCAAAATATAAATTGCTGTAGTATTTCATGTAAATTTAACCCTCTGTGGTTTTAAGTAATTTTCATTTAAGACTCACTTGAATTTTTCCATCAAAAAAGAGAATTATCCATAAAATATATCTTAATTTGGTTTTATGTGGAGTCTACCCTAGAAAAATCAGTTAAAAGAACTTTATGCACGGTATTCAAAAGAATTATTGGTAACTGTTTTTGATTCTGTAAAAAAGCTCACATTTTCTTTTAATATTTTCAGATCTGATAGAGGATTTGCAATTACATTTTTAGGATTATTACAACCATTTTAGTACATACCCCAATAATCAATACGAATATTCAGATCCTATGACCAAAAATCAATAGGACCAATAATAAAGATGCTGAAGCAGCACATTAATATGGATTTTTTTTTCAAATATTCAATATATGTTTACTTGCATATACAAAATGATGAGGTTCACAATCAAAGTACATAGAAACATTTGAGGTATTGAATTTCATTTTTAAAATTATAAGTAGCAGAATTATGCAGAAATATTGATGATCATATTGAGTGATGATAAATCCAATTTAACTTTTGAGGCTCAGAAATGTAAGTTAAGAGTAGAAAGTATTCTAAATAAAATTTGCTATAGGATTTGAGGTAAACTTAACACTTTTTAATTTCAATTATTTTTCATTCAGGACAATTAAATTTTGAAAGAATGGTGGAATTACTGCAATATTTATAAAGCTCTTTTAACAAATAAAAATCAAAAGAGCATTCTCCATCAAAATATCTTAATTTTGTTTTCTCTGTAACCTACCCCAGAAAAATCATTCATAACAACTTTATATGCAGAATATTCAAAACAATCATTGATAATTGTTTCTGATTTTTAAAAAGTTATCATATTTTTTTATATTTTTTCAGATATGGCAGAAGATTTTCAATTACATTTTTATGATTACTACAACAATTTGGGTACAAAATGCAATGAGACCAATAAACATGCCGAACCTACCCAAGAACATGGATTTTTCTATTCAAAAGATTCAATATGTGTGCATTGAGTTCAATGCTATATCAAAGATTTTATTGAATATTTGTAATTTCATATATACGATTTGCATCAGGTTCATTTACTAATTAATACACAATGGAATTCATATTATATGTTATTTATTGTAATATATATGTATATATATATATATATATATATATATATATATATATATATATATATATATATATATATATATATATATATATATATATATATATATATATATGTATATTGTTTATCGTAGGTGTAATACTGTAATGCAGTACAAAAGCGTTGGTCACGGTGTGATAAAAACATTCGAATGATTTTGGTTTTTTAAAGTTTGAACTTCAAATTGAACCACAGATTATTGTCACTATTGATGGTGCTACATAGACGATCTGGATTATTTCTGTGGATCTATATTTTCAGTGATCTGGCTACATAACCGATATGGCCGGTTAGGTGGATCTATATTTTTATTGATCAACTGATTTATGAATCTACTTATCTATTGATCAACTGATCTATTGATCAACTGATCTATTGATCAACTGATCTATTGATCAACTGATTCACTAGTCTATATAACTAAACGCGTAAGAGTTGTGAGGGGTAACAAAAACAAGTGACTATTGTATGGGGACTTTGAAGCGGAATAACTTGGGGGCGAGGGGTTTTTTTGGGTCCGCGATAATTTTCGGTGATAGATTGGGGTCGGGGCTTTCCAACGGTGTACGGCAATCGGGGGTAGGGGGCCCCGTTTGGGGGCTAGGGCCCCTCAAAATTTTTTTCAAAAAGTGCGCCCAGCCCAAACGGGGCCACTTGCGGGGACAATTCCTTCGGATTTCGGTAGCGTAAACGTTCGGAACGAGGTGGACACTTTTTACCGGATCGAAATCGGACGAAAAGGGGCCCAAAAAAATTTTTGAAAAAAAAACACCCATTTTTCGTCGAAAAAGGTACCCTCACCTTTTGCGGAACTCCTCCTAGGATAATTCACGTAGGGCGTTGTGGGGTATTTTCTTAGAAAGACTAGGGTTTGGGACAGTGCGTAGTCGGGGTTTCGTTTCGATCCGACCGGCGGTTCCGGAGATACCGATTTTCAAAATTTCCAAATTTTTTCGAAATTAAAAAATTACGAAAAAGACGCGATTCTTATGGCTCAGAAAGTTGGCTGGGTACCACCACTTTTAGGATTTTTCGTACAGTGTTGCAAATTCAACATATCTGTGCCATTCTTTTCCGTGCGATAGAAAGAGCGCACGTCGACAACGAAAAACGCTGTCGGTTGCCGTATTCTCCTACCTTCCCTTATTGGCTAAATTTGTCATGTGACCGTGCTGTAAGCACCGTTAAACGAACGTTGTTCGAACTACATTCGTTCGAACACATAGGCGTAGAACATAGTTTGACAATTCGACGGACATTTTGAAATTTTCGATTTCCAATTAATTTCATGCAATTTATGGATGGAAAAATACATTTACGGCTCTACAGGTAAGTTTTATTCATTTAAAATGTATGCAAATACTTTCGTTCATCGATAATGTCATTTTTCTCTTCAGATAATTATTTTTTATTGCGATACTGTACACGGCGCACGCCGCTGCATCTCCAATTTTCAAGCTTGATTTGAATGGAATGAAATATCGTATTACTTTCGACGGGAACATAATTTGACATTTCGACGGACATTTTGAAATTTTCAATTCTCAATTAATTTCGTGCAATTTATGGATGAAATAATACATTTGAGGCTCTACAGGTAAGTTTTATTCTTTTAAAATGTGTGTATAAATACTTTTGTTTATCGATAATGTCATTTTTCTTTTGAAATAATTAATTTTCATTCACGGCGGTAGCCGCTGCATTTCCAATTTTCAACTCTGAATTGAATGGAATGAAAAATCGTATATTTGCACACTTTTCTAATGAAATTATTTCAGAATGTATATCAAAATAGCTACTTATCAAGATTACGACGGAGATAAATAAGTATTTTCGTTGGATTAGCGTAATTACATGTGTTTGAATAGATCGCGTTCAGAGGTCATAACCTTTACAGGTAGGTTTGGAAAAATACGTAAAAATAACCTTTAATCAATAATATTGATTTCAGGATTAATTCTTTTGACTCAAATTCACTGTGAAATGAATTTCAATTTAATTCAATGCTCTCGATGGAAGAACAGAAAATGCTACCTAGGACAATTTGGATGGAATGAATTCTCACAAATATGAAGAATACATACACATTGAACCCATCTCTATGTTATAACCAAACATATTACCCCAATTTCAATCAATAATATTGAGAAATCACAGGATATAATTCAGCAGTATAGTGAGACACCTTACAATGTACAAGTTATAATGGGGCCAAGTAATAACATCTTAAGCAGCTTTGGGCAATATTAAAAAAGGTAGGTACACCTAAATTCGTTTAATAGAAACGGTGGTAATCATGCTCTACGTGTTTTGCGTATTTAATGTAGAAAAACTGTGCTAAACAACGACATTTCTGTTGTATTCCAGTATTTTCAAGAATTACTATACATTCAATGAGATTCTGAGGATAACCGTAACCACCAGGGTCCATACCAAGTTCTCGCTATTCCAATATTGAGCATGGAAAGAAGTTCTTATGCAGTAAACATAATATTAAACGATTTTGAGCTGCTCTGGTGGACAAGAATGAACAATTTGTGATTTGGTTGGATACATATATAGCTAATTGCAATGGGAAAAGGATTACTGAATCAAAGTATGTAGAATAATTTTGAGATTATGAAATCAATGTATTAAATTTTCTAAATTTTTGAATATTCATAAATACCATTGTCACAGACATTGTGTTTTGCATATTTCATGTATTAAAAGTATGCTAAACAACATTTCTGTTGTATTTCAGGATTCTCAAGAATTATTATACATTCAATGAGGATCTGAGGATAAACGTAACCACCAGGGTCCATACCAAGTTCTCGCTATTTCAAGATTGAGCATGAAAAGAAGTTTTTCTGAAGTAAATGTAATATTAGATGGTTTTGAGCTGTTCTGGTGGACAAGAATGAGTGATATTTGATATTGTTGGATCCATATATATCTATTTTCAATTGGAAAAGGATTACTGAAGCAAAGTATGTACAATAATTTGGACTAACAAGTTCAATGTATTAAAAATTTCACGTTTTCTATTTTCATAAATATTTGCACAATGTCACAGTGGTTCTGAGCTTAAATTATTGAGTACAGTTAAATAAAGCTTAATAATTGATACAAACAATGATTAAAGCTCATGAACACAATTAGTAGTTAGTGTAGAATTCAACGATAATTTACAAAATGTGTAATATTTAACATATTCCATCTCAATTATAAATGCATGAAAAATATATCAATATATTCACATGTAGAATGATAATACAGCCATTATAATGTACATTTTTATTTTATTGCAGGTAGCAGTAGCTAAACCTTTTCAGTGAAAAATCTACAGTTTCTCATGATGTTTTACAAGCCACATTGGAGCTGTTTTGTGTTTTGTGTGATGATTTGGAGCTGTTCTGGAACACAAGAATGAGCAATTTTTGATTAAATTGGATTCATATATTGCTAATTGCAATTGGCAAAGGATTACTGAATCTAAGTATGTACTATAATTTAGAGTAACAAACTCAATGCTTAAAATTACTTGAATTTTTACTTTTTCATAAATATCTAGACTATGCTACAGAGATTCTGAGTTTAAATTATTGGGTACAGTTTAGTAAAGCTTAATAATTAATAGAAACAATAACTGAAGCCTTTGTAGTCAATAAGTATTTAGTGTATAGATATACATGTAAATTTATATAATTTATGCAATAATGAAATACAAAATTACTTACAAAATGAAATACCCATAATAAAGTATATTTCTATTTTTCTTTAGGATATCCTCAAGTTTTTCATGGTTTTCCTTGGGCCTTTCAACTGTGCTATCTTTCCCACTACCCCAAGGTGCAAGGAAGAAATGAGGTTCACAACTATTGATTGGTTTCAACTGAATAGGACAAAAGATTTGGCTACATTGGATCCATATACTGCTAATTGCAATTGGTAAAGGATTGTTGAATCAAAGTAAGTTGAATAATTTGTAGATTATGAATTCAATGTATTAAATTAGTTGAATTTTTCTATTTTCAAGAATATCTAGACAACGCTACAGAGATTCTGGGCTCAAATTATTGAGTATTGTTTTGTAAAGCCTATTTCGTAGAAAAAATAATTAGGTCTTAGGTATAAAATCAGTAATTACTGTAGAATTCAACTTTAATTTACAAAATTTGTAATATTTCACATATTTCTTTTCAATTCTGAATGCATGGTTATCTATATGAATATATCTATATGTAAATAATATGATTTACAAGTTTAATAGCCATTATAATGTATATTTTTATTCTGTTATAGGAAGGAATAGCTTAACATTTCCTGAGGATCATTCTGCAAGTTTTCATGGTTTTCCTTGGGTCATTTAACTGTGCTATCTTTCCCACTACTCCAAGGTGCAATTAAGAAATGGGGTTCACACTATTGATTGGTTTTGACACAATAGATGACAATTTGCAGCTGCTCTGGTGGATAAGAATGAGCAATTTTGGCTACATTGGATCCATATACTGCTAATTGCAATTGGTAAAGGATTGTTGAATAAAGGTAAGTAGAATAATTTTTAGATTATGAATTCAAAAGATTCAATTTGTTGAATTTTTGAATGCTATAGAGATTCTGGGCTCAAATTATTGAGGACTGTTTTGTAAAACCTATTTGGTAGAAAAAATAATTAGATCTTAGGTATAAAATTAATAATTACTGTAGAATTCAACTTTGATTTACAAAATTTGTAATATTTCACATATTCCTTTTCAATTCTGAATGCATCAATATCTATATGAACATATCTATATGTAAATAATATGATTTACAACTTGAAATAGCCATTATAATTTATATTTTTATTTTATTATAGGAAGGAATAGCTTAACATTTCTGTGGACATTCTACAAGTTTTCATGGTTTTCCTTGGGTCATTTAACTGTGTTATCTTTCCACTACTCCAAGGTGCAGTGGAGAAAGGAAGATCAAACTATTGGGTTTAAGCAAATATGACAATAATCAATTTGAAGCTTTTCTGGTGGACTAAAATATGTTATTTCTGCTTTTACTGCCGTGATTCATCTTAAGAAGGAGAAAGGGTTACTACAATAAAGTACGTATAATATTATAATACAAAATATATATAATTATAATATTATATATTTTTGTATTTAGAATAAAGTGAATTTCTCAAAATTATTCTGTAATCAAAGAAATGTTCTGAAGAGTTAATTTAATGAAAATGAAATGAGGTTCCA
The DNA here is from genome assembly GCA_030704895.1 of Henosepilachna vigintioctopunctata. Lineage (NCBI taxonomy): Eukaryota > Metazoa > Arthropoda > Insecta > Coleoptera > Coccinellidae > Henosepilachna > Henosepilachna vigintioctopunctata. The sequence continues at coordinate 1,896,615 of JARQZJ010000106.1, read as the reverse complement.
TAAATTGTATTAGTATTTAGGTAGAATTTTGTTTAAATTTACACCATGTGTAAGTTAAAGTAGATTCATTGAAAAATCAAAGTTATAGCTGAAATATATATCCAAATTAGAATATCATAAATATTTGGAAATTTTATTCTGTTGCCGTTTATGATATGCCTATACATTTATAATTAATATTCAAAGATAATGGAGCCATTAAACTCACAGGACCTACCCTCTGTATTTTAACAACTTAAATTCATTACATATTTTTTATATAATAACATAAATTTACTACATATTTCTCATAAACTGAGTAGTATCTGCATGTATATACTAAATATCATAGCAATAATTCAAATTTAAGTTTCATTTCAGAAAGAAAATCATATATATTTGATTTTCAAATTGAAATAGCCTTTATAATGCATATTTCCATTTTGTTATAGGAAGAAATAGCTTAATGTTTGCTGTGGACATTTCTACAGATTTTCATGGTTTACTCAGGCTATTCAACTGCTATTTTTCCCACTACCCCAAGGTGCAATGGAGAAAGGTAGTTCATAACTATTGGGTTCAAGTAAACATGACAATAACCAATTTGAAGCTTTTCTGGTGGACACAAATAGTTAATTTCTGCATTAATTCTTCATAAATCAAGGCAGTAGTCTTGATTTATCTCAGGAAGGAGGAAGGATTATACAATAAAGTATGTATAAAAAGATGAAGCCACATATCTTATATTAAGAATAAAGTAAATTCTTTCCAATTATTATGTAATCAAATAAATATCCTGAATATTATTCAATTCAATGAAAATGAAATAAGCTTTCATGAGCAGGATTACTATGTAGTATAGACTTTCTACAGAATCTCTCCTCCTTTCAAACATACAATAAGTAGAATTAATTTATATAATTGCTGATATGCAGTGTGAACCACAGTAAACATATTAAGCAGCAAATAAATCAGGATATTTCAATTTTACTGACTCCCTGTATTATATGTGTGAAATGATAAATAAATCAAATTATAATTATTTAAGATGAAAAATCCAACGCATCAATTTAGTTCAATTTCTTCATATTTAGAAATAACTGTAATATGTTCCTGTTATTATAATCTAATAATTATTTTGGATCCCATTCAGATCATATTGTTCAGTAGGTGGTTCTGGGAATAAGATATACATTACAAAAATTATTTTCAAGATCCATAATTATTGTAGAATTATATATGAATGTAACATCTATAATTTGAGGCATTGCATTGAATTTTTGCAATTTTCACAAACGTTTTGAAAAAATGCATTGAAATAACTTTTATTCCACAATGCCTTCCACAAAAAAAATTATTCAAAACCACTTTTCTAATAGGGCACCCAGTAATCAGGATCTATACTATTTTTTCTGAAAATATGTTTCCAAATATCCCTTTTTCTATTCTAATTACATAAATTTATGTTCTGTTTCAGAAAGGAATGGTTTAAGATTTCCAATGAATGTATAGATACATCTAGGCCAAAATATTATCTGGGTTTTTCAAGATTCAGTGACATGAAGTAGCAGATACTGTAAAAATCCTGTTAAATCAACAATGACTGTGCTGAAGCAGTTCACATGGTGAATGCTATGAAATTATCAAATTTAATGCCTCTATATTTGGTTATTTGTACGTGTGAGGATTACTATATCAAGGTTTGTATAATTTTATTTTATTGCTTGACCACAATTTCTCAAAACTCATAAACCATTTCATAATTATTCAATGATGATGAACATTTATAAATTCATGATTATCCAATGTAATTTTTGAAACTCAGAAAAGTAAATTCAGAGAACAAAATATTCAAAATAGAAATTGGTGTAGTATTTGATGTAAATTTAAACCTCTGTGGTTTTAAGTAATTTTCATTAAACACTTCAATTTTGAAAGAATTGTGTAATTACTGCAGTTTTTATAGAGATCTTTAAACAATTATGGATCAAAAGAGCATTATCCATAAAAATATCTCAATTTGGTTTTCTCTGGAGTCTACCCCAGAAAAATTATTCAAAATAACTTTATGCAGATTATTCAATAGGATTATTGGTAAATGTTTCTGATCCTGTAAAAATGCTCACATTTTCTTCTCATTTTTTCAGATCTGATAGAGGGTTTCAATTACATTTTTCGGATTACTAAACCCTTTGTGTATATATCCCAAGAATTACTATGAATATTCAGATCGTATGAACTAACTCAATAGGACCAATAATAAAGATGCTGATTCAGCACAAGAATATGGAGTTTTCTATTCAAAAGATTCCATATGTGTTTACTTGCATATACAAATCGATGAGGTACCAATCAAAGTATGTAGAAACATTTGAAGTAACGAATTTCATTTTTAAAATTACCTCAATTTCTTCAAATTCATAAATATAACTATATACTATTCTAAATCACCTATGAAATAATAAATCCTATTAAAAACCATTAAGGCCAATAATAAACATGCTGAAGAATAACAAGATTATGTTTTTGTATTCAAAAGATTTGTTATATATATATATATATATATATATATATATATATATATATATATAATACTTGCATATAGCAAAAGAAGAGGTGCTTCATCAAATTACGTAAATTCATTTGGGGTAACATTCCATTTCTAAAACTATAAATTTCTTCAAATTTATAAATAGATATATTTTCAGAAAATTTAAAATTTTTTATTCAAAATTTTGAAATTTTGAATTGAAAGTAGAGGTGAATCAGTTTTCAAGCTGAAATATTGAACAAATTATGTTGTGCCATGTTCAGAGCAATTTATTGCAAATGTATCATTTTATTTCTAATTTAAATGATACCTACATGAATCTAAATAAAAATTTGAAAATATAGAAATGAATATTTTGCATATATATTTCAGTTTGCAATGTTATATTAATTCAACAAAAATAGCGAACTAATTTTATAATTATAAAGCAATTTCAATAATTAAACATTACTGATTCAGTTAAGGCAAGGTCAGAAATTGCCGTAGTATTTGAGAAAAATTTAACCATGTTTGATTTCAAGTTATTTCCATTAAAGACTCTAGATTCAAATTTTTAAACCATGATGGAATTACAAAATATATATCTTTTGTGTTGAGCCTGCTTCAGAAAATCATCTAAAGAACTTTATATAGCTATCCAAAACAATTATAGCAAACTGTTTCTGATTCTCAAAATATGCTCACGATTGTTTTGTTTTTCAGATATAGTAGAAGGTTTTCAATTACATTTGAGGGATTAGAACAACCACTTGGGTCCATATTTCAAGATTCACTATTAAGAGATAGATCCTATTGCTGAAACCCATTAGGATGAACAATGAAACATGCTAATGCAACACAAGTGTGTGGATCTTATTTATTGGCCAGATTCTCTATACGTTTACTTTCATATACAACAGGATAGGTATTAGAGTAGAATACTTATTTATAAAATTACCTCAGTTTGCCCAAATTTATGAAACTATTCAGAAATTATTTTCCAAAATTAGAAATTTGGAGAATGTAGGAGAAAATCAGTTAATCAGTAGAAATGTGTAGAAAATTATATAGTGCTAACAAAAAGTACATTATATAAATACTTCATTTATCACATATATAGATAGGCAGAATCTTTCAGCTTGCAATTTTATGTTAACTTAAAAGAAATAGCTTAGCTTAGTATATTATGCAGAAATATAAATGATAATCAAACAAAATGACAAATCCAATGTAATTTTTGAGGCTTGGAAATGTAAATTCAGATTATAAAGTATTCAAGATAGAAATTGCAGTAGTATTTGAGGTAAATTTGACCCTATGTAATTTCAATTACTTTTCATTTAACACCAAATAAGATTCAAAAGAGCATTCTCCATCAATATATCTTAATTATATAATTAATTAATATTATTTATTAACTCTAATTATTACTTCCATATGAAAAAGTATGAGGTGCTTCATCAAATTACGTAGAATTATTTTATAATTATTCTTCATCAAAATATCTTACTTTGGTTTTCTGTGAACTGTACCCTAGAAAAATCATTTAAAAGAACTTTATGCACAGTATTCAAAACACTTTCTAAACATTGAAAATTGTTTATGATTTTGAAAAATTCTCATATGTTTTTTTATTTTTTCAGATGTGGTAGAACATTTTCAACAATTTGGGTATAAAATTCAATGGGACCAATAAACATGCCGAACCTGCAGGAGAATATTGATTTTTCAATTCAAAAGAATTAATATATGTTTACTTGCATATACAATATAATAGCTTTGTTTATACCTGAAGATACTTCCTAAATTGCCCAATATATAAACTACTATTGAACACTATGAAGAAAATTTAAGATCCATAATATTGTAAAATTTGGAAATTTTGGAGAAACATTATCTTGCTTGATTATCTATATCAATAAAAAAAAAATATCATAATGATTTCTCCTGTAATTCCTAAGAAAATTCAAACATATTTGTAACATGCATAACATTTTTCATTTTGAATTCTCCAAATGAAATGTACGTTAAACTATATCAAAGATTTTGTTGAATATTAGTAATTCCATATATACGATTTGCATCATGTTTATTTATTAATTATACACAATGAAATTAATATTATATATATTTATTGCAATATATATATATATATATATATATATATATATATATATATATATATAACCCCTATATATGTTTATAGTAGGTTTAATACTGCAATGCAGTACAAAAGCGTTGGTCACGGTGTGATAAAAACATTTAAATAATTTTGGTTTTTTACAGTTTAAACTTCAAATTGAACCACAGATTACTATTCTCACTATTGATGGTGCTCCAACGATCTGGATTATTTCTGTGGATCTATATTTTCAATGATCTGGCTACATAGCCGATTTGGCCGGTTAGATGGATCTATATTTTCATTGATCTGCCCGTTTATATGGATCTATATTTTTATTGATCTACTTATTTTGATTGATTTATTGATTTACCAATCTATTGATCTGAACCCTCACTAGTCTATATAACTAAACGCGTAAGAGTCGTGAGGGGTAACAAAAACAAGTGACTATTGTATGGGGACTTTGAAGTGGAATAACTTGCGGGGACGGGGGTTTTTTGGGTCCGCGATAATTTTCTGTGATAGATTGGGGTCGGGGCTTTCCAACGGTGTACGGCAATCGGGGGTAGGGGGCCCCGTTTGGGGGCTAGGGCCCCTCGAAATTTTTTTCAAAAAGTGCGCCCAGCCCAAACGGGGCCACTTGCGGGGACAATTCCTTCGGATTTCGGTAGCGTAAACGTTCGGAACGAGGTGGACACTTTTTACCGGATCGAAATCGGACGAAAAGGGGCCCAAAAAAATTTTTGAAAAAAAAACACCCATTTTTCGGACCAAAAAGGTACCCTCACCTTTTGCGGAACTCCTCCTAGGATAATTCACGTAGGGCGTTGTGGGGTATTTTCTTAGAAAGACTAGGGTTTGGGACAGTGCGTAGTCGGGGTTTCGTTTCGATCCGACCGGCGGTCCGGAGATACCGATTTTCAAAATTTCCAAATGTTTTCGAAATTAAAAAATTACGAAAAAGACGCGATTCTTATGGCTCAGAAAGTTGGCTGGGTACCACCACTTTTAGGATTTTTCGTCCAGTGTTGCAAATTTAACATATCTGTGCCTTTCTTTTCCGTGCGATAGAAAGAGCGCACGTCGACAACGAAAAACGCTGTCGGTTGCCGTATTCTCCTACCTTCCCTTATTGGCCAAATTTGTCATGTGACCGTGCTGTAAGCTCCGTGAAACGAACGTTGTTCGAACTACATTCGATCGAACACATAGGCGTAGAACATAGTTTGACAATTTGACGGACATTTTGAAATTTTCGATTTCCAATTAATTTCATGCAATTTATGGATGGAAAAATACATTTACGGCTCTACAGGTAAGTTTTATTCATTTAAAATGTATGCAAATACTTTCGTTCATCGATAATGTCATTTTTCTCTTCAGATAATTATTTTTTATTGCGATACTGTACACGGCGCACGCCGCTGCATCTCCAATTTTCAAGCTTGATTTGAATGGAATGAAATATCGTATTACTTTCGACGGGAACATAATTTGATATTTCGACGGACATTTTGAAATTTTCAATTCTCAATTAATTTCGTGCAATTTATGGATGAAATAATACATTTGAGGCTCTACAGGTAAGTTTTATTCTTTTAAAATGTGTGTATAAATACTTTTGTTTATCGATAATGTCATTTTTCTTTTGAAATAATTAATTTTCATTCACGGCGGTAGCCGCTGCATTTCCAATTTTCAACTCTGAATTGAATGGAATGAAAAATCGTATATTTGCACACTTTTCTAATGAAATTATTTCAGAATGTATATCAAAATAGCTACTTATCAAGATTACGACGGAGATAAATAAGTATTTTCGTTGGATTAGCGTAATTACATGTGTTTGAATAGATCGCGTTCAGAGGTCATAACCTTTACAGGTAGGTTTGGAAAAATACGAAAATAACCTTTAATCAATAATATTGATTTCAGGATTAATTCTTTTGACTCAAATTCACTGTGAAATGAATTTCAATTCAATTCAATGCTCTCGATGGAAGAACAGAAAATGCTACCTAGGACAATTTGGATGGAATGAATTCTCACAAATATGAAGAATACATACACATTGAACCCATCTCTATGTTATAACCAAACATATTACCCCAATTTCAATCAATAATATTGAGAAATCACAGGATATAATTCAGCAGTATAGTGAGACACCTTACAATGTACAAGTTATAATGGGGCCAAGTAATAACATCTTAAGCAGCTTTGGGCAATATTAAAAAAGGTAGGTACACCTAAATTCGTTTAATAGAAACGGTGGTAATCATGCTCTACGCGTTTTGCGTATTTAATGTAGAAAAACTGTGCTAAACAACGACATTTCTGTTGTATTCCAGTATTTTCAAGAATTACTATACATTCAATGAGATTCTGAGGATAACCGTAAGCACCAGGGTCCATACCAAGTTCTCGCTATTCCAATATTGAGCATGGAAAGAAGTTCTTATGCAGTAAACATAATATTAAACGATTTTAAGCTGCTCTGGTGCACAAGAATGAACAATTTGTGATTTGGTTGGATACATATATAGCTAATTGCAATGGGAAAAGGATTACTGAATCAAAGTATGTAGAATAATTTTGAGATTATGAAATCAATGTATTAAATTTTCTAAATTTTTGAATATTCATAAATACCATTGTCACAGACATTGTGTTATGCATATTTCATGTAATAAAAGTATGCTAAACAACATTTCTGTTGTATTTCAGGATTCTCAAGAATTATTATACATTCAGTGAGGATCTGAGGATAAACGTAACCACCAGGGTCCATACCAAGTTCTCGCTATTTCAAGATTGAGCATGAAAAGAAGTTTTTCTGAAGTAAATGTTATATTAGATGGTTTTGAGCTGTTCTGGTGGACAAGAATGAGTATTATTTGATATTGTTGGATCCATATATATCTATTTTCAATTGGAAAAGGATTACTGAAGCAAAGTATGTACAATAATTTGGACTAACAAGTTCAATGTATTAAAAATTTCACGTTTTCTATTTTCATAAATATTTGCACAATGTCACAGTGGTTCTGAGCTTAAATTATTGAGTACAGTTAAATAAAGCTTAATAATTGATACAAACAATGATTAAAGCTCATGAACACAATTAGTAGTTAGTGTAGAATTCAACGATAATTTACAAAATGTGTAATATTTAACATATTCCATCTCAATTATAAATGCATGAAAAATATATCAATATATTCACATTTAGAATGATAATACAGCCATTATAATGTACATTTTTATTTTATTGCAGGTAGCAGTAGCTAAACCTTTTCAGTGAAAAATCTACAGGTTCTCATGATGTTTTACAAGCCACATTGGAGCTGTTTTGTGTTTTGTGTGATGATTTGGAGCTGTTCTGGAGGACAAGAATGAGCAATTTTTGATTAAATTGGATTCATATATTGCTAATTGCAATTGGCAAAGGATTACTTAATCTAAGTATGTACTATAATTTAGAGTAACAAACTCAATGCTTAAAATTACTTGAATTTTTACTTTTTCATAAATATCTAGACTATGCTACAGAGATTCTGAGTTTAAATTATTGGGTACAGTTTAGTAAAGCTTAATAATTAATAGAAACAATAACTGAAGCCTTTGTAGTCAATAAGTATTTAGTGTATAGATATACATGTAAATTTATATAATTTATAAATAATGAAATACAAAATTACTTACAAAATGAAATACCCATAATAAAGTATATTTCTATTTTTCTTTAGGATATCCTCAAGTTTTTCATGGTTTTCCTTGGGCCTTTCAACTGTGCTATCTTTCCCACTACCCCAAGGTGCAAGGAAGAAATGAGGTTCACAACTATTGATTGGTTTCAACTGAATAGGACAAAAGATTTGGCTACATTGGATCCATATATGCTGCTAATTGCAATTGGTAAAGGATTGTTGAATCAAAGTAAGTTGAATAATTTGTAGATTATGAATTCAATGTATTAAATTAGTTGAATTTTTCTATTTTCAAGAATATCTAGACAACGCTACAGAGATTCTGGGCTCAAAATATTGAGTATTGTTTTGTAAAGCCTATTTGGTAGAAAAAATAATTAGATTTTAGGTATAAAATCAGTAATTACTGTAGAATTCAACTTTAATTTACAAAATTTGTAATATTTCACATATTCCTTTTCAATTCTGAATGCATGGTTATCTATATGAATATATCTATATGTAAATAATATGATTTACAAGTTTAAATAGCCATTATAATGTATATTTTTATTCTGTTATAGGAAGGAATAGCTTAACATTTCCTGAGGATCATTCTGCAAGTTTTCATGGTTTTCCTTGGGTCATTTAACTGTGCTATCTTTCCCACTACTCCAAGGTGCAATTAAGAAATGGGGTTCACACCTATTGATTGGTTTTGACACAATAGATGACAATTTGGAGCTGCTCTGGTGGACAAGAATGAGCAATTTTGGCTACATTGGATCCATATACTGCTAATTGCAATTGGCAAAGGATTGTTGAATAAAAGTAAATAGAATAATTTGTAGATTATGAATTCATTATATTAAATTAGTTGAATTTCTGAATGCTATAGAGATTCTGGGCTCAAATTATTGAGTACTGTTTTGTAAAGCCTATTTGGTAGAAATAATAATTAGATCTTAGGTATAAAATTAATAATTACTGTAGAATTCAACTTTGATTTACAAAATTTGTAATATTTCACATATTCCTTTTCAATTCTGAATGCATGTTTATCTATATGAATATATCTATATGTAAATAATATGATTTACAACTTGAAATAGCCATTATAATTTATATTTTTATTTTATTATAGGAAGGAATAGCTTAACATTCTCTGTGGACATTCTACAAGTTTTCATGGTTTTCCTTGGGTCATTTAACTGTGTTGCCTTTCCCACTACTCCAAGGTGCAGTGGAGAAAGGAAGATCAAAACTATTGGGTTTAAGCAAATATGACAATAATCAATTTGAAGCTTTTCTGGTGGACTAAAATATGTTATTTCTGCTTTTACTGCCGTGATTCATCTTAAGAAGGAGAAAGGGTTACTACAATAAAGTACGTATAATATTATAATACAAAATATATATAATTATAATATTATATATATTTTGTATTTAGAATAAAGTGAATTTCTCAAAATTATTCTGTAATCGAAGAAATGTTCTGAAGAGTTAATTTAATGAAAATGAAATGAGGTTCCATAAATTGTATTAGTATTTAAGGTAGAATTTTGTTTAAATTTACACCATGTGTAAGTTTAAGTAAAATTCTACCGTAAGTGTAAGTAGGTTCATTCAAAAAGCAAAGTTATAGCTGAAAATATATCCAAATTAGAACATCATAAATATTTGGAAATTTTATTCTCTTGCCTTTTATGATATGCCTATACATTTATAATTAATATTCAAGGATAATGGAGCCATTAAACTCACAGGGTAACGTCTGTATTTTAGCAACATAAATTTACTACATATTTTTCATAAACTGAGTAGTATCTGCATGTATATACATAATATCATAGCAATAATTCAAATGTATGTTTCATTTCAGAAAGAAAATCATATATATTTGATTTTCAAATTGAAATAGCCTTTATAATGCATATTTCCATTTTGTTATAGGAAGAAATAGCTTAATGTTTGCTGTGGACATTTCTACAGATTTTCATGGTTTACTCAGGCTATTCAACTGCTATTTTTCCCACTACACCAAGGTGCAATGGAGAAAGGTAGTTCATAACTATTGGGTTCAAGTAAACATGACAATAACCAATTTGAAGCTTTTCTGGTGGACACAAATAGTTAATTTCTGCATTAATTCTTCATAAATCAAGGCAGTAGTCTTGATTTATCTCAGGAAGGAGCAAGGATTATACAATAAAGTATGTATAAAAAGATGAAGCCACATATCTTATATTAAGAATAAAGTAAATTCCTTCCAATTATTATGTAATCAAATACATATCCTGAATATTATTCAATTCAATGAAAATGAAATAAGCTTTCATGAGCAGGATTACTATGTAGTATAGACTTTCTACAGAAGCTCTCCTGCTTTCAAACATACAATAAGTAGAATTAATTTATATAATTGCTGATTGCAGTGTGAACCACAGTAAACATATTAAGCAGCAAATAAATCAGGATATTTCAATTTTACTGACTCCCTGTATTATATGTGTGAAATGATAAATAAATCAAATTATAATTATTTAAAAATCCAACGCATCAATTTAGTTCAATTTCTTCATATTTAGAAATAACTGTAATATGTTCCTGTTATTATAATCTAATAATTATTTTGGATCCCATTCAGATCATATTGTTCAGTAGGTGGTTCTGGGAATAAGATGTACATTACAAAAAATATTTTCAAGATCCATAATTATTGTAGAATTATATATGAATGTAACATCTATAATTTGAGGCATTGCATTGAATTTTTGCAATTTTCACAAAACGTTTTGAAAAAATGCATTGAAATAACTTTTATTCCACAATGCCTTCCACAAAAAAAATTATTCAAAACCACTTTTCTAATAGGGCACCCAGTAATCAGGATCTATACTATTTTTTCTCAAAATATGTTTTCCAAATATCCCTTTTTCTATTCTAATTACATAAATTTATGTTCTGTTTCAGAAAGGAATGCTTTAAGATTTCCAATGAATGTATAGATACATCTAGGCCAAAATATTATCTGGGTTTTTCAAGATTCAGTGACATGAAGTAGCAGATACTGTTAAAATCCTGTTAAATCAACAATGACTGTGCTGAAGCAGTTCACATGGTGAATGCTATGAAATATACCTCTATATTTGGTTATTTGTACGTGTGAGGATTACTATATCAAGGTTTGTATAATTTTATTTTATTGCTTGACCACAATTTCTTAAAACTCATAAACCATTTCATAATTATTCAATGATGATGAACATTTATAAATTCATGATTATCCAATGTAATTTTTGAAACTCAGAAAAGTAAATTCAGAGAACAAAATATTCAAAATAGAAATTGGTGTAGTATTTGATGTAAATTTAACTCTCTGTGGTTTTAAGAAATTTTCATTAAACACTTCAATTTTGAAAGAATTGTGTAGTTACTGCAGTTTTTATAGAGATCTTTAAACAATTATGGATCAAAAGAGCATTATCCATAAAAATATCTCAATTTGGTTTTCTCTGGAGTCTACCCCAGAAAAATTATTCAAAATAACTTTATGCAGATTATTCAATAGGATTATTGGTAAATCTTTCTGATCCTGTAAAAATGCTCACATTTTCTTCTCATTTTTTCAGATCTGATAGAGGGTTTCAATTACATTTTTCGGATTACTAAACCCTTTGTGTATATATCCCAAGAATTACTATGAATATTCAGATTGTATGAACTAACTCAATAGGACCAATAATAAAGATGCTGATTCAGCACAAGAATATGGAGTTTTCTATTCAAAAGACTCCATATGTGTTTACTTGCATATACAAATCGATGAGGTACCAATCAAAGTATGTAGAAACATTTGAAGTAACGAATTTCATTTTTAAAATTACCTCAATTTCTTCAAATTCATGAATATAACTATATAATATTCTAAATCACCTATGAAATAATAAATCCTATTAAAAACCATTAAGGCCAATAATAAACATGCTGAAGAATAACAAGATTATGTTTTTTGTATTCAAAAGATTTGTTATATATATATATATATATATATATATATATATATATATATATATATATATATATATATATATATATATATATATATATATATATATATATATATATATATATATATATATATATATATATATATATATATATATATATATATATATATATATATATATATATATATATATATATATATATATATATATATATACTTGCATATAGCAAAACAAGAGGTGCTTCATCAAATTACGTAAATTCATTTGGGGTAACATTCCATTTCTAAAACTATATAAATTTCTTCAAATTTATAAATAGATATAATATTTTCAGAAAATTCAAAATTTTTTATTCAAAATTTTGAAATTTTGAATTGAAAGTAGAGGTGAATCAGTTTTCAAGCTGAAATATTGAACAAATTATGTTGTGCCATGTTCAGAGCAATTTATTGCAAATGTATCATTTTATTTCTAATTTAAATGATACCTACATGAATCTAAATAAAAATTTGAAAATATAGAAATGAATATTTTGCATATATATTTCAGTTTGCAATGTTATATTAATTCAACAGAAATAGCGAACTAATTTTATAATTATAAAGCAATTTCAATAATTAAACATTACTGATTCAGTTAAGGCAAGGTCAGAAATTGCCGTAGTATTTGAGAAAAATTTAACCATGTTTGATTTCAAGTTATTTCCATTAAAGACTTTAGATTCAAATTTTTAAACCATGATGGAATTACAAAATATATATCTTTTGTGTTGAGCTTACTTCAGAAAATCATCTAAAGAACTTTATATAGCTATCCAAAACAATTATAGCAAACTGTTTCTGATTCTCAAAATATGCTCACGATTGTTTTGTTTTTCAGATATAGGAGAAGGTTTTCAATTACATTTGGGGGATTAGAACAACCACTTGGGTCCATATTTCAAGATTCACTATTAAGAGATAGATCCTATTGCTGAAACCCATTAGGATGAACAATGAAACATGCTAATGCAACACAAGTGTGTGGATCTTATTTATTGGCCAGATTCTCTATACGTTTACTTTCATATACAATAGGATGAGGTACTTAGTCAAAGTAGAATTATTTGGAATACTAAATACTTCATTTATCACATATATAGATAGGCAGAATCTTTCAGCTTGCAATGTTACGTTAACTTAAAAGAAAGAGCTTAGTAATTATGCAGAAATATAAATGATAATCAAACAAAATGACAAATCCAATGTAATTTTTGAGGCTTGGAAATGTAAATTCAGATTATAAAGTATTCAAGATAGAAATTGCAGTAGTATTTGAGGTAAATTTGACCCTATGTAATTTCAATTACTTTTCATTTAAGACCAAATAAGATTCAAAAGAGCATTCTCCATCAATATATCTTAATTATATAATTAATTAATATTATTTATTAACTCTAATTATTACTTCCATATGAAAAAGTATGAGGTGCTTCATCAAATTATGTAGAATTATTTTATAATTATTCTTCATCAAAATATCTTACTTTGGTTTTCTGTGAACTGTACCCTAGAAAAATCATTTAAAAGAACTTTATGCACAATATTCAAAACACTTTCTAAACATTGAAAATTGTTTTATGATTTTGAAAAAATTCTCATATGTTTTTTTATTTTTTCAGATGTGGTAGAACATTTTCAACAATTTGGGTATAAAATTCAATGGGACCAATAAACATGCCGAACCTGCAGGAGAATATTGATTTTTCAATTCAAAAGAATTAATATATGTTTACTTGCATATACAATATAATAGCTTTGTTTATACCTGAAGATACTTCCTAAATTGCCCAATATATAAACTACTATTGAACACTATGAAGAAAATTTAAGATCCATAATATTGTAAAATTTGGAAATTTTGGAGAAACATTACCTTGCTTGATTATCGATATCAATAAAAAAAATATATCATAATGATTTCTCCTGTAATTCCTAAGAAAATTCAAACATATTTGTAACATGCATAACATTTTTCATTTTGAATTCTCCAAATGAAATTTACGTTAAACTATATCAAAGATTTTGTTGAATATTAGTAATTCCATATATACGATTTGCATCATGTTTATTTATTAATTATACACAATGAAATTAATATTATTTATTGCAATATATATATATATATATATATATATATATATATATATATATATATATATATATATATATATATACATATATATAAATAAACCCCTATATAATGTTTATAGTAGGTTTAATACTGCAATGCAGTACAAAAGCGTTGGTCACGGTGTGATAAAAACATTTAAATAATTTTGGTTTTTTAAAGTTTAAACTTCAAATTGAACCACAGATTACTATTCTCACTATCGATGGTGCTCCAACGATCTGAATTATTTCTGTGGATCTATATTTTCAATGATCTGGCTACATAGCCGATTTGGCCGGTTAGATGGATCTATATTTTCATTGATCTGCCCGTTTATATGGAACTATATTTTTATTGATTTACCAATCTATTGATCTGAACCCTCACTAGTCTATATAACTAAACGCGTAAGAGTCGTGAGGGGTAACAAAAACAAGTGACTATTGTATGGGGACTTTGAAGTGGAATAACTTGCGGGGACGGGGGTTTTTTGGGTCCGCGATAATTTTCTGGTGATAGATTGGGGTCGGGGCTTTCCAACGGTGTACGGCAATCGGGGGTAGGGGGCCCCGTTTGGGGGCTAGGGCCCCTCGAAATTTTTTTCAAAAAGTGCGCCCAGCCCAAACGGGGCCACTTGCGGGGACAATTCCTTCGGATTTCGGTAGCGTAAACGTTCGGAACGAGGTGGACACTTTTTACCGGATCGAAATCGGACGAAAAGGGGCCCAAAAAAATTTTTGAAAAAAAAACACCCATTTTTCGGACCAAAAAGGTACCCTCACCTTTTGCGGAACTCCTCCTAGGATAATTCACGTAGGGCGTTGTGGGGTATTTTCTTAGAAAGACTAGGGTTTGGGACAGTGCGTAGTCGGGGTTTCGTTTCGATCCGACCGGCGGTTCCGGAGATACCGATTTTCAAAATTTCCGAATTTTTTCGAAATGTAGAAAATTACGAAAAAGATGCGATTCTTATGGCTCAGAAAGTTGGCTGTGTACCACCACTTTTAGGATTTTTCGTCCAGTGTTGCAAATTTAACATATCTGTGCCTTTCTTTTCCGTGCGATAGAAAGAGCGCACGTCGACAACGAAAAACGCTGTCGGTTACCATATTCTCCTACCTTCTCTTATTGGCTAAATTTATCATGTGACCGTGCTGTAAGCTCCGTGAAACGAACGTTGTTCGAACTACATTCGTTCGAACACATAGGCGTAGAACATAGTTTGACAATTTGACGGACATTTTGAAATTTTCGATTTCCAATTAATTTCATGCAATTTATGGATGGAAAAATACATTTACGGCTCTACAGGTAAGTTTTATTCATTTAAAATGTATGCAAATACTTTCGTTCATCGATAATGTCATTTTTCTCTTCAGATAATTATTTTTTATTGCGATACTGTACACGGCGCACGCCGCTGCATCTCCAATTTTCAAGCTTGATTTGAATGGAATGAAATATCGTATTACTTTCGACGGGAACATAATTTGACATTTCGACGGACATTTTGAAATTTTCAATTCTCAATTAATTTCGTGCAATTTATGGATGAAATAATACATTTGAGGCTCTACAGGTAAGTTTTATTCTTTTAAAATGTGTGTATAAATACTTTTGTTTATCGATAATGTCATTTTTCTTTTGAAATAATTAATTTTCATTCACGGCGGTAGCCGCTGCATTTCCAATTTTCAACTCTGAATTGAATGGAATGAAAAATCGTATATTTGCACACTTTTCTAATGAAATTATTTCAGAATGTATATCAAAATAGCTACTTATCAAGATTACGACGGAGATAAATAAGTATTTTCGTTGGATTAGCGTAATTACATGTGTTTGAATAGATCGCGTTCAGAGGTCATAACCTTTACAGGTAGGTTTGGAAAAATACGTAAAAATAACCTTTAATCAATAATATTGATTTCAGGATTAATTCTTTTGACTCAAATTCACTGTGAAATGAATTTCAATTCAATTCAATGCTCTCGATGGAAGAACAGAAAATGCTACCTAGGACAATTTGGATGGAATGAATTCTCACAAATATGAAGAATACATACACATTGAACCCATCTCTATGTTATAACCAAACATATTACCCCAATTTCAATCAATAATATTGAGAAATCACAGGATATAATTCAGCAGTATAGTGAGACACCTTACAATGTACAAGTTATAATGGGGCCAAGTAATAACATCTTAAGCAGCTTTGGGCAATATTAAAAAAGGTAGGTACACCTAAATTCGTTTAATAGAAACGGTGGTAATCATGCTCTACGCGTTTTGCGTATTTAATGTAGAAAAACTGTGCTAAACAACGACATTTCTGTTGTATTCCAGTATTTTCAAGAATTACTATACATTCAATGAGATTCTGAGGATAACCGTAACCACCAGGGTCCATACCAAGTTCTCGCTATTCCAATATTGAGCATGGAAAGAAGTTCTTATGCAGTAAACATAATATTAAACGATTTTAAGCTGCTCTGGTGGACAAGAATGAACAATTTGTGATTTGGTTGGATACATATATAGCTAATTGCAATGGGAAAAGGATTACTGAATCAAAGTATGTAGAATAATTTTGAGATTATGAAATCAATGTATTAAATTTTCTAAATTTTTGAATATTCATAAATACCATTGTCACAGACATTGTGTTATGCATATTTCATGTAATAAAAGTATGCTAAACAACATTTCTGTTGTATTTCAGGATTCTCAAGAATTATTATACATTCAGTGAGGATCTGAGGATAAACGTAACCACCAGGGTCCATACCAAGTTCTCGCTATTTCAAGATTGAGCATGAAAAGAAGTTTTTCTGAAGTAAATGTTATATTAGATGGTTTTGAGCTGTTCTGGTGGACAAGAATGAGTATTATTTGATATTGTTGGATCCATATATATCTATTTTCAATTGGAAAAGGATTACTGAAGCAAAGTATGTACAATAATTTGGACTAACAAGTTCAATGTATTAAAAATTTCACGTTTTCTATTTTCATAAATATTTGCACAATGTCACAGTGGTTCTGAGCTTAAATTATTGAGTACAGTTAAATAAAGCTTAATAATTGATACAAACAATGATTAAAGCTCATGAACACAATTAGTAGTTAGTGTAGAATTCAACGATAATTTACAAAATGTGTAATATTTAACATATTCCATCTCAATTATAAATGCATGAAAAATATATCAATATATTCACATTTAGAATGATAATACAGCCATTATAATGTACATTTTTATTTTATTGCAGGTAGCAGTAGCTAAACCTTTTCAGTGAAAAATCTACAGGTTCTCATGATGTTTTACAAGCCACATTGGAGCTGTTTTGTGTTTTGTGTGATGATTTGGAGCTGTTCTGGAGGACAAGAATGAGCAATTTTTGATTAAATTGGATTCATATATTGCTAATTGCAATTGGCAAAGGATTACTTAATCTAAGTATGTACTATAATTTAGAGTAACAAACTCAATGCTTAAAATTACTTGAATTTTTACTTTTTCATAAATATCTAGACTATGCTACAGAGATTCTGAGTTTAAATTATTGGGTACAGTTTAGTAAAGCTTAATAATTAATAGAAACAATAACTGAAGCCTTTGTAGTCAATAAGTATTTAGTGTATAGATATACATGTAAATTTATATAATTTATAAATAATGAAATACAAAATTACTTACAAAATGAAATACCCATAATAAAGTATATTTCTATTTTTCTTTAGGATATCCTCAAGTTTTTCATGGTTTTCCTTGGGCCTTTCAACTGTGCTATCTTTCCCACTACCCCAAGGTGCAAGGAAGAAATGAGGTTCACAACTATTGATTGGTTTCAACTGAATAGGACAAAAGATTTGGCTACATTGGATCCATATACTGCTAATTGCAATTGGTAAAGGATTGTTGAATCAAAGTAAGTTGAATAATTTGTAGATTATGAATTCAATGTATTAAATTAGTTGAATTTTTCTATTTTCAAGAATATCTAGACAACGCTACAGAGATTCTGGGCTCAAAATATTGAGTATTGTTTTGTAAAGCCTATTTGGTAGAAAAAATAATTAGATTTTAGGTATAAAATCAGTAATTACTGTAGAATTCAACTTTAATTTACAAAATTTGTAATATTTCACATATTCCTTTTCAATTCTGAATGCATGGTTATCTATATGAATATATCTATATGTAAATAATATGATTTACAAGTTTAAATAGCCATTATAATGTATATTTTTATTCTGTTATAGGAAGGAATAGCTTAACATTTCCTGAGGATCATTCTGCAAGTTTTCATGGTTTTCCTTGGGTCATTTAACTGTGCTATCTTTCCCACTACTCCAAGGTGCAATTAAGAAATGGGGTTCACACCTATTGATTGGTTTTGACACAATAGATGACAATTTGGAGCTGCTCTGGTGGACAAGAATGAGCAATTTTGGCTACATTGGATCCATATACTGCTAATTGCAATTGGCAAAGGATTGTTGAATAAAAGTAAATAGAATAATTTGTAGATTATGAATTCATTATATTAAATTAGTTGAATTTCTGAATGCTATAGAGATTCTGGGCTCAAATTATTGAGTACTGTTTTGTAAAGCCTATTTGGTAGAAATAATAATTAGATCTTAGGTATAAAATTAATAATTACTGTAGAATTCAACTTTGATTTACAAAATTTGTAATATTTCACATATTCCTTTTCAATTCTGAATGCATGTTTATCTATATGAATATATCTATATGTAAATAATATGATTTACAACTTGAAATAGCCATTATAATTTATATTTTTATTTTATTATAGGAAGGAATAGCTTAACATTCTCTGTGGACATTCTACAAGTTTTTATGGTTTTCCTTGGGCCATTTAACTGTGCTATCTTTCCCACTACCCCAAGGTGCAGTGGAGAAAGGAAGATCAAAACTATTGGGTTTAAGCAAATATGACAATAATCAATTTGAAGCTTTTCTGGTGGACTAAAATATGTTATTTCTGCTTTTACTGCCGTGATTCATCTTAAGAAGGAGAAAGGGTTACTACAATAAAGTACGTATAATATTATAATACAAAATATATATAATTATAATATTATATATATTTTGTATTTAGAATAAAGTGAATTTCTCAAAATTATTCTGTAATCGAAGAAATGTTCTGAAGAGTTAATTTAATGAAAATGAAATGAGGTTCCATAAATTGTATTAGTATTTAAGGTAGAATTTTGTTTAAATTTACACCATTAAAAAATTTACACCATGTAAGTTAAAGTAGGTTCATTCAAAAAGCAAAGTTATAGCTGAAAATATATCCAAATTAGAACATCATAAATATTTGGAAATTTTATTCTGTTGCCTTTTATGATATGCCTATACATTTATAATTAATATTCAAGGATAATGGAGCCATTAAACTCACAGGGTAACGTCTGTATTTTAGCAACATAAATTTACTACATATTTTTCATAAACTGAGTAGTATCTGCATGTATATACATAATATCATAGCAATAATTCAAATGTATGTTTCATTTCAGAAAGAAAATCATATATATTTGATTTTCAAATTGAAATAGCCTTTATAATGCATATTTCCATTTTGTTATAGGAAGAAATAGCTTAATGTTTGCTGTGGACATTTCTACAGATTTTCATGGTTTACTCAGGCTATTCAACTGCTATTTTTCCCACTACCCCAAGGTGCAATGGAGAAAGGTAGTTCATAACTATTGGGTTCAAGTAAACATGACAATAACCAATTTGAAGCTTTTCTGGTGGACACAAATAGTTAATTTATGCATTAATTCTTCATAAATCAAGGCAGTAGTCTTGATTTATCTCAGGAAGGAGCAAGGATTATACAATAAAGTATGTATAAAAAGATGAAGCCACATATCTTATATTAAGAATAAAGTAAATTCCTTCCAATTATTATGTAATCAAATACATATCCTGAATATTATTCAATTCAATGAAAATGAAATAAGCTTTCATGAGCAGGATTACTATGTAGTATAGACTTTCTACAGAAGCTCTCCTGCTTTCAAACATACAATAAGTAGAATTAATTTATATAATTGCTGATTGCAGTGTGAACCACAGTAAACATATTAAGCAGCAAATAAATCAGGATATTTCAATTTTACTGACTCCCTGTATTATATGTGTGAAATGATAAATAAATCAAATTATAATTATTTAAAAATCCAACGCATCAATTTAGTTCAATTTCTTCATATTTAGAAATAACTGTAATATGTTCCTGTTATTATAATCTAATAATTATTTTGGATCCCATTCAGATCATATTGTTCAGTAGGTGGTTCTGGGAATAAGATGTACATTACAAAAAATATTTTCAAGATCCATAATTATTGTAGAATTATATATGAATGTAACATCTATAATTTGAGGCATTGCATTGAATTTTTGCAATTTTCACAAAACGTTTTGAAAAAATGCATTGAAATAACTTTTATTCCACAATGCCTTCCACAAAAAAAATTATTCAAAACCACTTTTCTAATAGGGCACCCAGTAATCAGGATCTATACTATTTTTTCTCAAAATATGTTTTCCAAATATCCCTTTTTCTATTCTAATTACATAAATTTATGTTCTGTTTCAGAAAGGAATGGTTTAAGATTTCCAATGAATGTATAGATACATCTAGGCCAAAATATTATCTGGGTTTTTCAAGATTCAGTGACATGAAGTAGCAGATACTGTTAAAATCCTGTTAAATCAACAATGACTGTGCTGAAGCAGTTCACATGGTGAATGCTATGAAATATACCTCTATATTTGGTTATTTGTACGTGTGAGGATTACTATATCAAGGTTTGTATAATTTTATTTTATTGCTTGACCACAATTTCTTAAAACTCATAAACCATTTCATAATTATTCAATGATGATGAACATTTATAAATTCATGATTATCCAATGTAATTTTTGAAACTCAGAAAAGTAAATTCAGAGAACAAAATATTCAAAATAGAAATTGGTGTAGTATTTGATGTAAATTTAACTCTCTGTGGTTTTAAGTAATTTTCATTAAACACTTCAATTTTGAAAGAATTGTGTAGTTACTGCAGTTTTTATAGAGATCTTTAAACAATTATGGATCAAAAGAGCATTATCCATAAAAATATCTCAATTTGGTTTTCTCTGGAGTCTACCCCAGAAAAATTATTCAAAATAACTTTATGCAGATTATTCAATAGGATTATTGGTAAATGTTTCTGATCCTGTAAAAATGCTCACATTTTCTTCTCATTTTTTCAGATCTGATAGAGGGTTTCAATTACATTTTTCGGATTACTAAACCCTTTGTGTATATATCCCAAGAATTACTATGAATATTCAGATTGTATGAACTAACTCAATAGGACCAATAATAAAGATGCTGATTCAGCACAAGAATATGGAGTTTTCTATTCAAAAGACTCCATATGTGTTTACTTGCATATACAAATCGATGAGGTACCAATCAAAGTATGTAGAAACATTTGAAGTAACGAATTTCATTTTTAAAATTACCTCAATTTCTTCAAATTCATGAATATAACTATATAATATTCTAAATCACCTATGAAATAATAAATCCTATTAAAAACCATTAAGGCCAATAATAAACATGCTGAAGAATAACAAGATTATGTTTTTTGTATTCAAAAGATTTGATATATATATATATATATATATATATATATATATATATATATATATATATATATATATATATATATATATATATATATATATATATATATATATATATATATATATATATATATATATATACTTGCATATAGCAAAAGAAGAGGTGCTTCATCAAATTACGTAAATTCATTTGGGGTAACATTCCATTTCTAAAATTATATAAATTTCTTCAAATTTATAAATAGATATAATATTTTCAGAAAATTCAAAATTTTTTATTCAAAATTTTGAAATTTTGAATTGAAAGTAGAGGTGAATCAGTTTTCAAGCTGAAATATTGAACAAATTATGTTGTGCCATGTTCAGAGCAATTTATTACAAATGTATCGAATTATATCTAATTTAAATGATACCTACATGAATCTAAATAAAAATTTGAAAATATAGAAATGAATATTTTGCATATATATTTCAGTTTGCAATGTTATATTAATTCAACAGAAATAGCGAACTAATTTTATAATTATAAAGCAATTTCAATAATTAAACATTACTGATTCAGTTAAGGCAAGGTCAGAAATTGCCGTAGTATTTGAGAAAAATTTAACCATGTTTGATTTCAAGTTATTTCCATTAAAGACTCTAGATTCAAATTTTTAAACCATGATGGAATTACAAAATATATATCTTTTGTGTTGAGCTTACTTCAGAAAATCATCTAAAGAACTTTATATAGCTATCCAAAACAATTATAGCAAACTGTTTCTGATTCTCAAAATATGCTCACGATTGTTTTGTTTTTCAGATATAGGAGAAGGTTTTCAATTACATTTGGGGGATTAGAACAACCACTTGGGTCCATATTTCAAGATTCACTATTAAGAGATAGATCCTATTGCTGAAACCCATTAGGATGAACAATGAAACATGCTAATGCAACACAAGTGTGTGGATCTTATTTATTGGCCAGATTCTCTATACGTTTACTTTCATATACAATAGGATGAGGTACTTAGTCAAAGTAGAATTATTTGGAATACTAAATACTTCATTTATCACATATATAGATAGGCAGAATCTTTCAGCTTGCAATGTTACGTTAACTTAAAAGAAAGAGCTTAGTAATTATGCAGAAATATAAATGATAATCAAACAAAATGACAAATCCAATGTAATTTTTGAGGCTTGGAAATGTAAATTCAGATTATAAAGTATTCAAGATAGAAATTGCAGTAGTATTTGAGGTAAATTTGACCCTATGTAATTTCAATTACTTTTCATTTAAGACCAAATAAGATTCAAAAGAGCATTCTCCATCAATATATCTTAATTATATAATTAATTAATATTATTTATTAACTCTAATTATTACTTCCATATGAAAAAGTATGAGGTGCTTCATCAAATTATGTAGAATTATTTTATAATTATTCTTCATCAAAATATCTTACTTTGGTTTTCTGT
The DNA here is from genome assembly GCA_030704895.1 of Henosepilachna vigintioctopunctata. NCBI lineage: Eukaryota > Metazoa > Arthropoda > Insecta > Coleoptera > Coccinellidae > Henosepilachna > Henosepilachna vigintioctopunctata. Next base: position 1,872,980 of record JARQZJ010000106.1, on the reverse strand, counting down.
GAACTGTACCCTAGAAAAATCATTTAAAAGAACTTTATGCACAGTATTCAAAACACTTTCTAAACATTGAAAATTGTTTATGATTTTGAAAAAATTCTCATATGTTTTTTTATTCTTTCAGATGTGGTAGAACATTTTCAACAATTTGGGTATAAAATTCAATGGGACCAATAAACATGCCGAACCTGCAGGAGAATATTGATTTTTCAATTCAAAAGAATTAATATATGTTTACTTGCATATACAATATAATAGCTTTGTTTATACCTGAAGATACTTCCTAAATTGCCCAATATATAAACTACTATTGAACTTTATGAAGAAAATTTAAGATCCATAATATTGTAAAATTTGGAAATTTTGGAGAAACATTACCTTGCTTGATTATCTATATCAATAAAAAAAATATATCATAATGATTTCTCCTGTAATTCCTAAGAAAATTCAAACATATTTGTAACATGCATAACATTTTTCATTTTGAATTCTCCAAATGAAATTTACGTTAAACTATATCAAAGATTTTGTTGAATATTAGTAATTCCATATATACGATTTGCATCATGTTTATTTATTAATTATACACAATGTTTATTTATTAATTATACACAATGAAATTAATATATATTATATATATATATATATATATATATATATATATATATATATATATATATATATATATATATATATATATATATATATATATATATATATATATATATATATATATATATATATATATACCCCCCTATATAATGTTTATAGTAGGTTTAATACTGCAATGCAGTACAAAAGCGTTGGTCACGGTGTGATAAAAACATTTAAATAATTTTGGTTTTTTAAAGTTTAAACTTCAAATTGAACCACAGATTACTATTCTCACTATCGATGGTGCTCCAACGATCTGCATTATTTCTGTGGATCTATATTTTCAATGATCTGGCTACATAGCCGATTTGGCCGGTTAGATGGATCTATATTTTCATTGATCTGCCCGTTTATATGGATCTATATTTTTATTGATCTACTGATTTATTGATTTACCAATCTATTGATCTGAACCCTCACTAGTCTATATAACTAAACGCGTAAGAGTTGTGAGGGGTAACAAAAACAAGTGACTGTTGTATGGGGACTTTGAAGCGGAATAACTCGGGGGCGAGGGGGTTTTTTGGGTCCCCGATAATTTTCCTTGATAGATTGGGGTCGGGGCTTTCCAACGGTGTACCGCAATCGGGGGTAGGGGGCCCCGTTTGGGGGCTAGGGCCCCTCAAAATTTTTTTCAAAAAGTGCGCCCAGCCTAAACGGGGCCACTTGGGGGGCCAATTCCTTGCAATTTCGGCAGTATAAACGTTCGGAACGAGGTGGACACTTTTTACCGGATCGAAATCGGACGAAAAGGGGCCGAAAAAAATTTTTGAAAAAAAAACACCCATTTTTCGTCGAAAAAAGGTACCCTCGAACTCGGGGGGTCTACTCCTGCAAATTTTGCCGAATCGCTTCGGAATTATCTTTTTACGAAAGTCTAGGGTTCGAGAACGTGCACCGTCGCATTTTCATTTCGATCGGTGCTGCCGTTCCGGAGATACCGATTTTCAAAATTTCCAAATGTTTTCGAAATGTTGAAAATTACGAAAAAGGCCCGATTCGAATAGCTCAGAAAGAGTGCTGTGTACCACTACTTTTTGGATTTTACGTATTGCCGTATTCCCTATCTTACCTTATTGGCTAAATTTGTCACGTGACCGTGATCAAAACCCCCATAGGCGTAGACTATGTTCGAACATAGTTTGACAATTCGACGGACATTTTGAAATTTTCAATTCGCAATTAATTTCCTGAAATTTATGGATGGAAAAATACATTTGCGGCTCTACAGGTAAGTTTTATTCATTTAAAATGTGTGGACAAATACTTCCGTTCATCGATAATGTCTTTTTTCTTTTCAGATAATTACTTTTTATTGCGATAGTGTACACGGCGGACGCCGCTGCATGGTCACGAGCGATGTAGGTCCCGACCGACGACCGTTCTTCGAACCGCGTTCGAACAAATTTCGACGGGAAAATAATTTGACATTTCGACGGACATTTTGAAATTTTCAATTCTCAATTAATTTCGTGCAATTTATGGATGAAATAATACATTTGCGGCACTACAGGTAAGTTTTATTCTTTAAAATGTGTGTATAAATACTTTTGTTTATCGATAATGTCATTTTTCTTTTGAAATAATTAATTTTCATTCACGGCGGTAGCCGCTGCATTTCCAATTTTCAACTCCGAATTGAATGGAATGAAAAATCGTATATTTGCACACTTTTCTAATGAAATTATTTCAGAATGTATATCAAAATAGCTATTTATCAAGATTACGACGGAGATAAATAAGTATTTTCGTTGGATTAGCGTAATTACATGTGTTTGAATAGATCGCGTTCAGAGGTCATAACCTTTACAGGTAGGTTTGGAAAAATACGTAAAAATAACCTTTAATCAATAATATTGATTTCAGGATTAATTCTTTTGATTCAAATTCACTGTGAAATGAATTTCAATTTAATTCAATGCTCTCGATGGAAGAACAGAAAATGCTACCTAGGACAATTTGGATGGAATGAATTCTCACAAATATGAAGAATACATACACAGTTGAACCCATCTCTATGTTATAACCAAACATATTACCCCAATTTCAATCAATAATATTGAGAAATCACAGGATATAATTCAGCAGTATAATGAGACACCTTACAATGTACAAGTTATAATGGGGCCAAGTAATAACATCTTAAGCAGCTTTGGGCAATATTAAAAAAGGTAGGTACACCTAAATTCGTTTAATAGAAACGGTGGTAATCATGCTCTACGTGTTTTGCGTATTTAATGTAGAAAAACTGTGCTAAACAACGACATTTCTGTTGTATTCCAGTATTTTCAAGAATTACTATACATTCAATGAGATTCTGAGGATAACCGTAACCACCAGGGTCCATACCAAGTTCTCGCTATTCCAATATTGAGCATGGAAAGAAGTTCTTATGCAGTAAACATAATATTAAACGATTTTAAGCTGCTCTGGTGGACAAGAATGAACAATTTGTGATTTGGTTGGATACATATATAGCTATTTTGTATTGGAAAAGGATTACTGAATCAAAGTATGTACAATTATTTTGGACTAATAAGTTCAATGTATTAAATTATTTCAAAAATTTTCATAAATACTTGCATAATGTCACAGAGATTCTGAGCTCAAATTATTGAGTACAGTTGAGTAAAGCTTAATAATTAATACAAACAATAATTAAAGCCCATGAACACAATTAGTAGTTAGTGTGGAATTCAACTAATATGTATATACATTTAATATAATTTACAAATTGTGTAATATTCAACATATTCCCTCTCAATTATAAATGCATGTAAATTATATAAATATATTCACATATAGAATAATAATACAGCCATAATAATGTACATTCCTATTTTATTGCAGGTAGAAGTAGCTACACCTTTTCAGTGATCGATCTACAGGTTTTCATGATTTTTCACGAGTCATTCAAGTAATTCAACAGTTTTGTGTGACAATATGGAGCTGTTCTGGTGGATAAGATTGAGTAATTTTGGTTACATTGGATCCATATATTGCTAATTGCAATATAGTAAAGGATAGTTGAATCAAAGTAAGTAGAATAATTTGTAGATTATGAATTCAATGTATTAAATTAGTTGAATTTTTCTATTTTCATAAATATCTAGACAATGGTACAAAGATTCTGGGCTCAAATTACTGAGTACTGTTTTGTAAAGCCAATTTGGTAGAAAAAATAATTAGATCTCAGGTATAAAATCAGTAATTACTGTAGAATTTGACTTCAATTTACAAAATTTGTGATATTTGTCATATTCCTTTTCAATTCTGAATGCATGGTTATCTATATGAATATATCTATATGTAAATAATATGATTTACAAGCTGAAATAGCCATTATAATGTATATTTTCATTTTGTTATAGGAAGGAACAGCTTAACATTTCCTGAGGACATTCTACAAGTTTTTATGGTTTTCCTTGGGTGATTTAACTGTGCTATCTTTCCCACTACTCCAAGGTGCAATGAAGAAATGGGGTTCACAACTATTGATTGCTTTTAACTAAATAGGACAATAGATGACATTATGGAGCTGCTCTGGTAGACAAGAATGAGCAATTTTGGTTAGATTGGGTTCATATATTCTTAATTACAATTAGCAAAGGATTACTGAATCAAAGTATGTAGAATAGTTTTGACATTATGAAATCAATGTATTAAATTGTCAAAATTTTTCAATATTCATAAATACCTCTGTCACAGACATTCTGTTTTGCACATTTCAGGTATAAAAACTGAGCTATACAACATTTCTGTTGTATTTCAAGATTTTCAAGAATTATTATACATTCAATGAGAATCTGAGGATAACCGTAACCACCAGGGCCCATACCAAGTTCTCGCTATTCCAATATTGAGCATGGAAAGAAGTTCCTATGCAGTACACATAATATTAAACGATTTTTAGCTGCTCTGGTGGTCAAGAATGAACAATTTGTGGTTTGGTTATTTATTATTATTAATAGCTAATTGCAATTGGCATAGGATTACTGAATCAAAGCATGTACAATAATTTGGAATAATACAAAGTATGTACAATAATAAACAGAATAATTTGTAGATTATGAATTCAATGCATTAAATTAGTTGAAGATTTCTATTTTCATGAATATCTAGACAATGCTACAGAGATTCTGGGCTCAAATTATTGAGTACTGTTTTGTAAAGCCTATTTGGTAGAAAGAATAATTAGATCTTAGGTATAAAATCTAATTGCTGTAATTACTGTAGAATTTGACTTCAATTGACAAAATTTGAAATATTTAACATATTCCTTTTCAATTCTAAATGCATGGTTATTTATGTGAATATGTCTTCATGTAAATAATATGATTTATAAGTTGAAATAGCCATTATTAATGTATATTTTCATATAACTCAATCTAAGTATGTACTATAATTTAGAGTAACAAATTCAATGCTTAAAATTACTTGAATTTTTATATTTTCATAAATACCTGTACAATGCTACAGACATTCTGGGCTCAAATTATTGAATACTGTTTATTGAAGCTCAATAATTAATAGAAACAATAATTAAAGCTCATGTACACAAAAAGTATTTAGTGCATGTAAATTTATGTAATTTATAAATAATGAAATACAAAATTACTTACAAAATGAAATACCCATAATAATGTATATTTCTATTTTTCTTTAGGATACGCTAAAGTTTTTCATGGTTTTCCTTGGGCCTTTCAACTGTGCTATCTTTCCCACTACCCCAAGGTGCAATGAAGAAATGAGATTAATTGGTTTTAACTAAATAGGACAATAGATGACAATTTGCAGCTGCTCTGGTGGATAAGAATGAGCAATTTTGGCTACATTGGATCCAATTTACTGCTAATTGCAATAAGTACATTATGAATTCAATGCATTAAATTAGTTGAAGATTGCTATTTTCATGAATTTCTAGACTATGCATAGAGATTCTGGGCTCAAATGATTGAGTACTGTTTTGTAAAGCCTATTTGGTATAAAGAATAATTAGATCTTAGGAAAATCAGTAATTACTGTAGAATTTGACTTCAATTCACAAAATTTGTAATATTTGACATACTCCTTTTCAATTCTCAATGCATGGTTATCTAAATGGATATATCTATATGTAAATAATATGATTTACAAGTTGAAATAGCCAATATAATGTGTATTTTTATTTTGTTATAGGAAGGAATAGTTTAACATTTCCTGAGGACATTCTACAAGTTTTCATGGTTTTCCTTGGGTCATTTAACTGTGCTATCTTTCCCACTACTCCAAGGTGCAATGAAGAAATGGGGTTCGCAACTATTGATTGGTTTTAACTAAATAGGACAATAGATGACATTATGGAGCTGCTCTGGTGGACAAGAATGAGAAATTTTTGTTAGATTGGGATCATATATTCTTAATTACAATTGGAAGAGGATTATTGCATCCAAGTATGTAGAATAATTTGTAGATTATGAATTCAATGTATTAAATTAGTTGAATTTTTCTATTTCTATAATATCTAGACAATACTACGAGATTCTGGGCTCAAATTACTGAGTACTGTTTTGTAAAGCCTATTTGGTAGAAATAATAATTAGATATAAAATCAGTAATTACTGTAGAATTCAACTTTAATTTACAAAATTTGTAATATTTGTCATATTCCTTTTCAATTCTAAATGTATGGTTATCTATATGAATATATCTATATGTAAATAATATGATTTACAAGTTGAAATAGCCATTATAATATATATTTTCATTTTGTTATAGCAAGGAATAGATTAGCATTTTCTTTGGACATTCTACAAGTTTTTATGGTTTTCCTTGGGCCATTTAACTGTGCTATCTTTCCCACTACCCCAAGCTGTAATGAAGAAAAAAGGTTCATAGCTATTGGGTTTGAGCAAATATGACAATAATCAATTTGATGCTTTTCTGGTGGCCACAAATTGTTAATTTCTGCATTCACTTCCTTGATTTATCTTAGGATGGAGAAGGGGTTACAACAATAAAGTATGTATAATATTAGGAAGCCTCAAATTGTGTATTTAAAAGAAAATGAGTTCCTTAAAATTTTTCTATAATGAAATAAATGCCCTGAAGAGTCAATTTTATAAAAATGAAATGTGCTTTCATGAATTGTATTGATATTTATTACAGATATTAATATTTAGGGTAGAATTTTGTTTAAATTTACATCATTTGTAATTTAAAGTAGGTTTATTGAAAAAGCAAAGTTATAGCTGAATATATATCCAAATTAGAATTTCCTGAATAATAGGAAATTTTATTCTGTTGCCTTTTATGGTATGTCTATAATTTGTAATTAATATTTTAGGATAATCAAGCCATTAAACTCACAGACCTACCCTCTGTATTTTAACAACTTAAATTTACTACATGTTTTTTCATAAATTGAGTGGTATTTGCATGTATATCCAAAATATCATAGCAATAATCTAAATTTATGTTTTATATCAAAAAAAAAAAAAATGTATATTTTCATTTTGTTACAGAAAGGAATAGCTTAACGTTTGCTGTGGACATTTCTACTGATTATCATGGTTTCCTCAGGCCATTTAACTGTGCTATCTTTCCCACAACCTCAAGGTGTAATTAAGAAAGGAGGTTTATAACATAGGTTAAGCAAATTTGACAGTAATCAATTTGAAGCTTTTCTGATGGACTAAAATATGTTATTTTTGCTTTTACTGCCTCTATTTAAGAAAGGAGGAAGGATTACTATATCAAAGTAGGTATAATAATTTGAAACCACAAATTTTGTATTTAGAAAAAAGTAAATCCTTCAAATTTTTGTGTAATCAAATAAATTTTTTTTAGTCAATTACATGAAAATGAATTAGCTTTCATGAGCAGGATTAGTATTTAGTATACAATTTCTCCAGAATCTATCCTCTTTTCAAACATATAATTAGTGGAAGTAACTCCTATTGCTGATATGCAGTGTGAATTGCAGTAGTCATATTAAGCAGCACCAAATATAATCATGGATTTTTAAATTTTTCTGACTCTCTATATGGGTAGATTTGCATGTGTGACATAATAACTAAATCAAAATAAATATCATAACTTGAGGTAACAAATCCAATGAATGAACTTTAGTAAACCTTAGAAGAATCCTCAGTTTCTTCATATTCATATACAACTAATAAATTCAATGATTCTGGACACCATTCAGCTTTTTTTGTTTAGTATGTTGTTCCCAGAAAAATAGATACATCAAAAAAAAAGTTCCTCAAGAGCAGGAGCAATAAGTCCCTGTAAAATTTTATGTCGTTTTGATAATTAAAATATTATGCATATTTCTTTATGAAATGAAATGGTATCTGCATGTAATCTAACATGTTATAGCAAACATACCATATATGTACAAATTGAAATTGCCATAATAATGTATATTTCTCTTCTGTATTAGGAAAGAATAGTTCAAAGTTAGATTACATGCAGATACCATTTCATTTATTAGTAATTAAACTTTATATGTAGTAGTAATTAAACTTTATATGTAGTAGTAATTAAACATTATATGCAAAACAATTATTGGTAACTGTTTCTGATTTTGAAAAAATGCTCATATTTTTTTTTTCAGATATGGTAGAAGATTTTCAATTGCATTTTCATGATTACCAATTACAATCAACAATTTTGGTACAAAATTCAATGGACCAAGAAACATGCTGAACCTACACAAGAATATGGATTTTTCAATTCAAAATTTTTTATATCTATTTACTTGCATTTACAAAATAATATATATTAACTACTACAATGAAGAAAATGTAAGATTCATGCTATTGTATATAAGAAACATTATTTTGCTTATATATATATATACATCCTCAAAAATTTGTATTTATTTTACATTTTTTTCGTCCTTCCAAAAAAAGGTGTATTATGCGTCCCCGAGAAATACCCATTTGAATTTTATTATTATAATTGTGTATACTGGTTCTTTTAGACATATGTACGATTTGAATCCGAATTGGCGTTTTATATATCCAATTTTCCGATTTTTTTATACATCGTGTATACTTTTTTCCTTCCATTTAGAGTTGTATACTTGCGTCATTGGCGTTTTTATCACGTTTGTAAGTAAGTTGCGCCCAATGTATTTAAATTTAAAAACCATCTGTAGAGGGATTTTGCTTCCGAAAATATATATTTTTCAATATCTGTATGTATTGTACGTCATGGTTGTTGCCAAGTCTATTTAAAATCGTTAATATGTAGTAAGGAGTGTAATTTGCGATATTAGTATAATATATTGGTGTAATTTGCTTTTAGATATCAGTTTATGTAATTTTTTTCATTGATTTCACAAACAAAATTTGAATCAAATCAAAACCTTAATAATATAAATAACTTGGTGAATGATGTTTCATCTTCTTTCGTAAACGGAATCATTTCAATTAACTCCACCAGCAAATTGAATATTTTTATACATGAAGTGAATACATGTTCACTTTAAAGAATTCGAGTTTTACTTGAAATCAGTATTCCATATTGAGTCGATGGCTCGAAGCCCTCAGAATGAGGCTTCGGTCTTTCCAAGAGATGAACCTAGTACCTGATGGGGAACTAATGAAATGTGCGGAGTGACAAAAAATAGATGTAACCGAAAAACCACTTCGAATGTGTGAAATATTTATGCAAATGAACAAAGATGTTATGAAAAATATTAAGAAAATATATTATGAAAAAAAATGAGTGGTTTTCGAATAAAATCGTAATTATACACGACAATTTGTGTGTAGTTTTCAAATATACAAGTATCTTAAGAGGTGGTCACAGTTATCGGAAATACTTGGGTGAGAAAATGAAGCGAATCACAGCAAAATTCGACACAACACAAAGCTAAGGGGCAATTTCATTCCCATTTCTCTATTTTCTTCGAGATTCTGTCGTATATGGTTTTTTAACAGTAACTATTACACTTGAAGTACAAAATGTCCCAAGCGGCGTTAAATTCAATGAAAATGCAGGGTTTTCAAAACAAAACTAACAATATGCGTTAAATATCCAAACGCCCAACGAAATCACAAAGTTGAAAAAATTAAATTACGGTTAAACAATATTGGACTTCTGTTAGATACATTTGAAAATATCCATTAACGGATTGTGAATGTTGATTGTGAAATATCGAATGACGAGACATTGAGCGAGTGCATTATTTAAATTCACATAGAAGCACTCAATCCATTCAGTAAAGCAGATGTGATTCATCTGAAAAATCGGAATAATCAAAAAATAAATATAAGGTTGCCTTAAAGAGAGTACCTAAGTCACATTCGAGAGTTGATACGGCAATTGCCTTGATTTCTATCATTCCTTCAGGTGGATAGTAATGAACAGATTTCTGATACACATATAATGCATTACGTAGGTACCTACTTGAAATCTTTATTGAAAGGTGAATTTTTCGATAGTAAGAAGCTTTCGAGGATAATTACCGCTTGAACTTTAAAAAATCGCTTTCATAATAAAAGAATCAGTACACAATAACGTGAAAATGCTTTCGGAGTTGCCGGGAATTGTCAAAGAACCTGGAAGGGAATTTAGAATCGTTCGGCGAACACGTAGATTCATGGGATACGTTGCTTATTCATACATCCAAGTAAAATAGATTGAATTACGCATACTTCGTGGTAAAGGTCAGTACTAGTCCATTGAAATGTTACATTGAACCTTGCATTTATCAGAGGACGCAATTTTATTGTTGGGACATGTGGGGGGGGGGGTTGCTAGAAGCTTAACTCTGAGTTTGTGGGGTTGCAACCCTTGTCCCGCGGCCGCCATATTGGAAAAAGGGGTGTAAACGCCTTTTATCCATATCTCTCAAACTATACATCTCACCAAAAATTTGTGGAGACATAATTTGTAGCAAATCGCTTTTTCTACAATTTTGTTCATCTAACTTTTTCCGATAAAATTGAAAATAAAAAAGTTATTAACAAAAATATGTGAAATTTTTCCCAAAAATTTCCTTTTTTGTGTTATAACTTTTTTTTTTCAATTTTATCGGAAAATTACCTCAAACCAATATTGTAGGCAATTCGATAACAAACAATTTGACCTATATTTTTTTTTATTTACATGCATTTGCGAGGGTTTTGGAGCGCTCCAAAGCCGACTACTCGCAACAATCTGGTCAAAATGGAACGTCAGATTTACTTATATATTATTCTTTTATTTTAGATAACGTTCATAATATTATTTGCAACATTATTATATTATTATTTAATTCTAACTGACCTTTTTTCTTACCATAATACTTACAATATTATTCTTTTTTACAATAATTTCTAATGCGACTGTACATTTACAAGAACTAGAAGCAGCTAGAAAAGGTCCAAGTTACCGTTTGGGGACAAGTTAACATCTGCCTGCTATTTTTTTATTATTTGCCTTTCAAGGTTTAGCTGTTTTCTCCTCCTCTATTTCTTTTTTCAGTTGTGCTACGTATCTCGCCACGTGTAGACGTATTAAAAATTGTGAACACTATTTTCAATTAAGTAGATATAATTCAGAGTTTTGCGTGCAGAATTTTTCATTTAGTGATAAGCTTCTGGCTTTCTTTAATAGTTCATCATGAGTGATTGTTTTATTTGTAAAAAGCCTCTCGGGGATGACAAAATAAGAACTGTGAAAGCTAGAGGAGTAAAAACGTTGCTTGATCGAGCAAAAGCCAAAAACGATGTAGAAAATGAACAATTTTTACAAACTGTTTCGGAAGTAACTGTGCATACGCAATGTTACCATTATTACAATGATAGTCGAACGGATAATGTCGTTCGTCGTCTGAGCAGTAGCAGTTCATCATCTTCAGTTTCAGAAATTGTAGCGACAGATTTTGATTTTTCGCTTAATTGCTTCATTTGTGAAGAAACATATGCAGATCAGAGTCATTTGCGTCAAAGCCGGCATCGCATTTACGGTCATCGCATTGCTTTTCACGCCACCATTGTTTGGAGTACAATTGCTTGCTACAATCCTAGTGATATTTAGCTCCATCATCTACTAAGCTGGGTACATTGGCTATACGATCAACAATGCCCTTTGCCTCGTCGTCAGATCGTCTGAGAACAAGGTCCAGAATGCTTTTTTTGTACCTTCATTTCGTACCTGACAGATCTTCCTCAGCCGGCTTTGACGCAAATGACTCTGATCTGCAAATGTTTCTGCACAAATGAAGCAATTAAGCGAAAAATCAAAATCTGTCTCTAGAATTTCTGAAACTGAAGATGATGAACTGCTACTGCTCAGACGACGAACGACATTATCCGTTCGACTATCATTGTAATAATGGTAACATTGCGTATGCACAGTTACTTCCGAATCAGTTTGTAAAAATTGTTCATTTTCTACATCGTTTTTGGCTTTTGCTCGATCAAGCAACGTTTTTACTCCTCTAGCTTTCACAGTTCTTATTTTGTCATCCCCGAGAGGCTTTTTACAAATAAAACAATCACTCATGATGAACTATTAAAGAAAGCCAGAAGCTTATCACTAAATGAAAAATTCTGCACGCAAAACTCTGAATTATATCTACTTAATTGAAAATAGTGTTCACAATTTTTAATACGTCTACACGTGGCGAGATACGTAGCACAACTGAAAAAAGAAATAGAGGAGGAGAAAACAGCTAAACCTTGAAAGGCAAATAATAAAAAAATAGCAGGCAGATGTTAACTTGTCCCCAAACGGTAACTTGGACCTTTTCTACCTGCTTCTAGTTCTTGTAAATGTACAGTCGCATTAGAAATTATTGTAAAAAAGAATAATATTGTAAGTATTATGGTAAGAAAAAAGGTCAGTTAGAATTAAATAATAATATAATAATGTTGCAAATAATATTAAGAACGTTATCTAAAATAAAAGAATAATATATAAGTAAATCTGACGTTCCATTGTGACCAGATTGTTGCGAGTAGTCGGCTTTGGAGCGCTCCAAAACCCTCGCAAATGCATGTAAATAAAAAAAATTATAGGTCAAATTGTTTGTTATCGAATTGCCTACAATATTGGTTTGAGGTAATTTTCCGATAAAATTGAAAAAAAAAAGTTATAACACAAAAAAGGAAATTTTTGGAAAAAATTTCACATATTTTTGTTAATAACTTTTTTATTTTCAATTTTATCGGAAAAGTTAGATGAACAAAATCGTAGAAAAAGCGATTTGCTACAAATTATGTCTCCACAAATTTTTGGTGAGATGTATAGTTTGAGAGATATGGATAAAAGGCGTTTACACCCCTTTTTCCAATATGGCGGCCGCGGGACAAGGGTTGCAACCCCAAAAACTCAGAGTTAAGCTTCTAGCAACCCCCCCCCCCCCCCCACATGTCCCAACAATAAAATTGCGTCCTGTGATAAATGCAAGGTTCGGCCTAAAAATTGTAACATTTCAATTGACTATACACCTTATCGTTGTTATTGATCTCATAAAACTAATAGCATATTGAACATAATCATAAAGATAAAATCAAAAGAGGAATCCAAATTCCGAACTATTTCAGATGTGATATAAGCAGAAATTGTTCACTAAATTATTTCGACGAAGACAGTAAAAGTTCAAACTATTGGTTCAGTTGATGTGATTATAGAGGATATCGAATTTCATCAATATTGTTCTGATCTAAAATGAGAATCTGTAACAAAAGATTGCCCGTGTATCATTCATAAATTCATGGCAATGGTTCTTTTCGCAATTTCATGTGTATGTTTCTAAAATACAGAAGCATAAGCTCGATATCCTCATTGTTTTTCGATTTCAAAATCTTGAAGGTGTTAATTCGACACATTATTAACTATACTTCAACTACTTCACCTACTACTTCAACTTCATGATATTCGTAGAGAATAAAAAAATAACACACATAGAGTAGGTAATACTCACAAGGACTTATTCTCAAATATTTATTTTTATATCTATGAGACTACGTATAATTGCTACTTAAAATGAACGATAATTCAAATAAAAGTTAGTGTCCAAGTTTTTGCCTTCGTTATGGTCATTCTTGAGGTTTCTTTCTAATGACAAATCAATATCATTCAAAAATTTTCCCTTAAAATGGCCAACATTTCCTCCCTCCATCAGCAAGAGAAGTTTGAAAATCTTAGCTGTTTGGCAGATGTCATCTGGCAAGCTGAAATATATAAAAAGAATGATAGTATGAGACAACGTAAAACATTCGAAGAATCGCCTGCACGAAAAAAAATTGCACGCCAAGAAAATCATTTTCCGGGTGAATTGTGTAAATGTTCATTAAAAAACTTCACCAGAATAACCTCTATAAAAATAAGTGAAACATTAGAAATTATATAAACAATTATTAGTTGATTAAAAAAAGACATTGAAAGTTTGATAATCAGTTAAGGTACAAATCTGAAAAACTTCTCTTGTTTTCTGAAAAAGTACCAAAATACACTGCTATTGGAAAAATTTTAAAGCTTCCGTTGTTTCATTAGTATTGTTATGTTGAATGAGATGAAATGTGAATCAAACTAAAAATTATTAAAATTCGAGGTTTATATGCCGAAAAATTTTGAGAAATTTTTCAACAACACAAATAGTAGTTGATTTGAAAAATCAGGATATTGTTTTTGAAGTATCTGATCTAGAATAACATGAAAAGTGTTGAACCTAAAGATGTGAGTAAACGCTAATTTCTAACAATTATTGTTTTTGTATTTTAAATATTTATAGTGATAATTAATAGTAATTACATTTTACATCAATTTGCTTTTATGTTCCTTAGAAAATAATTTAAATAGCTGTACTTACCTTCGTTCTTCAAAACTGAAACTGAACAAATCATCACTTCGCATTAAATTCGTTAATATTTTACGCTTAATTCGCGCTCAATTCCCAGAGATTAATTTCAACCAAATTCAATGTTGCCATATTGTATAGGACGCAAAATGAATACACTCGTTGAATAGACATGTATAGAAGTATACATTTCGAGGAGGGCTTTTGCGGCAGATGCTCAAACTAAACGTATACTCTAATTTACATCAGTGTATTTATTTTACTTCCGAAGATTTGAAGTAATAACATCGATATCTTTGAAGGCAAAATCAAAGCTTACTCAATATTTTAACAGATGGTAGTAGGCGCAAAGAGCTATTCAAGGATATATAGTAATCGCCATAAAATACATTAGAACGCAAGATTTAAGCACATTTGTATTTTGCGTCCGTATACGGACGCATTTTACCACCGGACGCAAAATAAATACGTTTTTGCGTGTTGATGGACGTAAAATAAATACAGAGATAAATATATATATATATATATATATATATATATATATATATATATATATATATATATATATATATATATATATATATATATATATATATATATATATATATGGCCCACATACACAAGCTCACAATCACAGCAGGGAATCTCATAAACTACTTGACTTTGATTGAGGATAGGTGTGTTGTCCTTCAATCTTGAAAAAAGTTTTCCGACCTTTTTTACGTTCCTTGTAGCAATTCTAATGCGATCCATTGGTAATACTGAGGTTATTCTGGATGTTAAATTATTGATATAGGGTAATGTAACGTAACTAAATCGATCTGTGGAAAGTCCGTCATCCCTTACATGGTTAGTGTCTACATCACGATCCGGTGTGTTGAAGAGGAGCTTTTTTAGCAAAGGGTCAGGGTATCCGTTTCCCTTCAAGATGTTATATAATGTCCTCTCTTATATTTTTTCAATATTCTAGTTGCTCCTGATGAAGAGATAAATATAATTCTCGAAAGCTTGAGATACAAAGAAAAGAGTACACTTATTTCAACCTGAAGACTGCTATCCCAAATATATATTTTCTATTATTATATTATCAAACCAGTCAAAATATATTTGTTATTTATATATATATATATATATATATATATAAACCCTATAATCTCTATCGTAGGTGTAATACTGTAATGCAGTACAAAAGCGTTGGTCACGGTGTGATAAAAACATTCGAATGATTTTGGTTTTTACAGTTTGAACTTCAAATTGAACCACATATTATTGTCCCTTTTTATGGTGCTTCATAGACGATCTGGATTATTTCTGTGGATCTATATTTTCAGTGATCTGGCTACATTGCCGATTTGGCCGGTTAGGTGGATCTATATTTTTATTGATCAACTTATTTATTGATCAACTGATTTATTGATCAACTGATTCATTGATCAACTGATTTATGAATCTACTTATCTACTAATCAACTGATTCACTAGTTAACACTAAATGAAAAAAGACATATTGACATCGGAAACGAACGGGAATTAGAAGCTCCCGAAAAACTAGAGTAAATTATGAAAATCGGGTGAGTCATTCTAACAAGTTAGAGATGACTGAACTTTTCTTGTCAGAATTCAACTTCGACATCATTTGCTTTTCGTGACACTGGCAGATTGAAACGAATCTCAAAAGTATAAACATTGATAGCTATGTACTTGCTAGCAGTTTTTGTAGAGAAATCAGAAGAAATGGTGGTGCAATTATATATAAAGAATAATTTAAAATATGAATCTATAAACTGCCATAAGTTTAATGACGAACAATCATATGAAATTTGTGGGAATTCTTCTGAAAGATATTAACATTGTTGTGCTGGTAGTGAATAGTTCTAGTCTGTGCGCCGATTTTAAGTCTTTTTTCAGAAATTTTGAAAATCTGTGGTCAGACATTATGAAGCCAGCTTTGAGTATTATAGTCATGGAAGATATTAAACTGAATTTTGAAGTGAAATCCACAAATATTGTTGAGTTTATCTCTATATTGTGTTCATTCAATATGAAATTAACTATCCACTACTTTACTCGAGTAACGACTACATCTGCATCTAGAATAGATAATATTCTAACTGATTTTGAAGACAGTGAGTTTCAAACCAATATCTTTGAACCATGCCTTTCGAATCATCGGCGTCAATATATTTTTGTTGATCAAAATTCGAGCGAGTTGAAATTTAGTGTATACGGCAAAGAGCTAACAAAAAAAGGTATCAGAAAAATGAGAAACTTCTTATCCACTTTGGACTGGAACGTTTTCAATAGTAATTCTGATGGCAATTATTTGGCTTAGTATTTAACCGACAAATATAGTTATGAGGTAACCGAATACTTTGATACATATTGATATGATAAACCGAATAAACATTGAAGGAGTTTGTGTTCAAAAACAGAAAAAGTCCGTTAAATTGGTTTACATTGAATAATACATTGAAAAATATGAGAAGTCTCCTCAACACACATAAAAACGTGCAGATTTGAGTAGTAATTCAGAGTATATCAACATTTATAAAAATTATAAACAGCGGTATAACTCTGAGTTGAAAAATACAAAGAGGTTAGCTTACGATAATTTAATATTAACCTCAGAAAAAAGATCCAAAACCGGTTGGAGGATAATAAATGATGAGCGCAATAGAAATGATGGTTATTCTCATGCAACCAGCAATATATATTCGAAAAATTTCAATAATATTCTGTTGAAATTGCTGAGAATATCGTGAATACCTAATACATAAAACGACGCAATTTCAAAATCCAAAAAATTCCCAGCTCTTTCAAGTTCGTCTTTTTTGTTACCAACTAATCCGCAAGAAGTGCATGAGGTTACCAATTCATTAAAAAATGCAGAATACTCGGATACAAGTAAATTAAACTCCTATTTCATAAAAAACACTTCTGAAATAATCATTGAACCTTTGATACAACTCATTAATACTATATTCTCAACTAGAATATTTCCAAGTTTATTTGAATATTCCAAAATTACAATTTTCGAAAATGGAGAACGTGACCTTGTGGATAATTATCGACCGATTTCAATCATATCAATATTCAGTAAAATAATAGAAAAAATCATCAACAAACGTATAATATCATACTTCGAGAGAATTAATTTTCTTAACAATTCACAATGTGGTCTCAGAAAAGATCGCTTTACAACGCTTGCACTTCTGGATGTCGTGGGTAGCATCAAACTTCTTCAACAATGTGTGGTCTCTCAAAGGCCTTTGACTGTGTCTTTCATGATATTCTACTAGAAAAATTTCATTTCTACGGCGGCAGAGGTACTCCTTTGAAGCTAATCAAATCTCATCTTACTGAAAGGCACCAGGCTAGTATGAAAATTGTCTGTCTGAATTCAAGGTATTAAGACATGGAGTCCCGCAAGCATAAGTTTTTGGGCCAGTGTTATTCATTATGTATTTAAACGACTTACCCAACTTTACGCATCCACTGAAAACGGTATTATTCGCGGATGACACCACTTTTATTTCCTATGATAGAGATCGTTCAGGCCTGAAGGAAAAAACCACGTACGTAAATACCACGTTAACGTGAAACAAACTGAAATTGAACGATGACAAAACTCAAAATATAGTCTTTTTATCTAATCACATTGACAATACTGCGGTAAAAAATACTGCAAAGCTGCTTGACCCAATACTAGATAGCAAACTTACTTGCACAGACCATATTCAACAACTGGAAGGAAAACTTTCTAGTACTCTATTTTTGCTTAGACGAATGAGAACTATAACGAGCAATACCACATTAAGAATTACATGCTTCTCTCTATTCCATTCATTCTTGAGTTATGTTCTCAGGTTGCAGAAAGAAGCAATTCGAATAATGGCAGGCGTTAGTTACTTGGAATCATGCAGACCATTATTTATAAAATATGAAATGATGCCCTTGCCTTCATTGTGGATATATAACGTTCTTTTCGAAATATATATGGATGCAGATACATTGCTAAAACACACTGATCTACATAATTGTATTACAAGAGGCGTAAATAATATCCGAACAACTAAGTAGCATCTAAATAAGTCAAAAAAAAACTCGATAGATTATAATTTACCTTCCTACTATTTAACATTTCACCTTCCCATTTCAATGAGCTTTTCTTCAATAAATTCAAAATTGACATCGAGAAATATCTTTTGAGATTTTGCTCCTACTCTATTAGCGAGTATTCGGAGCACTTCAAGGCAAAGTCTTCAATATGAAAATGCTCAATACATCTTTTTATGTATTACTTTTTATGACTTATTGTTTGTACATTATATGAATTTGTTTTTTTCTCAGTTTTATAGAGAATTAATCACTAAATTTAGGAAGTTTACATTCATTCGACCTCAATCATTGGTTTCATCTTAGGTTTGAGTTTGTATTTTTATTCACCATTTTGTATTCTTCTCTAATTTATGTCCATTTTATTTGTGAAGGAGTGGAAGAATGATTCGTCGAACTCCTACCATTTGTAAGAAATTTCTTTTCGCTCCAATAAATATTACTATTACTATTACTACCACTATTACTTTTACTATCACTTTCAATATATTGCGGTTGATTTGGAATCCTGAACTTAATTTTTTTTTCTTTAGAGTTGAAAATAAATTTGAATGCCAAAATATCAACCTCACAAAACGAAGACTATTCTCAAAAATATCCAGGTAATTGGATCCATTAGGATGGCTTGCTCCGGTAATTATAACTGAAAAAATATTCATGAAAAAACTTTCGGTTGAGAGAATATCTTGAACCTTCGAATTCAGAGTTGACTGATCAGGGGCTGTCTTTGTATAACGATCTCATGGGTGTGAAAAATGTGCTCATAAATCTGTGGTTGGGTTATGAACCCAATGCCGATAAATTTGAATAACATAGGTTCGCTGATGCTTCCAAATTTGCCTATGGAAAAACTGTTCACATCCGTGTCTTTTACGGTGAACATATTCAGGTTGTTCATTTACAAACGGAGTCATTTATCACCATACCTGGAATCTATGTGCTGCAATCCTTTTAACTAAACTTGATATCAAATTGCTAAGATCAATTGACATATTTAAAAATGTCAGTCTACACTTATTGACAGACTCCACAAATGTGTTATTTTGGTTGAAGGATCAACTTTCACATTGGCCAATATTCATTGCAAATAGGAGTTTCAAAATTCTAACGTTAGTGTCCAGTACGTTCTAGAGACATATACGTAGTGGTGACAATTCTGCTGACTGTCTATCAGAAGATATAAGGCCCAGTGACTTCAGTTACTTTCAATTTTGGTTGGGGAAAACCGAGTGGTTGAATGACAAGATGAAATTCTTCAGGAATCTTATGAAATTCATGGTAATAATTTTACAATGGAACCAAATAACTTGACTATTGAATCAGCTGTACGAGACAGTGAAAAGTTCAATAACTGGAACCTGCTGGTTGGGTACTCAAATCTTCGAATGCTGATAAGGGTTATTTCATTAATTTTGAAATTCTTGATTATATTATTGTTGAAAACAAAACTTCAGCAAAAAATTAAGCTAACTTCTTGCAATTGACAACAAGAATCAATAAGAACCCGTTTGTTGTGGGTCTTGAATTCAACGCTATGAATCAATAAGGAAATGAAGTCACTTTCGAAGAATTAATATGAAAATAATATTCCTCTTCTAGTGTTCTAGTGCCTTTATTAAACTAAGGCTTTTCATGTGGGATGATTTGCTCCGAGTGAGTGGTCGATTTCAGCATTCGTTTCTCGAATTTGTCGAAAAAAATACTTCAATCATGTCATTCGCATCTCACATCTCTTCATTTCTCCCAAAATTATTTCACCAAAAACAAATCAACATTTTGAAACCCCAGAGGTGAGTTCTTGATGAATGTGGCTCGTCAGTCTGTGAAGAATGCCATAAACTATTGTCATTGTTGTTTGCGATATAGAAAAACCACTATGTACCAGCAGTAAGGTAGCTGTCCTGAATTAAGGATTGGGCCATGTTGTCTTTTTTCCAGCCCAGAGTAGATAATGCTGTCCCTATCAATATCAGAGTCTGTTGTATGCGGTCGGAACTCCTATGAAGGCTATATCGTCTTTTTTATTTGTCTGGAGATGCGAGTTTTTTATTGAGAATAAGCCTCTAGCAATGCTTCTCAAGAATTCATAGAAGCCTTCCGGAGATTTACCAGTAAAAGAGGTCATTGTTCTGATATGATTGGCGATCGTAGCACTATTTTCGTTGAAGCTGATAAATAACAGAAGCGTTCGTTTGGAAGCTCGCGATAATTCATTTCTGAAAAACAAAACGCAATTTACGGAAAGATAAAATGGAATTTCATTCCTCTCGTACCTCCACAGTCTGTAGATTTAATACCTCATCAACATAGGTGAATTCTTATCTCAATTTAAGGCCTTAGGCTGCAAATAATCATTTTAAAGTTGACATTCAGCCTCTCTCTCCTGCACATTGTTTTCATTTACTCTCCTCCATATATTTTGCTTGAATATTATCGCTCAGAGAGCAAGATAACTCTGGTTGAAAGGTGGAAATTAATACAGCAAGTGCTTGCCTAGTGGTAGAAGAGTAAGTCAAGAAAGAACATACTTGCAAACTCTCCAAATAGCAAATAGGTGACAGACAAATCAATCTGGTGTTGAACCACATGATATTTCACTTATAACAGATAAAAATGCTCCACCTGCTAAATGCTCTTCAGCTAAGTTTACTCAAGTTCACTCAAGTTATGAACAAGTAAGAGTTGCCAAGTTACGCACTTTCTCCAATGCGGTGACTAGACCTCATTGTGACTTTGTCTACTTGTCTTACCTTTGTGATTAGGTCTAGTCACGAAGTTAATAATATCGTCTATGTCAGATAGCCTTGCAGCTCCTTTGATAATGTCATCAAACGATTACTGATACTACTGCTGAATTTTTTTTGTTTTCATTTGATTATTTTCGAATATTATTCATCGCAATCATATGTTGAATTTTTTCTCTTTTGTAGTTTATTTACGGCATTTTTCCGAAAAAATTAGGTGTGTGAAATGGGATTATTATAATTCATGCTATGCGCAAGATCAAAAAACTGCACCATGAAATAGATGAGGATAGGCACATGCAGATAGTATACGGCAATGTATGTTTGAAAGCTATAAAAAGCGCTCAGTTCAAGAATTTCATATTCCTTTCAATAAATGACATTTCATATAAAATCGAACAGTGTTCTATAGATAATTCCAAACATCATTCTGTTTGAGATTTATTAGTTAATTCGAGAATAACATCTTAATAAATTGATAAAAAATTTAATTTTATTCAGGCTGTTGAGGATGTTAAATTATTTCACAGTTTTGGATTTTCTTTTTATCAAAATAGCAATATATTTACCGACACAACAATTCTATAGTCCCGATTTCGATAATATGCAATCATGTTCGTTTTTATTGATTCAAACAATGAAAAATTATATATTTATAAGGAATTTTGGTGCGAAAATTATGAATTTCATATTTTAATTATTCCATTTTATTCTTAAAACTTTTTCTTTACTTATTAAAACTTTTAAAAAGTTTTGTAATAAATAAAGTAAACTGATGAAAGTATATTCAAAATAAAGAGCCAGAGCAAGAACACTAAAATGGCAGATTTCATTTAAAAACCTTTAATTTTGTAATAATTAAAGGAATAATAAAGGCAGAGGAAGAACATTGAAATGTTCATTGAATAATTTCAAGAGTTGGTATGTTGAATTCACGATTGGCAATGTATAAATAAGTTGCAATAATAAACAATTACAATAATAAAAGATAAATGAAGAATTTGAAATGAAAGTACAAGAACTGTATATAGAAAAACAAAAAAGATAAAACCAGGTCGAATTAACATATACTCGATTATTTTCTCTTTTTTGGGACTAAACATATATAATCACTTGTCAAAAATCTGGTGTTAATTTTTACTCTCATTTTATAACTCATTCTATTTTCATTTTGTGTGTAAGCTCTTCATCTTCTACTTTACTTCATGGCTAATGAAGCTTATACCTATCTGAAGGCTCTTTAGATTTCATTTCATATTCTTTTGAGCCTCACTTAAAAACGATAAGAAGAAAAATAAAAGAATAGCGAATAAAAAATTTAAGGGATAAAAAGATCAATGGGTCTTTTCCTATTTACGTTTCCAAGATCGTTGGGCTAATGAATGGATCTGAATCTGACATGGTACTGACTCCAAACAAATAAATTTATTAGTGTCAAAACGTATAAAAATATGTTTTTTCGGTGGTTTCTCATTTTTGGTAATAGAAAAAAACTTCAATTTGTGTATTTTGTTCAATCAGCCTGCCTTTTGAGAAAATCATATCTATTTTCACCAAATTTGAGATGTATGCGCACCCACATATACTCTACAAAATTATTTTTATTCGAAATCATCTAAGACTAAGATACTTTCAACCCTAAGACATTACTCGAACTGAATTTCTACACCACCACGAAATCTACCGAATCGGGTTTGTCGAAAAAAATTTCAGTTAGCTATTTGTATAGCTTGTATATTAGTATCACCGTCCAGCCTAGTTTCTATAACATATACTACATAATAATCGCAGGAACAATCAAATCTCGAAACTCTTCGAATTGTGATGAGAGCTAGCGAACTTTTGGATGACAGACATTATGTGTTTTATTACTGTCCAAATTTGATACTCAAATCAAACACCTTCGGAAGTTCAGCTCATAGCAGCAATAACTCTATTCACGGTGTGTAAAACGTTTAATTCAAAATCCTACATTTATCAGTTTCTTAAAGTTATTGAAACATATTGATTTCGATTTGCAATAATTCTAGTCATAAGTTACCGAACAATTCAGAAAAAACAGAATTTCTGACTATATCATCTTTTTTGAAATGACCGAGCTTTCAAAAATTAAAACAGTCATGTAGACCAAGATGTTACCGAATGCGATATTTTCTCCAAGAAATTCCACAGAAACCTCTTTTGAGTAATTCACTCGGATACAGATGGACAATATTCCAAAGTTATATAATAGCCTCTTCTGTTTTCCAGTTGAGTATTATATTTCACATCAGTTGAACAAGTTGCATTCGAACCATTACTTTAAACGAAAGTATCAATCAAATTTTCACTTAGGGCAAATTCTGGTCCGACACTGAAAACTGTAATCCTAGGGTTTCTTTCCTGAGCCTCCATAACATGATAATAATAATAATAATAATAATAATAATAATAATAATAATAGTAACAATAATACGAATGAGTTATTCATTCTCAACAGGTATAACACCCAATTACAGAAAAAATAACAATTTTGAATACTAACTAAATAATTGAAATGAAAAAGATATAACAAAGAGCTCAATCTGATCTGAAAAAATAGTAATAACATCTTAATAAATTGATAAAAAATTTAATTTTATTCAGGCTGTTGAGGATGTTAAATTATTTCACAGTTTTGGATTTTCTTTTTATCAAAATAGCAACATATTTACCGACACAACAATTCTATAGTCCCGATTTCGATAATATGCAATCATGTTCGTTTTTATTGATTCAAACAATGAAAAATTATATATTTATAAGGAATTTTGGTGCGAAAATTATGAATTTCATATTTTAATTATTCCATTTTATTCTTAAAACTTTTTCTTTACTTATTAAAACTTTTAAAAAGTTTTGTAATAAATAAAGTAAACTGATGAAAGTATATTCAAAATAAAGAGCCAGAGCAAGAACACTAAAATGGCAGATTTCATTTAAAAACCTTTAATTTTGTAATAATTAAAGGAATAATAAAGGCAGAGGAAGAACATTGAAATGTTCATTGAATAATTTCAAGAGTTGGTATGTTGAATTCACGATTGGCAATGTATAAATAAGTTGCAATAATAAACAATTACAATAATAAAAGATAAATGAAGAATTTGAAATGAAAGTACAAGAACTGTATATAGAAAAACAAAAAAGATAAAACCAGGTCGAATTAACATATACTCGATTATTTTCTCTTTTTTGGGACTAAACATATATAATCACTTGTCAAAAATCTGGTGTTAATTTTTACTCTCATTTTATAACTCATTCTATTTTCATTTTGTGTGTAAGCTCTTCATCTTCTACTTTACTTCATGGCTAATGAAGCTTATACCCATCTGAAGGCTCTTTAGATTTCATTTCATATTCTTTTGAGCCTCACTTAAAAACGATAAGAAGAAAAATAAAAGAATAGCGAATAAAAAATTTAAGGGATAAAAAGATCAATGGGTCTTTTCCTATTTACGTTTCCAAGATCGTTGGGCTAATGAATGGATCTGAATCTGACATGGTACTGACTCCAAACAAATAAATTTATTAGTGTCAAAACGTATAAAAATATGTTTTTTCGGTGGTTTCTCATTTTTGGTAATAGAAAAAAACTTCAATTTGTGTATTTTGTTCAATCAGCCTGCCTTTTGAGAAAATCATATCTATTTTCACCAAATTTGAGATGTATGCGCACCCACATATACTCTACAAAATTATTTTTTATTCGAAATCATCTAAGACTAAGATACTTTCAACCCTAAGACATTACTCGAACTGAATTTCTACACCACCACGAAATCTACCGAATCGGGTTTGTCGAAAAAATTTCAGTTAGCTATTTGTATAGCTTGTATATTAGTATCACCGTCCAGCCTAGTTTCTATAACATATACTACATAATAATCGCAGGAACAATCAAATCTCGAAACTCTTCGAATTGTGATGAGAGCTAGCGAACTTTTGGATGACAGACATTATGTGTTTTATTACTGTCCAAATTTGATACTCAAATCAAACACCTTCGGAAGTTCAGCTCATAGCAGCAATAACTCTATTCACGGTGTGTAAAACGTTTAATTCAAAATCCTACATTTATCAGTTTCTTAAAGTTATTGAAACATATTGATTTCGATTTGCAATAATTCTAGTCATAAGTTACCGAACAATTCAGAAAAAACAGAATTTCTGACTATATCATCTTTTTTGAAATGACCGAGCTTTCAAAAATTAAAACAGTCATGTAGAGACCAAGATGTTACCGAATGCGATATTTTCTCCAAGAAATTCCACAGAAACCTCTTTTGAGTAATTCATTCGGATACAGATGGACAATATTCCAAAGTTATATAATAGCCTCTTCTGTTTTCCAGTTGAGTATTATATTTCACATCAGTTGAACAAGTTACATTCGAACCATTACTTTAAACGAAAGTATCAATCAAATTTTCACTTAGGGCAAATTCTGGTCCGACACTGAAAACTGTAATCCTAGGGTTTCTTTCCTGAGCCTCCATAACATGATAATAATAATAATAATAATAATAATAATAATAATAATAGTAACAATAATACGAATGAGTTATTCATTCTCAACAGGTATAACACCCAATTACAGAAAAAATAACAATTTTGAATACTAACTAAATAATTGAAATGAAAAAGATATAACAAAGAGCTCAATCTGATCTGAAAAAATAGTAATAACATCTTAATAAATTGATAAAAAATTTAATTTTATTCAGGCTGTTGAGGATGTTAAATTATTTCACAGTTTTGGATTTTCTTTTTATCAAAATAGCAACATATTTACCGACACAACAATTCTATAGTCCCGATTTCGATAATATGCAATCATGTTCGTTTTTATTGATTCAAACAATGAAAAATTATATATTTATAAGGAATTTTGGTGCGAAAATTATGAATTTCATATTTTAATTATTCCATTTTATTCTTAAAACTTTTTCTTTAATTATTAAAACTTTTAAAAAGTTTTGTAATAAATAAAGTAAACTGATGAAAGTATATTCAAAATAAAGAGCCAGAGCAAGAACACTAAAATGGCAGATTTCATTTAAAAACCTTTAATTTTGTAATAATTAAAGGAATAGTAAAGGCAGAGGAAGAACATTGAAATGTTCATTGAATAATTTCAAGAGTTGGTATGTTGAATTCACGATTGACAATGTATAAATAAGTTGCAATAATAAACAATTACAATAATAAAAGATAAATGAAGAATTTGAAATGAAAGTACAAGAACTGTATATAGAAAAACAAAAAAGATAAAACCAGGTCGAATTAACATATACTCGATTATTTTCTCTTTTTTGGGACTAAACATATATAATCACTTGTCAAAAATCTGGTGTTAATTTTTACTCTCATTTTATAACTCATTCTATTTTCATTTTGTGTGTAAGCTCTTCATCTTCTACTTTACTTCATGGCTAATGAAGCTTATACCTATCTGAAGGCTCTTTAGATTTCATTTCATATTCTTTTGAGCCTCACTTAAAAACGATAAGAAGAAAAATAAAAGAATAGCGAATAAAAAATTTAAGGGATAAAAAGATCAATGGGTCTTTTCCTATTTACGTTTCCAAGATCGTTGGGCTAATGAATGGATCTGAATCTGACATGGTACTGACTCCAAACAA
The DNA here is from genome assembly GCA_030704895.1 of Henosepilachna vigintioctopunctata. Taxonomy (NCBI): domain Eukaryota; kingdom Metazoa; phylum Arthropoda; class Insecta; order Coleoptera; family Coccinellidae; genus Henosepilachna; species Henosepilachna vigintioctopunctata. The sequence goes on along the minus strand of JARQZJ010000106.1, from coordinate 1,846,024 downwards.
ATAAATTTATTAGTGTCAAAACGTATAAAAATATGTTTTTTCGGTGGTTTCTCATTTTTGGTAATAGAAAAAAACTTCAATTTGTGTATTTTGTTCAATCAGCCTGCCTTTTGAGAAAATCATATCTATTTTCACCAAATTTGAGATGTATGCGCACCCACATATACTCTACAAAATTATTTTTTATTCGAAATCATCTAAGACTAAGATACTTTCAACCCTAAGACATTACTCGAACTGAATTTCTACACCACCACGAAATCTACCGAATCGGGTTTGTCGAAAAAATTTCAGTTAGCTATTTGTATAGCTTGTATATTAGTATCACCGTCCAGCCTAGTTTCTATAACATATACTACATAATAATCGCAGGAACAATCAAATCTCGAAACTCTTCGAATTGTGATGAGAGCTAGCGAACTTTTGGATGACAGACATTATGTGTTTTATTACTGTCCAAATTTGATACTCAAATCAAACACCTTCGGAAGTTCAGCTCATAGCAGCAATAACTCTATTCACGGTGTGTAAAACGTTTAATTCAAAATCCTACATTTATCAGTTTCTTAAAGTTATTGAAACATATTGATTTCGATTTGCAATAATTCTAGTCATAAGTTACCGAACAATTCAGAAAAAACAGAATTTCTGACTATATCATCTTTTTGAAATGACCGAGCTTTCAAAAATTAAAACAGTCATGTAGACCAAGATGTTACCGAATGCGATATTTTCTCCAAGAAATTCCACAGAAACCTCTTTTGAGTAATTCATTCGGATACAGATGGACAATATTCCAAAGTTATATAATAGCCTCTTCTGTTTTCCAGTTGAGTATTATATTTCACATCAGTTGAACAAGTTACATTCGAACCATTACTTTAAACGAAAGTATCAATCAAATTTTCACTTAGGGCAAATTCTGGTCCGACACTGAAAACTGTAATCCTAGGGTTTCTTTCCTGAGCCTCCATAACATGATAATAATAATAATAATAATAATAATAATAATAATAATAGTAACAATAATACGAATGAGTTATTCATTCTCAACAGGTATAACACCCAATTACAGAAAAAATAACAATTTTGAATACTAACTAAATAATTGAAATGAAAAAGATATAACAAAGAGCTCAATCTGATCTGAAAAAATAGTAATAACATCTTAATAAATTGATAAAAAATTTAATTTTATTCAGGCTGTTGAGGATGTTAAATTATTTCACAGTTTTGGATTTTCTTTTTATCAAAATAGCAACATATTTACCGACACAACAATTCTATAGTCCCGATTTCGATAATATGCAATCATGTTCGTTTTTATTGATTCAAACAATGAAAAATTATATATTTATAAGGAATTTTGGTGCGAAAATTATGAATTTCATATTTTAATTATTCCATTTTATTCTTAAAACTTTTTCTTTAATTATTAAAACTTTTAAAAAGTTTTGTAATAAATAAAGTAAACTGATGAAAGTATATTCAAAATAAAGAGCCAGAGCAAGAACACTAAAATGGCAGATTTCATTTAAAAACCTTTAATTTTGTAATAATTAAAGGAATAGTAAAGGCAGAGGAAGAACATTGAAATGTTCATTGAATAATTTCAAGAGTTGGTATGTTGAATTCACGATTGACAATGTATAAATAAGTTGCAATAATAAACAATTACAATAATAAAATATAAATGAAGAATTTGAAATGAAAGTACAAGAACTGTATATAGAAAAACAAAAAAGATAAAACCAGGTCGAATTAACATATACTCGATTATTTTCTCTTTTTTGGGACTAAACATATATAATCACTTGTCAAAAATCTGGTGTTAATTTTTACTCTCATTTTATAACTCATTCTATTTTCATTTTGTGTGTAAGCTCTTCATCTTCTACTTTACTTCATGGCTAATGAAGCTTATACCTATCTGAAGGCTCTTTAGATTTCATTTCATATTCTTTTGAGCCTCACTTAAAAACGATAAGAAGAAAAATAAAAGAATAGCGAATAAAAAATTTAAGGGATAAAAAGATCAATGGGTCTTTTCCTATTTACGTTTCAAGATCGTTGGGCTAATGAATGGATCTGAATCTGACATGGTACTGACTCCAAACAAATAAATTTATTAGTGTCAAAACGTATAAAAATATGTTTTTTCGGTGGTTTCTCATTTTTGGTAATAGAAAAAAACTTCAATTTGTGTATTTTGTTCAATCAGCCTGCCTTTTGAGAAAATCATATCTATTTTCACCAAATTTGAGATGTATGCGCACCCACATATACTCTACAAAATTATTTTTTATTCGAAATCATCTAAGACTAAGATACTTTCAACCCTAAGACATTACTCGAACTGAATTTCTACACCACCACGAAATCTACCGAATCGGGTTTGTCGAAAAAAATTTCAGTTAGCTATTTGTATAGCTTGTATATTAGTATCACCGTCCAGCCTAGTTTCTATAACATATACTACATAATAATCGCAGGAACAATCAAATCTCGAAACTCTTCGAATTGTGATGAGAGCTAGCGAACTTTTGGATGACAGACATTATGTGTTTTATTACTGTCCAAATTTGATACTCAAATCAAACACCTTCGGAAGTTCAGCTCATAGCAGCAATAACTCTATTCACGGTGTGTAAAACGTTTAATTCAAAATCCTACATTTATCAGTTTCTTAAAGTTATTGAAACATATTGATTTCGATTTGCAATAATTCTAGTCATAAGTTACCGAACAATTCAGAAAAAACAGAATTTCTGACTATATCATCTTTTTTGAAATGACCGAGCTTTCAAAAATTAAAACAGTCATGTAGACCAAGATGTTACCGAATGCGATATTTTCTCCAAGAAATTCCACAGAAACCTCTTTTGAGTAATTCATTCGGATACAGATGGACAATATTCCAAAGTTATATAATAGCCTCTTCTGTTTTCCAGTTGAGTATTATATTTCACATCAGTTGAACAAGTTACATTCGAACCATTACTTTAAACGAAAGTATCAATCAAATTTTCACTTAGGGCAAATTCTGGTCCGACACTGAAAACTGTAATCCTAGGATTTCTTTCCTGAGCCTCCATAACATGATAATAATAATAATAATAATAATAATAGTAACAATAATACGAATGAGTTATTCATTCTCAACAGGTATAACACCCAATTACAGAAAAAATAACAATTTTGAATACTAACTAAATAATTGAAATGAAAAAGATATAACAAAGAGCTCAATCTGATCTGAAAAAATAGTAACTTATAGCATTCTTATAACATTATAGGATTCAATGAAATATTGCAAAGAACTCAATTTCAATCAAATCAATTTAGTCAGCTTTCGTTGCTCACGTAACTCCTGATAATAAATTCTAATGAGACAAAGTGAATGTGACAATTATCGGCAACTATATTGAATGTAGACTCCATGAACCAAATGAAGGATTGGATTGGGGAGTTGATCTTTGATGTCTATAGGTGGAATAATTCTGTTTTTCGAGAATTTTGCCTAGAAACATGAAATTTCAAAACGGACAAGGGAGGAGGACAATCATTACTATTGTGCAGTAATTTGTACAAAAATTTGGGTGATAAAGTTTCTCTCTTGCTCTGCAATGAGATATAACTAAATGGTATCAATAGTTCGTTATGGTTGACACGTCTCTGTGTATAAACTTCATCTTCCCTCCAAACTAAGATTCTCAAGAACCTTCTCTGAATAGCCTCAAGATAGCGTTGATGGCAAGTATAAATGGGATGGCAGATCATGCTGCCATACTCTAACCCGCTACGGATTAGGGTATTAAATAGTCCTACGAGTGTTGAGGAATTATAAAAGTATCTGCCAATACGTATAACGAAGCCATATATTTTCGCAGCAGATGAAATAAGTTGGGTGATGTGTGGGACAAAGGAAAGCTTCTGGTCAAAGACTACACCAAGATCTCTCACCTTATCGGAACGAGAAAGAACATGACCATCAACGCTGGAATCACAGTCAATTCAGTGTCTTTTCCTTGTGGAAGAATCAGAGCAAGAAGAACATCAGAACTAGAAGAAAGAAGTTGGTTAAAGTCCAGCATCAATTATTTGAGGAAATTCATATCACTGCAGTTCAGCAATAATCAATTTCACAGTAATTTCGTATTCACCATATCAAAGTTAATAACACCCAGCTCCACTTTTGATTTGACAACATTTTCAACCATTGTATTTGGAAGAGTCCCATCTATTGAACGAACAACTGAACAGTTTCTGCAGCAGCGAAAGTCTCACAGCTGAATAATTGTGTTAGTAGAAGTGGCCGGCTCAAACTCATTCGCTTTGGTATACTTCTTCTCCAAATCATTAGAAAATTTCAATAGTGCCCCGTTCTCGTCAAAAGTTAACACTCTGTTTTGAAGATTAACTCTTTTCGCAAAACAATACTGTCCACTTAGCAATTGTTTTCTTACATTTCAATGAATCCGCAGCAAACTCTGCATTCTACCGATACACATTCACTTTTCACATTAAACTTTTTCACTCAATAATTGTCAATATTTCTCAATACAAAATTACTTCACAACAGTTTCAGAAAAATTCTTGATAAGGTGTTTTATAACAGTGATTGTAAAATAGTGAGATTATTCTGATCCTTGCGTTCCTAAAGACTTACGTCATCCAGCTCTTCAAGTACAATGCAATACTAATAGAAAATTCGTTAAATTAGTTCAAATTAGTATTACACTACTATACTACAATACTGCGTAGTAAAGTACTGTAATCGAGTAGTTGTTGATCTACCGGCTGATCCTCAACAGAACACCATGAAAATCAATTTCAAAACTTTCACTGATATTATTCATTATAACAATGGATGTATTATCTTCAAACAAGTCTAATTTTTCTTCTTGAAAGACTGGGAAGATCTTACCCGGCTTCCACACACATGGAAGGTGAGCAGTTTTCAATCCCAAACTGAAGGAAATAGGCCAATGTGCTGGACAAACAGCCAAGCACGGTCTTTTAGAATAGAGGAGGACGAAATTATCAGAAGGCGCGTTGACATTTAAGATCTGCATTATCCTGTGATCGACTTTTCCTAACTGTCATCTCATAAAACTCAGAGAAGATATGTGGAGGAATATTTCTATACACAAAGAATATTTGTTCAATACTGCAAATAGTTTTCTTGTCCATCAATATTATTATAAATTTGCATGCTTGATCGGGGAGGACAGCTGGCAGGAACTTAATTATTTGCCAACGTTTCGTCAAATTTTATGGACACTCTCAAAGTTGATACAGTTCTCAATAAGCCTGCGAGTCACTATTCTAAGCTTTCCTCTTATGAAATTTATATTATATATTGTATTATTCAAAAGTGTATATTATTTATGTACTTATGAATATTTGTACACGAATCGATGTAAAAGTTGAAAAATGTGTTGAATATTTCGAATGGAATTCTTGTCCTTCAATACAATCATCATAATTTTCCCGATTTCTAGCATAACAGCTTTCACTCTCCCTCATAGTGGAACTTTCACTTATCCAGAATATTAAATATCGGAGCGATTAAGCTCCGTGGTAGCCTTTTCAAATTATCAGTAGGGCCTGATAATTATAAAAGATGATTGAAGAGAAGGACAAGAATACACCACGAAATGTTTTTTTGGTTAGTAAAATTTCTTATTCGAAAAAAAAATTTTTCCTGGTGAAAACGATGTGTAACGTAGCAAAATACCTTAGACTATTGAATAAATATTTGGTAGGATCGTATCGGATGCAATATTCGTAGTTCGAAATGTATTGATGTGAGTAGGTAGATGGTTATTGTCATGATGAGTAACATTTAGTGTTTTTGAATATAATTTCCTATACTTCATAAAATTTTAGTGCACTGGTAAGCGGTAAGTACTTCAAATATTGATTATTTCATGGATTATTATTTATTCAACAGAATTTGTGAAGCTGAAATTACATTTCCACTTTCATGATATCACAAAATTATCTCCAACATAAAATATATCCTAGATTTTTTAAATCTTTTCTGCATAACTTATTTATTACTTTTTATGAATTTTTTCAATTCATTCAATTGTTTCCGTGAAAGCTAGTCAAGTTTTTCATATTTTTGATCTGTTGCCTTGATATAAATTTATGTTTTTGTTTCCTACACAAAAACTGGTTTACCTATCATTTTAATTTTTTTCGATTCAAAGATATTCATATTGTGAGCATTATAGAAGTAAGAATTGTGGGTCTATGCAATTGATCATTATGTATTTCATGGATGGTATTAGTATGGATATTCAATCATATCCCCTAGAGTTGAAAGAATTCATCAGAAACTTGTGAATTCTCATCACTGGGAAGTGAAGGGACACATTTTGATCAAGAAGGAGGAAATCAGGATTCAAGCTGAGAGAGATCTTCAATCTCAATGTTTTTTTTTCAGTAATGTTGGAATCGGAAAGTCCCCAATGAAAATTTCAAGAATAGTTCCACTGTCGATATTCCACATAAATCTGATGAATTCATATACGTTTCTCCAATTTTGGAGCTAACCGGTGTTACAACTGGCATTTCACAGAAGACTTGCAACTTGCAATTTCATGTACGATCGATCGATTGAAAAGTAGCATTGTTTTGTTTTTTTTTTAACTTCTACTGACTCATCTCATAATTTTGTTTACTTTGTTATTTTGATGAATATTTCAATGAATCCCAAATTTTAAAAAACTCTCATGCTGTATCCTGCTGATGAAGTTGTTAACCGACAACGAAATATACAGGTTTTAAATCAGAATACATGAGTTGAATCTTTTCATCTCCATACAGACCGAATACCCGGAAAGAATTATAATCCATTTATATATATATATATATATATATATATATATATATATATATATATATATATATATATATATATATGACAAAAGACACAATTATCGGTATAGCCCGCAACTCAATTGGAAGCAGCCGTTGACACGTGTTTCGAGCTTATTGGCTCTCCTCAGAACGGCGTAGCCAAGTTCAAGGTGTACGAACCTGGAGATGGAATCCACAACAAAAGAACACACCTGCAAAGGAAGTCTCCACTGCTAGGCTTCCACGTGAACTCTCCGGGTTTGGAGATTTGGTCAACGTATCGCCAATGTTGCGACTATTTATCCTTTACGGAGTCTTCAACCGACTAAGTAAATAACGATAATACCGATATACCGATAATTGTGTCTTTTGTCATTTATACTTTTCACCGCAAGAAACTTCTTCGTTCTTTATATATATATATATATATATATATATATATATATATATATATATATATATATATATATATATATAATAATAGAAAATATATATTTGGGATAGCAGTCTTCAGGTTGAAATAAGTGTACTCTTTTCTTTGTATCTCAAGCTTTCGAGAATTATATTTATCTCTTCATCAGGAGCAACTAGAATATTGAAAGTGAGAAAATGTCAAATATACATAGATATGTGGTAACTTACGAATTGAGGTTGTATCAAAAAGATGCTGAAATTTACTGAAAATTCATATAAAAGATACTCAAAATGAAAACAAACGCATAACATGTAGGGATGGAGTATCAAAAATGATCTAGACAAGGTTATAGTTGAATCCGAAAACAAAGAATGACACTTATAGGTTAACGTTCCATCATAGAAAAATCGCGAATTACGCGATGTCTCCATCATTCACAGAACTACTACACATCGCCAGTACCAACCCACACACACATCCACAAACACAACAAATCAAACCGAGTGACATGTTTAACTACTGACACTGACAGTATTCAGACTGGGACAACTGTTATGTCTTTTGGCATCGTAGTCAATTAAGTAGGAAAATATCGAACTCAGACCGTCAATGTCTCTACGAGAGTTCATGCTGTTCTTATTCTGGTATATCCGCACCATCTCCAGAAACAGTCTTCTCTTGGTATTATTCTCTTTATCCAATATTTTCACTGAATTGTAATCAGGGTGATGTCCGTTGTCCAGACAATGCTTAGTCAGAGCACAATTTTGCTTGCTTGTCCTAATATTACTCCTATGTAAAGTGATCCTCTGTGATAGGGTTGTTGTTGTTTGGCCCACATACACAAGCTCACAATCACAGCAGGGAATCTCATAAACTACTTGACTTTGATTGAGGATAGGTGTGTTGTCCTTCAATCTTGAAAAAGTTTTCCGACCTTTTTTACGTTCCTTGTAGCAATTCTAATGCGATCCATTGGTAATACTGAGGTTATTCTGGATGTTAAATTATTGATATAGGGTAATGTAACGTAACTAAATCGATCTGTGGAAAGTCCATCATCCCTTACATGGTTAGTGTCTACATCACGATCCGGTGTGTTGAAGAGGAGCTTTTTTAGCAAAGGGTCAGGGTATCCGTTTCCCTTCAAGATGTTATATAATGTCCTCATATTGTCATCTCTGAATCTGATATCCGAAAGTTTATTTATTCTTGTTTTTAAATTTAAAATTAAGTTGATTTTTACCCTGAATGGGTGGTATGACAAGTAATGAATATATCTGGAAGAGGCCATGGGTTTTCTATAAATATCAGTGAATACAGTCTGCCCTCTCTTATGACTTTCATGTCCATGAATGGGACAGAACAGTCGGTTTCCTCTTCCATTGTAAACTTGATCATACCAGATGAATCAACAGCATTCAATATTTGCAGTGCTTCATTGATGCAGTTTCTGGGTACTGACGTTATTATATCGTCCACAAACTTTTTGCAGAATGGGACTTGGAAAGGAAACTGTTCAAGGCTTTTATTTAAGATGTAGTCAACTACATACTGAGCAATTATGGGTGATACCAAAGAACCCATAGGGGTACCCTCTCTCTGCTTGTAATAAACACCTCCAAAAGAAAAGATAGTTGTATCAAATATAAACTTCAACATTTCAAGAAAATCATCCCTTGGTATTGGACAATTTGGTTCTATATCTGTCCATTTATCTACAATGCATTGTTTAGTCATCGTGAATGTGATATTTGTAAACAATGAAACCACATCCCAACTGACAATCACAAAATCCTTCGGTAGTATTAAACCATTAACGAACAATGCAAAATCAAATGAGTCTCTTGTAAAGTACGCATTAGACGTATCATACGAGGTTGTGAGAATCTCTGTGACATATTTTGCAATCCCGAAATTTGGACTATCAATCGAGGCAATAATTGGTCTTAAGGTGATGGGATCCTTATGGAGTTTGGGCAACCCATAAAATTTCGATGCAGTACCTCTGTAAAATGACAAGTCTGATGCCTGTTTTGGAGTTATTTTGTTCGCTCTCTTCAAACTCGAGATATACTTATTGGCCTTCTGTTGAATTGTGTTACTTGGGTCTCTGTCTAATCTTTGGTAACACTGAGTATCATTTAGTTGTTCTAAAGCGAGTTCATCATACTGTGATCTTCTCATGACTGTTGTCACATTACACTTGTCAGATTGTACAACAATAATTTCAGGGTGTTCCCTGAGGAATTTACTGGTATTAATGAACATAGTGTTGATGATTGGATTATGTTCAAAATCATTCTTATGGACATAATTTGTCAAAATGTTAGCAAGTTTGGCGGCTAAGATATCCTTTTCATTTTGGGATTGAATATTGGAAAAAACAGGATCAAACTGTGACAGGAGTCCCGCCATATTTAGATCTAATTTGGAAGGTGGCAAACAAAACTTAGGGCCCAAGGCTAAGATGGTTCTGACATCTTCAGGTAATTGTACCTCAGATATGTTACTTATCCATTTGTCCTGAATGACCATTGGTTTCAAGTGTTCATCTCTAATTCGTTGTAATTTCTTGATGTTCTTAACCTTGACTTTGTTGAAAATCTTGTTGTAAGCGACGGAAACAATATGTCTGAACTGTACCCACAAATATGGTGTAATTGCTTCCCTAATTATGTCCTCCAGTAGGATCTGCCTGGCTGACAAGAATTGTATGTTCTTATGAGTTAGGTCAACTTCAAAGTTCATCAACCTGTGTCCAAACCCAGTCACAAATTTACGTATCCTCTATCCTCTGTATGGGCCAGAGATATTGAAACATGTTAAAGAGTACTCAAACAACAACAGAAAACTGTCAAATCTACGTAATAGACGGATTTATTTGCTGAAATGTAGATCGATAAGAGTTTTGCCGAACCACATATCACACAGCATTGGACACTTGGGTAGACAGATGGAATACAAGGATGCAGTGACGGGACAGAGGATACGTAAATTTGTGTCTGGGTTTGGACACAGGTTGATGAACTTTGAAGTTGACCTAACTCATAAGAACATACAATTCTTGTCAGCCAGGCAGATCCTACTGGAGGACATAATTAGGGAAGCAATTACACCATATTTGTGGGTACAGTTCAGACATATTGTTTCCGTCGCTTACAACAAGATTTTCAACAAAGTCAAGGTTAAGAACATCAAGAAATTACAACGAATTAGAGATGAACACTTGAAACCAATGGTCATTCAGGACAAATGGATAAGTAACATATCTGAGGTACAATTACCTGAAGATGTCAGAACCATCTTAGCCTTGGGCCCTAAGTTTTGTTTGCCACCTTCCAAATTAGATCTAAATATGGCGGGACTCCTGTCACAGTTTGATCCTGTTTTTTCCAATATTCAATCCCAAAATGAAAAGGATATCTTAGCCGCCAAACTTGCTAACATTTTGACAAATTATGTCCATAAGAATGATTTTGAACATAATCCAATCATCAACACTATGTTCATTAATACCAGTAAATTCCTCAGGGAACACCCTGAAATTATTGTTGTACAATCTGACAAGTGTAATGTGACAACAGTCATGAGAAGATCACAGTATGATGAACTCGCTTTAGAACAACTAAATGATACTCAGTGTTACCAAAGATTAGACAGAGACCCAAGTAACACAATTCAACAGAAGGCCAATAAGTATATCTCGAGTTTGAAGAGAGCGAACAAAATAACTCCAAAACAGGCATCAGACTTGTCATTTTACAGAGGTACTGCATCGAAATTTTATGGGTTGCCCAAACTCCATAAGGATCCCATCACCTAAGACCAATTATTGCCTCGATTGATAGTCCAAATTTCGGGATTGCAAAATATGTCACAGAGATTCTCACAACCTCGTATGATACGTCTAATGCGTACTTTACAAGAGACTCATTTGATTTTGCATTGTTCGTTAATGGTTTAATACTACCGAAGGATTTTGTGATTGTCAGTTGGGATGTGGTTTCATTGTTTACAAATATCACATTCACGATGACTAAACAATGCATTGTAGATAAATGGACAGATATAGAACCAAATTGTCCAATACCAAGGGATGATTTTCTTGAAATGTTGAAGTTTATATTTGATACAACTATCTTTTCTTTTGGAGGTGTTTATTACAAGCAGAGAGAGGGTACCCCTATGGGTTCTTTGGTATCACCCATAATTGCTCAGTATGTAGTTGACTACATCTTAAATAAAAGCCTTGAACAGTTTCCTTTCCAAGTCCCATTCTGCAAAAAGTTTGTGGACGATATAATAACGTCAGTACCCAGAAACTGCATCAATGAAGCACTGCAAATATTGAATGCTGTTGATTCATCTGGTATGATCAAGTTTACAATGGAAGAGGAAACCGACTGTTCTGTCCCATTCATGGACATGAAAGTCATAAGAGAGGGCCAGACTGTATTCACTGATATTTATAGAAAACCCATGGCCTCTTCCAGATATATTCATTACTTGTCATACCACCCATTCAGGGTAAAAATCAACTTAATTTTAAATTTAAAAACAAGAATAAATAAACTTTCGGATATCAGATTCAGAGATGACAATATGAGGACATTATATAACATCTTGAAGGGAAACGGATACCCTGACCCTTTGCTAAAAAAGCTCCTCTTCAACACACCGGATCGTGATGTAGACACTAACCATGTAAGGGATGATGGACTTTCCACAGATCGATTTAGTTACGTTACATTACCCTATATCAATAATTTAACATCCAGAATAACCTCAGTATTACCAATGGATCGCATTAGAATTGCTACAAGGAACGTAAAAAAGGTCGGAAAACTTTTTCAAGATTGAAGGACAACACACCTATCCTCAATCAAAGTCAAGTAGTTTATGAGATTCCCTGCTGTGATTGTGAGCTTGTGTATGTGGGCCAAACAACAACAACCCTATCACAGAGGATCACTTTACATAGGAGTAATATTAGGACAAGCAAGCAAAATTGTGCTCTGACTAAGCATTGTCTGGACAACGGACATCACCCTGATTACAATTCAGTGAAAATATTGGATAAAGAGAATAATACCAAGAGAAGACTGTTTCTGGAGATGGTGCGGATATACCAGAATAAGAACAGCATGAACTCTCGTAGAGACATTGACGGTCTGAGTTCGATATTTTCCTACTTAATTGACTACGATGCCAAAAGACATAACAGTTGTCCCAGTCTGAATACTGTCAGTGTCAGTAGTTAAACATGTCACTCGGTTTGATTTGTTGTGTTTGTGGATGTGTGTGTGGGTTGGTACTGGCGAGTTCTGTGAATGATGGAGACATCGCGTAATTCGCGATTTTTCTATGATGGAACGTTAACCTATAAGTGTCATTCTTTGTTTTCGGATTCAACTATAACCTTGTCTAGATCATTTTTGATACTCCATCCCTACATGTTATGCGTTTGTTTTCATTTTGAGTATCTTTTATATGAATTTTCAGTAAATTTCAGCATCTTTTTGATACAACCTCAATTCGTAAGTTACCACATATCTATGTATATTTGACATTTTCTCACTTTCAATATTCTAGTTGCTCCTGATGAAGAGATAAATATAATTCTCGAAAGCTTGAGATACAAAGAAAAGAGTACACTTATTTCAACCTGAAGACTGCTATCCCAAATATATATTTTCTATTATATATATATATATATATATATATATATATATATATATATATATATATATATATATATATATATATATCTCGTGTGGGGTTGTTAGTACCCCCATCGGGCGCCTCCCCAGGTGGCGGATAGGGGAAAGTCTCCTAGATATAGGAGACACTGATACACAGGGCGGACCAAAAACTAACTAAACAAATCCATTGGCGTCTGTTCAGTATCTGACGGCCAGTGGTCAGCGTCTGTTTCTCTAGTTGAGGCGGCTGTATTTCAATCTTCTCGAACTCAAAATCGAGTCGTACACCCTGTGGTCTCAATTGAGACCACCCCTAAGCTCTATTCAGCTTGAACGCATGATGGAAAACAAGATCAAAGTATCACTACCCCAGGCACCAGTCGAAAGACTGGCTTCACCTGATCATCGGATTCTGGGGGATCAGGGACACCATGCGGAGAAGAATCGGAGCTTCTCAAAAACCTTCCATTATCTCAAGATCAAACAAAAACATCACATCGGTACAATTAACGTTAATACACTCGCTAAAACAGGTAAACTGAAGCAGCTCACCAACACCATGAGAAAGTTCAATCTCAAAATCACCGCTCTCCAAGAAACACGATTCATGGACGAGAATCATTTCGACACCGACAGTTTCAGAATCTACAAAGGGAAACCTGCCGTTAAAGTAATGGGCAAATTACCGCTTTTAGGTACCGGATTCGCGATACACAACTCTATACTAGACTCGGTTATTAATTTCACATCGCCCAATGAGAGAGTCTCGTTGCTTTCTATCAAATCAGCTAATAAAGCTTACACTTTAATCAACGTGCACGCTCCCATTAATCACCACAACAAAACCGTTCCAGAAAGCGTACAAGATTTTTGGGAAACATTGGAAGAAACAACCAATAAAATACCAAAACACCACGTGAAAATCTTGCTAGGAGATTTTAACGCACAGCTAGGTAAGGAAAGGAAATTCAGAGACACTACGGGTCCCCATACTAAACACAAACGTACCAACAAGAACGGTGAAAGGTTAATCGCGTTCTGTAGGAACTTCGAACTCAAAATCATGAGTACTCAATTTCAAAAACCTGCACATAAGCTAACTACCTGGAGATCGCCCAGTCTCAAGCAGGGTGAATATCAAATTGATCATGTCGCAATTTCCAAGAACAACGTAAAGGAAATTTTAAATGTTAGAACTCGTAAAGGCGTCTTTGATTCGGATCACTATCTCCTCCAAATAAAAACAAAATTTCAACCCAACAGAAATAAAAAATGTACACGCAGAAAAGTTAGGTCCGATCCAGAATATCTGAAACTTCACAAGGATACAATCATTGCACAAATCAATCAGGAAGAATCGACGAATTGGGAAATCCTTACAAAGAATATTCAGAAAGCCATCACACTAGGACAACCTCCTCGCACCAGGAAACACCGCTGGTGGAACTTAATCTGCGACCAAGCAGTCGACAAGAGAATAACTGCATGGAAAAAATTTAACGGCCATAAAAATGAGGAAAACTGGGAGAATTTCCTTACAACTCAAAAACAGGCCTCCAAAGTAATTAGAAGAGAAAAACGGAGATACGATAATAATAGGTGTCACGAAATACAGAAGGATTTCACCAATAATAATACTAGAGATTTTTACAAAACTTTCAGAGAAAACTTGCGAGGATACCAAGCGCCCACTCTTTGCTTCAGAAAATCCGATGGCGCGTTGGAAACTAACACAAAAAATAACTGCAAAATGTTAGCCGAATATTTCAGCACCCTTCTCAACTGCAGTCCACCCCAAGAAAAACTTATGTTCGACTTTTCGGGGTTTACGCATCCAGACTCGCAAGCCCCTGATATGGAAGAGATTACGGCAATTATCAAGCAACTCAAAAACAACAAAGCAGCAGGAGAAGATGGGATTATTGCGGAACTCTGGAAACTGAACGATACTACTTTGACCCAAAAACTTCATCATTTAATATCAGAAATCTGGAGAACGGAACAGATACCAGAGGATTGGAAATGCGCGTTGATACATCCATTGCACAAAAAGGGGGACAAAATGGATATTAATAATTACAGGGGAATTTCCTTACTCCCGGTTGCGTACAAAATACTTTCTAAAGCACTCCTAAACAGAGTAGAACACCAAGCGGATCCACTAATTGGGGAATACCAAGCTGGATTCAGAAAAGGCCGATCATGTGCTGAACAGATCTGGACTTTGAAGACGATATTACAGATGAGGAAATGTAGAAATACAGTGATCACATTCATTGACTTCAAAAAAGCATATGATTCGGTAGACCGCGAAACCCTTTTCGAAATCATGAAAGAATTTGGAATCGATCGAAAGACCCGAACAATTATAAAGCAGACACTTACAGGTACAACTTCCAAGGTTAAATTTATGGGCGAAATATCAGATCCCTTTGAAATCAAAACCGGTGTGCGGCAGGGGGACGGACTTTCACCAATTCTTTTCAATATTGTTTTAGAAAAGATCATTAGGGAATGGGAACTTCACGTGAAGGGCATACAAGTGGGTATCAAAAAAGAAAATAGAATAAATGTCAAATGTCTCGCCTTTGCAGACGATATTGCTATCATCACAGACAACAGAACTGAAGCCATTCGCGCCGTGGAAAAACTACATGAAATTGCGCAGAAAACCGGGTTACAAATTTCCTATGATAAAACCAAATACATGGAAAGAAAACCAAAAAATAAATCTTCTCTTATGACAAAACATGGTGAAATTTTGCAAGTAGGCCATTTTAAATACCTCGGGGAAGTTATACAGTCCTCAGGTTTAAACCGAATCGCTAATGAACAGAGAATAACCAAGCTCCAAAGGGCCTACAAACTAACATGGGCTCACTATAACAAAAAGTGCATTTCGAGAGGCGCCAAATTGAGGCATTATAACACAACGATTCTTCCAGAAGCAATCTACGCAGCTGAAACAATGGTTATTGGCGGCCATTCAAGAATTAGAGAAATAGAAAAACAAGGACGAAAAATTCTCAGAAAGATTTACGGGCCAATCAATAGAAACGGTATTTGGATGAAAAGACCTCAAAATGAATTGTACCAAAAGACAAATACGATAACGGAAGAAATCAGAAAACGACGAGCAAAGTTCTATGCACATGTCTACAGAATGAAACAGTCCAGAATACCGAAGAAACTACTCAATATAATTATAAATAGTAAATGCGGAACAGAGTGGCTAAAAGAGGTCCAAGAGGATCTACAACAGATCAATATAAAAAATCTCGAAGATCGCACTGAATGCCGCTATAAAATCGCACATATAAAGTTTGAGCAAAAAGTAATTCGTCAACCTGGAGTAAAGTGGACAGATGAACGGAAGAAAGAGCATTCAGAGAGGATGAAGCGTTTTTGGGAGGCAAAAAAGATGAAGCAAAATTCCTAATGATTGCGAATTCAAGTTCAGTCGCTCTCCTCATGGGGAACAATCGAAATAATAATAAATAATATATATATATATATATATATATATATATATATATATATATATATATATATTCAAATTTTAACCTGTCTAATTCATTCAATATATTGAACATTCATTTGGGTTCACATGTTCAATTCATATATTAAAATTTGAAGAATATTACAGTTTACGTTTCGGTAGAGTTTGTCAGAAATGTAACGTCGGCCAACGAACGTACTGCTGATGAAGATGGAAACTCCATCTGAACGTCCACTGTAATATTCTTCCATATGAAAACCTGTAAACCAAAATGAATGTTATATATATATATATATATATATATATATATATATATATATATATATATATATATATATATATATATATATATATGAAAGAGAAATCGACAACAAGAAAAAGAATTATATAGTTCTCGTGATATACTCTCACACTTGTAAATATTCGATATTAAATGTATGCTTTCTTTCGATAATTCGTGACAAATTATTCAAAAGAACGTTATAGAAGAGCTGGCTTTGTTAAACATAAGCAATACATCTCTCCATTATCCTTCTAGGAATAAATGTTAGAGAAAATTGAAATCGATGCCTAGATTTATTGGAAGCGTATAACAGTAACTGTTCCGTACTACAAGGTAATCATCAGTTACAATTTTTTCAACAAATGAAAGTCGACTGACTTCAATCTTTACACACTCTTCTGTCGATTATTAGACAGATATGTACAATAAGTCATATGCATATATATATCCCATAGATTAATGTACATCTCAAATCTTTAGTTTAAAAGAGAAGCACAAGTATTCATGTCATTTTTTTTAATTTATTCAATAATTTTCTATTATTTTTTATTGATAAACTAATATTTGAAACTAGTAAGCATAGAAATATTTGCTTCTGAACATATATATCTGCATAAGAACAGGCACATACACTTCGACCATAATATGCTATGATGATAATAACAAAAATATTAATAATAGAATTTTAGTCTCATAGTATTAAAATATCTTGTAATAAGGAAATCAGGTCAGAAATAATCGCATATATCAAAATTAGTTTCTACAGATATCAAAGTAATCCTGAAGACAGCAGGGCTCCATTATAATCAATAATAATATGCGGTTCGCCTCTCCAAAAAGTTGCAACCTAGAAACCAAGCGCAACACTCGCGGCAGTGCCTTGTGAATTTTCATGCACATGTATGATGCACAGTGTTGCGAGGTCGAGGTGTTAAAGTCGAGGCAGTTGCGTCTGCGGCCGACGTAATGAATAAGCCGGCCACAGACGCAAAATATTTCGTAAATATTTCATGTAAACTCGAAATGAGTATATGTTGAAAAAAAATCTAGTTTTTTTGTTTTTTTTTTCTTACTTGTTAGTGTGAAAAAAAATTATGTTTTTCTTTTTTTTGTATCACATTATATTATAAAATACAGGGCTGAAGAAGTTCGCGAGACCTCATAACTTCCCATTTGTAATTATTTATAAATCCCATGAAATGTAAAATTACTTTAACTCAATAAACGTTGTTGATTTGATTTTGATTTGATTTGAGATAGGAATGAGCGTGCTTAGTGTTAATATGATTTTCAAAATCAGTGAATAGTTCACCATGACGTCGGATGAACATCAGGCACCTGAACAAGTACAAGCAAGTAAGTGTTAAAATATTATTGCCCCTGAAAATTAACAGTGCCAACTTCTAGGTAAATATCCTTTATATAAAGGAAATTTACCTAAAACAAGATTTTGTAGCTCAAAAGGAATTGGAAGTTGGAAAAATATAGCATAAGCAAGACATCAGAGCCACGATGACACTTCAAGACATTGACCGTGAATATTACAACATAAGTCAAGTATTAAGTTGATCAATGTGTTGCCCCATTTTAGGTAAGAGGATAGTATTGAGCCAAGAAATTTAGTCAATGGTTCAAGAACGATATCACCGTATGTGAGGTGAACACGATTTGAGCCTAATGGGCAGCGTGCCCAAATTTGAAAATGTAAAAATTCACAATTATCAATATTTATTTTTAAGTGATATTTCGAAATATTCAAGTGCATGTATGCCTTATGAATCAAGTTTAAACGATAAGAAGGCACAGTCAGCATATTGCTTCTTATATTGTTTCACCCATTTTGCATTTGGCTAATTTCACTATCAATACTTGGTTTATGTAAATGTAGTTCAATGTGTTAGATCTGTCAATCCCTTTTTTTATCCTGCCCCCCCTTTCCATATTGAAAAGCTTAAGTAATGTTTTGATATCAAAACCACACAGAGACAATTTTTGAAGTGAAAACTTCTTTAGCGGCATGTGTAATTTTTTTGGAATGGGTAAAAATTTCTAAACTCGCGTCAGGACACGTGACCTGATCGAGAATTCATAAGACGGACGGAGAGTGGGCAAGCGGCGCAAGGCGCTTGCGCGAACGTTCGTGGCTATTTTTCATTCAATCGTCAAAGTTTACGTGCGCATGTAAATCAAGCAATTGACGCTCTTGTTAAAGAGATGAATGCGTTAATTTTATCAGAAACCCATATGGGTAACGATGAAATAATTGACATTCCGAATTTCAACTTTGTTGCGAGTTTCAGAAGAATTAATCGTCCAGCGGAAGGAGTAGCTATTTATCAAAATATGAAGACAGTTCATTATTTTACAAATTATATGAATGTGCATGTGAAAAACAACAGCATGTTTAATGCTACTGTTTCTGATATCGGTGATATTTGTATAATTGGTTGCCACTCTGGTGATAATCAGTTCATTATAATGGTTACCGTTTACATTTCTCCATATAAGTCATTGGGTGCTATACGAGACTTCTTGTACGAAAATTTATTCATTCATTCTCATGACGCATCTGCATCGCTTTAGAAAAAAATTGGAAAAAGCTTGGATGAATTGCCAATGATTTTGAGAGGAGATTTCAACATTAACTCTGCAGACGATAAAAATCAACTATTAATTGAATTTTTAAATAATGTATTTGGTTTAACTATGTCAAATGATCGCAATCTTAGCACAACGAAATGCAAAACTACTATTGATGCGGTCTTTATTAGACACTTAAATAGGTTCAAATCAAAAGTGTTCGTTTCTTACTTCAACATTCATAAAGCTATCGTATCAGTTTTAGAGATTAGCGATGATGGTTCTGGTGAAGATGATGATGAAAAAGTCGTTGAAATTATGGATGGAAGTTGATTTTCCTAAGAGATAAACTTTTTAATGTAAAATAATTGTAATAGTTCTGAAGTGGTCAATTTTTAATGTATTCCACCACATAAATAATAATGATTTTATACTGATAATGAAAGCAATTCGTACAAAATTATTCTCTAAACATTCCAAAATATCAAAAATGCACAACGTTAATATTCAAGTTTTCACTTCTGCAGGCACTCCCGGAGTGCAACCCGTCGATTTTTTTTTTAAATGAGGCAAATGAAATGAATGGTAATAACAGATTGACATTTCCCCTCGTTTTGATAGCTGTTAGTGTAAATGTTTTTTCGTTTGCTGAGGTTTGAACTCTTGTCTTCAAATGAGGGCTAACAAAACTATAAATTTGTAGGATTTCTAGTGTAAGGTTACTCAGATGAGCAAACGTTGAAAAAAAATTGGTACAAGGTTTCTGTCCCAAATGCATTTATTTGTGACTGTTAGTGGAATGCTCTGTCAAACTTCATGAAAAAATGTAATGCTCTGTTTTCGATGGCAATTAACACTTTTCCTTCCTCAAGGAATATTTTTTTCCTTCCACGAAGAACAAGAAAGAACAAAGAACAAGGTTTTTATATTTGCGGGTGTACTGCTCTCTAGTTGAGTCGTTTAATTAGGCAATTGTTATTTCGATTGCTTCATCACGGAAGCCTAGTTTATTACGCTAAATTGATACCACTAAGGCACCTAGGTTGGAGATTTTCTAATGGGATGAGTTTACCTGTAAAGTGATAGTGAAAATGATTTATTTCAGAAGCATATTATAATTTGTATTCCTGGGTTGTTCAATTGATGAATATCATGGTTGTGTTTTCCACAAAGCGAAGACTACGCTTTGCCAACCTTTAAGCTGTTTCATAATGTTCAAACGCCTTGAAAATAAGGGAGTAGGCAGCCAGAAATGGAGAGAGAATTTAACATGTTGGTTGAATGCAAAAAAGCCAGAAACTATTCTTTTCTAATTAGTGAGATTGAATTATCGCTTACCTCTCGATGAAACATGATTCATTAAAAATTTGAATTTAACTCTTGCCTAATGTTTCACAAATATATGGAATAATAAAATGATCTGAAAACGTTGAGTTGACAAGGTTGGAGATGTCAGCTCATTTTCAAGACTAACTATAGAAACAGAACGTAATTCAATTAATTATCGGAAAATATTGGGAAGAGGTGGGAAGAGGGAATAGTAGAAATTCCATTTGATCGTTAACAATCGGTTCTCCTCTTTTCCAAGATGTGCTGATTGCTATGACTTCTGAATTTCTACACGTTTCCACTTCCTACCTGTGTGTGAAAGTGGTATTTTATTGATATCAATGAACTGATTAGAACTGATACAATGTTCTGCAAACGGTATATGATTTTTCTATAAAATCGACGGTTCATAACACAGGCCAACAAAATGAAAAAAAAAATTTTGTGCCAGAAATCTAACATCTGATTTTAGATGTTTTTAATGTGCCGTTTCCAAAAATACCACCAAATTTTTTCTATCAGCTCTAGTTTTTGAGATACACGTTACAGGTTGAATGATATATTTTTTTCTGATAAAGGACAACAAATAAAGCGATAAATATGTACTTAATCGTCAAAATAGAAATTTCCCAGAATGTAATTAGCCAAATGGATACCTGGAATTGTCCCTCTCAATTACATTTAATTAATGCTCTTAATTACTTTTATACCTGTAATTGCCTATGACCCGATCCTTCTATACCTGCTTGGCTGTACTTGATTTAATATATTACTGAGTTTTCCCAAGTAAAGTTGTGCTATCAGTTTGTGTAAATTTTGGTCGTTTTGTAGTATCAAGACACTAAACGGCATCCACAAGCAGACGTACCTGTGTAAATCATCCCGATGTTTTTGTTATGTGTGTGGTGAATACACTTTGAAAGAGAGCAGAAAAACGATTTCTGACTTTGTGAAAAGAGCTTATCTTGCCTATTTTGGCGTTCATTCAGGAGATCAAGATAAATCTTGGTCCCTACATTTCATATGTAAAACATATGTTGAACATTTGCGACAGTGGACAACTGGAAAGAGGAAGTGCCTAAAGTTTGGTGTACCAATGGTTTGGAGAGAACCGCAGAACCATCATGACGACTGCTATTTTTGTCTCGTTAATATTAAAGGCGTAAATAGAAACAATAGACACAAATGGACATATCCTGATCTAAATTCTGCAAGAAGGCCTGTAGTGCATTCGGAAGAAATACCCGTTCCATCATTCAGCAGTCTACCTGAACTGACAGAAGATGATACAGAAACATCAACGTCTGACGAAGTTGAAAGAATTCAATCAGAAAACGACAGCGATTTTGAAGCAGATTTAGCAACTCCGCATTGTTTCAATCAAGAAGAACTAAACGATCTTATAAGAGACCTGAATCTCTCAAAGGAATCCGCTGAATTACTTGCATCCAGATAAAAAAAAAATCTACTTTGTGGAGGTACTAATATTACATTTTATCGTAAAAGAGATAAGGATCTGTTGCCTTTTTTCACTCAGGAAAATGACTTGGTATTCTGTAACAATATAAAAGGGCTCTTAGAAAAAATGGATTTGCCTGAATACACTCCAGATGATTGGCGCCTTTTACTTGACAGTTCAAAACGTAGTTTAAAATGTGTTCTTTTACATAACGGTAACAAATATGGCTCAATTCCTATTGGTCATTCTACTACCATGAAGGAAGAATATGAAGCAATAGCATAAGTTTTGAGAAAAATTAAATACGAAGAACATCAGTGGTCAATTTGTGTTGATTTAAAAATGATTAACTTCCTCCTTGGACAGCAGAGCGGTTATACAAAATATCCTTGTTTTTTGTTCCTTTGGGACAGCAGAGCTGAAAATGAGCACTAGGTCAACAAAAATTGGCCTTCAAGAGATGTCATGATTCAAGGAATACAAAACGTGATCAACGAACCTTTGGTTTCAAGAGAAAAAATCTTAGTTCCGCCATTGCATATCAAGCTAGGCCTAATGAAGCAATTGAGATGAAAATTGTTTTGGGTATTTGTCACGTAAATTTCCTGGCATTAGCACGGAAAAACTAAAAGCTGGTATATTTGATGGTCTTCAAATAAGGCAACTTGTTGAAGATCCACAATTCACCACATCAATGAACGAGACTGAATCTAACGCCTGGAGTTCATTTGTTAAAGTAGTACAAAATTTTCTTGGCAATCATAAAGCAGAGAATTACGTAGAATTTGTGGAAACTAAGCTTTCAAATTTTAATATTCTCGGCTGTAACATGAGTATAAAAGTTCACTACCTCCACAGCCACCTAGATCGTTTTCCAGAAAACTTAGGTGATTGTAGTGAAGAACAGGGGGAAAGATTCCACCAGGATATTAAAACTATGGAAGATCGTTATCAAGGACGATGGGATAGCCACATGATGGCGGACTACTCTGCTGGAGCCTTCAGCGAGACTGCCCTAGTAAACTCCATTCTAGAAAATCGTATAAAAGAAAATTTTTATATGATTAGTGACTAATGTAATTATGTAAATTAAGTTTGTGCAATAAATACTTAAATCCATGTGCCTTTGTTTTTTTTAACTGTCAATAGTAATATTATATATTATAACAGTTATAACGTAAATTATATACAAAATTTTTTAAAAAATCTCAAAAACTAGATCTGATACACAAAATCTGCGAACTTTTTCACATTCTGCATCCAAAACTTACTCAGGAACAGTTAAAAAATCGCAGGCACCAAAATGTGTGTTGGCCTGTGAATCATCTATTAGGGTTCTGATCTTCCTACATGTATGGCCGATATAGAAATCAGGGCAATCACTACAAAAGATTTTATGAATGTCCCTAATTTCTACAACGTTCCTTATTATTTACTAAAAGTGACTTCATATTCCTTCTGTTCCTACAAACGTTTTTAATTCGCTTTTTCTCTAATCTTTCACATATTTTCTCGCAAAGGTGTGATATAAAGTAACTGATATGATATTTGATTTTAATAGGGATGGGAGATATTGACTTTGAAAAATTACTGTGACGCATTTTCGTATAAGCTGAGTAAACAAGTGATTAACTGAGCTCCGTAATTAAATAGTGGAAAGTGACAAAATACCGATCGTTAAAACACAATTCACTAATAATCTCACAAGAAAAGTAAACAGAAGTGAAATTAAATAATAAAAAGTGTGCGACTAAAACTACATCGTCTGAAAATCCCGAAATGAAATTCTGAAATAACAGTCGAAAGTTAAAATTTTACAGTCGGCCATTATAAATTATAACTCATCCGTTAAATTTCAACCATCATTCAGTACCAACCTAAACTAGTGATATTACAGCCAGCGCTGCCAGCTTATAAAAGTTAATAACCACTGAAAAGTGTTGCAAGTTCTTATGGTCTAATTTCTGCTAAAATGGACAAAAACATGGAACTACTTTGGGCAAAACTAGAGGATAGATTAAACCATAAACCTTTAACTATAACAACAGCAGTAACTACAAACGTCATGGAAGCGATAAATGATAAGATGGGTTCAATTATACAAGAAAACAATAAATTAAAAACTCAAATAATAAAACTTGAACAAAAATTAGACCAAATGGAAATAGATAAAAGGAAAAAGAATTAAGTATTTTTTTGGAGTTGATGAAAAAGGTAAAAGTGAATGCGAACTAGTAGATTACATGAAACAAGTTATCGTGGATGCAGGATTACAGTTAGACAGTTAATAAATAAGCCATATTTATAGAATAGGAGTGCAAACTAACAAGAATAAACCAATGGTAGTTTCCTTGACAACAAATTGGAAAAAACATCTACATAAAAACATTTATATATAAGAAGACTACCCTAAGCACATTTTAGAAATTCAAAAAAAACTACAACCAAAAGTAGAAGAAGAAAGAAAAAAGGGAAACTTGGCATATATAAAACATGACAAACTGATTGTTAAGCAACTAAATGACCTAGGCCCCGAAAAAAGGAAGCGGGAACAGATTGGTTCACCGAATTCACCTAAACATAAAAGGTCAAACCCAAACAAAACAAGGATATCAAGTGCTACTTGATATCCTTGAATTCAAAGAATGCAATAAAACCTAATTTGTTGAATTATGTAGCAAGGGGAATGTCCAACTCACTCTCCGAGTTACCAAAAAACGACTAACTTCCCCCGACAGCCGGAACAACGCTAAAGCTAACTTTAAACTTACACCAACACTGAAGAAATGCATTCCAAGCCAAGCTTCCCCACGGCTAGTCACCGTGGGGAAGCCGACTACTACCCTCCAGATAATAAAACAAAAATTCAAAACTACCTACCAACAATAAAAGCGAAAACTACAATAATGATGAGAACATAGTTATCATAAAACAGTGTTCAAAAACAGAAAACCAACAACATCCAATTCCTGAAACAAAAAACTACCTGAAAATTGCCACCTATAACGTCAGATCACTCTCCATCAATCGGCAATCGTCAGATGAAGACATAATAGAAATCGCTGGTAATGACTGGATGATCACAGCACAAGATAGAAATAAATGGAAAAACTTGGAGAAGGCTTTTACCCAAACTATGGTATCCATCTAATTTTATATTATATATTTTTTTTGTAGATTTATTTTATAACTTTGCACATAGATGGATTAAATGAAGCTTTAATAATAATAATCATAATAGTTTCCTCGATAATATTTCAATGCTTTATACTTTTACCTTCCGAATGCTTGTAATATCATATTATATTACTGGAGTTACGAAACCTTCAGTGCCTATAAATTAGGAAAATTTCAATATTACATTCATTGTTGGTGTCACTGATATTAAATAATGATAAAATATTTCCAACTTCAGTAGCAAGCAAAGTAAAAATGTTTTTCATTGAGTTTTCACGAAATCTTTGTTTTTCTAATTCATGAGAAACCCTTATTAGTTCGATGAGATTGAAGTATAAATAACACTGGAAAACAATTTTGCAACATAATTTCTGCTGACTTCGATTTTAAGGTGGTTTTAGGGGTAAATTGGCATGCTGATCCTCTGATTATCTGATTAACTGATCAGTTTAATCATTTTTTTTTATCATGTCAGGTATTTTTCTACAGTTGTTGCGCATACTATTACGCATCGCATAACTGATCGCGAATTACTGAAAGCCGTACTGCACTCCTGTCGGCGGATTTTTTTCTAGTAACAACAGGAGAAGGTGATGGATGCAGGGTATCGAGGTAGATTGTACGTCAGTATGATGGCTGACTACTGTTGGAGCATCATGCGAAAATGTCGCCAGAATGAACTTTCTAGAAAACGTTATGAGCAAAACTTTTCAGCAAGTATCTCTTCTTATTTTCTGTATAAACACAATTTAACTTTTGATATTATGAAAACCTTTGAATGAATAAAATATTCTAATGTGTTTGGTTAGTATCCCCTTCATTTTCCTCCCTATGCCCATTTTGTATGACTTTCATGGTAAAGAGAGCGTATCCTGTAGTTTGAAAACTTTACGCGATAGAGAAAAATTTATAACATTCTTGAATTCAGAAACTTAAAAACAAGTCACATATCTAAGACAACAAAGTTGCTGTTCCCCAGTGTAATATGTAACCGTTTCCCGATAGTTCACCCAATATAATGTGTCATCCATGGACAGCTATTGAAAACCGTAATCTTAAAAACCGTGTCTTAATTTGTAATCTCAATAACAAAAGGTTCTGTAGTTGATATATAATCTTTGGGACAATACCTAATTGTTTCAATAGATAATCCTAATAGTAAACACTAAATGCAATGAAGATGATTTTCATATCCAAACGTTGAATATTTTCTATGTATTTTATATATTAGGAAAAGAAAATAGACGGTCTTAAGACCTTAGTTTTCCATATAACAATTCTGAAGAATCATATTTCTCACGGTTCACAGTTGAAGGTGTTTATTTACGACTTCAAGATTACCCCATTCAGCTTCTTTCCTAGGAAATAGCAGAAAATAACAGGTATATATATATATATATATATATATATCGAAATATTTCAAATGAAACCCTCAGGGAGCTGTCTACACAAATGTTGTCAACGAGAACGAACCCACCACTTTCGAGAGTTAATATTAAGAGAGTTTCGAAAAATTCATCGATCTTGATGAATGTTAATAGAATACAATTATTTCATCATTATTATGAATCATCAGTCCATATTCAATCTATCAATCAAGAATCAATGACTTTCAAAACGAACATAGGTCCTATACCAAATTGAGAGTTATTCTACAGAGTGAAATATTCACGTAGGCTCCCCCAATCGGCGAAAGGACGTATAAACTCTCCCTAGACTTCAAAATCCCTACTCACGACAACAAGAAAGCGAGTGGAAGGCTTCGTAGATATTTAATTCGAACGCAACAGAAAATTGTCTGAAATGTGTACGAATAATCCCATGCCTAATCGCTCCAGATCACGCCCAGGCGGGCTAAAGTGTAGCTACTCCAAAGATTCACAGTTCATTCGATACTAGTAAATACTGAGACTCTTTATCGAAATATCGAAATATTTCAAATCACACTCTCAAGTAGCTGTCCACACAAATGTAGTCAACGAGAACGAACACATCACATTCGGGAGTGAATATTAAGAGCGTTTCGAAAAATCAATCGATCTTGTTGAATGATAATAGGATACAATTGTTTCATCATTATTATGAATCATCAGTCCATATTTAATCTATCAATCAAGAATCGATGATTTTCAAAACGAACATAGGTCCTTTACCAAATCGAGAGATATTCTACTGAGTGAAACATTCACGTAGGTTCCCTATATCGGCGAAAGGACGTATGAACTCTCCCAAGATTTCAAGATTCCTACTCATGACAACAAGAGTGCGAGTGGAAGGCTTTGTAGATATTTCATTCGAACACATCAAAAAATTGTCCGAAATGTGTACGAATAATCCCATGCCTAATCGCTCCAAATCACGCCCAGGCGGGAAAAAGTGTAGGTAGTTCAAAGATTCACAGGTCATTCAATAAATAGTGAAACTCTTGATCGAAATATTTCAAATGAAACTCTCAGGGAGCTGTCTACACAAATGTTGTCAACGAGAACGAACCCATCACTTTCGAGAGTGAATATTAAGAGCGTTTCGAAAAATTCATCGATCTTGTTGAATGATAATAGGATACAATTTTTCATCATTATCATGAATCATCTGTCCATATTCAATCTATCAATCAAGAATCGATTACTTTCAAAACGAACATAGGTCGTATACCGTCAGGCATAGAATTATTCATACACATTTCAGACAATTTTCTGTTGTGTTCGAATGAAATATCTACAAAGCCTTCCACTCGCACTCTTGATGTCATGAGTAGAAATCTTGAAACTAGGGAGAGTTTATACGTCCTTTCGCCCATAGAGGGAGCCTAAGTGAATATTTTACTGTGTAGAATATCTCTCAATTTGGTATAGGACTTATGTTCATTCAACAAGTCAATGATACTTGATTGATAGATTAAATATGGACTAATGATTCATAATCATGATGAAACAATTGTATCCTATTATCATTCAACAAGATCGATGAATTTTTCGAAACGCTCCTAATATTCACTCTGGAAAGTGATGGGTTCGTTCTCGTTGACAACATTTGTGTAGAGAGCTCCCTGAGAGTTTTGTTTGAAATATTTCGATAAGTATTCATGATGACAGTTGTGCTTGATTTATCTGGTTTAAGTATAATTATTTGTGGATTTTCTTTGATGAATTTTTTTGTTTTCCTGATTTTAGATTGAATAAATTGTTCTTGTTTGCTTTGTTTCAATGTTTTTCTTTGGAAGTTGGTAATACTTTTAACTATATTGATCCGAATTTCTGTTTGAATGTCCGCATCAAGGCTTGATATTCAAGATTCGAGGTTTGCTATTATATTATTTATTGGCATATTTTTATTTATATCATATCAAATGCAAAATTTTGGTCTTAAGTTAGAAATTTTCAAAATATTTTTTGGAATGGATGTATCTGACAGATTTGTTACCTATTTATCATTTGAGTTTTGGTTTGAATGTTTTTTTAGTTGTTGACGTAAGTTTCTAATTTTTTAAATCTGTTTTGATTGAATTATTTTGAATTCTCTTTCTATTTCATTTTCTCGATCAGTTGAGTATTAACTGTTAAGTATTAAGGGATTTACGCCCAAAGTTCCTTAATTTCAACTTTAAACATATCAAATTTTTAGATTCAGAGCTAGAAATTGACTTCAAAAAAACTGTAAGTAAATTTCAACTGAAAATTTTGAATTTATTAATTAAAGACACAACTAAAGACATCAATAAATTAGACAAAGATATGAATTTTAATACTTCAAAAATTCTTGCATTAAATAATGACGATCTTATCAAGAAATACGCACGTGACCATTGATAGGGGCGAAGGATAGAGAGTGATCACCAACTATATTTTGGAATGTTCTCTGATAATTTTTGGGAGCGGCAGTTTTGCACTCTACGAGCTACGTTTTGTTGAAGTTAACTTTCACGTTAACTAGCGAGGGAGGGGTGGTTCGTAGAACATCGAAGAATTTCCTTTGCGATTTGATTTTGTCAGGAATGTTCCTGACAACATATCGATAGATTTTCTGAGGACGAAATACGCTTTCATCGAAGGTCAATGAAGAGGAAGAGGAAGAAGAGGAAGACCTGTGTACGAAAGCTGGAGTCGGAGATTGTTTAGAAGCAGGCCGTTCGTTTCTGTTTCGGGTGTTTAGGCCTGAAGTGGGGGACCCACCTGTGAGAATAGGTGAATGTCGCGGGGACGATGTCACTGGCTTGCTTGAAGAACTGGCGGGTGGCTTTTTATGGCCACCCGGTTTATCTTCATAAGTCATATAAAGTAATGAAGTGAGCAGTGTAAACGATCAAATTACAATAAGGCTGAAAATAAAACAGTTTTATTAGCGGCTCACCGAATCCTTAAAGGCTTCCTAGTGGGTGTGGCCTACCGCCGTGTTAATGCTTGAATTTCACGAGACACTGTTTTTTTTGCTCTACGTGGCAACCTCGTGAAACCATATTAGTTGGGCCATTACTGCGTCTATGTTGAAGGTGCAACAATGAAAATGCAAAAAGTCAAAATTCATTTACAAAACAAGTACAAAATCACCCAGAAGTTCGATCCTATACTACATTAATTCTACAAAAACATTCAAATTCTTCTACACTGTATTCTTTCAAAATTGAATTAGAAACAGATTTCCTGAAAAGCCTGTGGTTCTCGATCATTTGAATCGACTTTGGCAATCTGTTGAATAGTTTTATACCCGCATATTCTGCTCCCTTCTCTCTCAATGCAGAGCAGTGAATTGAATATAAATACGGAAAAATTTGTAATGTTTTATTTCTGTTCTTGCATTCTTCAAAAAACTGACCATGCTTATGAAGAAATATAAGCAGTTGGTAAATATATAGGCCTAATAAAGTCAGGATGTTATTACGCCTGAAATAGGTTCGACATGAGTCCCTGTATCCTATTCCTAGAATTGTGCATAATGTCCACTTTTGGACGACAAAAATTTTCTCTACATATACTGAACCACCCCCAAAAATGATGCAGTAGGTAGCTACAGTTTGAAAATAAGCTTAATGAATGAGCTTCAATGCATCCTTTCCGACTTGCTTCTTCAATATTTTATGCGTGTATATCACAGAGCAAAGTTTTCTTTTCAGTGGGTCGATATGAAGATTTCACTCCAATGCACTGTCTATTTCAGCTCCAAGAAATTTTGCTTGTTTGCCAACAGATATTCTCCGATTTTCATAATGCAATACATCTGGTGGAATTCAGCACAGTCTTTCTGTATTGAAAAATAAACACTCAGTTTTCTGCACATTCAATACTGGTTCATTATCACAGCACCATTTCTCAATATTACACAAAACGGACTGAAATGCCGAAGTTGAAGAAGAGATTTTTGCAGCTTCTGCAGCTTGGACCAAAAGGTTTGTGTCCTCAGCATATATACTGATTTCTATGGTAAATATTCAGTTATATCATTGTAATGTCATCTCCCGATGACGGGTTAAGAAAAAGCCAGTTGTCACATTGCTGTAATTTTACATCATGTTCGATCTGTCGTTGAACATAGAATGACTGTATGTCCTCAGTAATAATCCTTTGTTGGAATCGAAATAATGCTATTAATGCAATTCTGCAATAAATGCAATTATGCCGATGTGCAGAATTGCGTTAAATTGTCTTTCCTAATTATTGTTTTGAATACTTATATCTAGCTGTTATAATAAATATGTTGCAATATCCTACTGAATGTTTAAAGAAGGATTTTGCAACTTCCTTTCACATTACACCTCCCCCGGTGGTTGAAAAAAAAAAAAATTTTCGAAACTATACTATTAACAATTAGTTATGTCTGAAGGTATAATTTTTTTTTTTTCGATATAAGTATTCTCCTTACCTAACTTACAGATAATTTCTATAATCTACACTGTTTTGGTCTTTCGACTTATTTGTAATAATGTTTCACTCTGTTTTTATGAACAATCACTTGTTTTTCACCTACCCTTATTACTAAGTTTGGAGTCTTTTCTTCTATTACACTATAAGGTCCTTTATAGAGTTCTTGCAACTTATTTTGCGGTTCGTTCTTTATTAACACTAAATCACCTTGCTTATAACTAATTGAAGGAGTACTACGAGACTGATCATATTTTTCTTTTCGTTTTTCTTTCGAAGTTATCAATTTTTCCCTCGCGTCAGCATTTGCTTGTTGGACTCGATATTTTAGTTCTAGAGGATAATCGTCGAAAGTATAGAGCGGATCAATTGTTTCACTTAGATTTGATGGAAGTGTCGGTACACGACCGAATACTAGCTCATAGGGAGCATATTTGGTTTCCGTGTGCACCGTTGTGTTATAAGAAGAACACCAAAAGGGTAACCAACTACTCCAAGCATTTTGGTACTGCGCTGTTTGAATTCTTAAATAAGCGCCTAGATGTTTGTGCGAGTTTTCTAATGCACCCAATGTCTGGTGGTGATATGCTGTAGAATTCAATTGCTTAATATTTAAAATTTTGCAACTTTCTTTAAAAAGTGTAGACATAAACTCCGTTCCTTGATCCGTAACAATCTCTTTCGGTACTCCATATCTTAAAACAAAATTTTCAACAAATGATTTAGCTACAGTAATAGTCTCTTTATTAGGTAAAGGATAAGCTTCAACAAATTTTAATAAGTCACATTGTATTGTCAAAATATATTTATTACCTTCGCTATCCATTTCAATAGGACCTACTAAATCTAAGAAAACCTTTTGAAATGCTTCCGTTGCCGTAGATGTAATTCTTAAATTTTCGGTATGAGGCTGTGAATGCTTATACCGTTGACATTCGTCACACCGATGTACAAAAGATACTACATCTTCACGAAGTCCTCTCCAGTAATACCGTTTTTTAATATTGTTGAACATTCTGTTTATGCCCGAATGACCGCCGGTTGGCAAAATGTGAAAATCGTTTAATATTATGTCTCGTTTCTAGCTCGTTTATAGTTCTCACTTTATTTAAAATTGAAATCTTTATATTTGCTCCTTTGAAGGTTTTCGACATTTTAGCAATTTCTTTAACTAATTCGAATGCGCATTCATTTTCTTTAGTAATAATGAGTTCATAAATATTGAACTGATTGCAAATATTTTGAAGATCCCCCAACATCGCTCGAAGATCCGACGCTGGACAAGACTTACTCCATTTGCAATAAATAATTGGCAACGTTGCATCAAACATAAAATTTTCATTACTAAATTTAAATTGCTTATTGTTTTTCAATTCATCAAAAGTCTCTGCGTCCAGAGCTTTTAATTCTGTCGAATTTTTCGGTTTCCTTAGTATTTCTACGATTCCGGGGTGATCAGCCCTAGTCACGTTTTCACCGATTTTCAATTTTGTGAGTGCTCTCGTTGCTATATTCACATTTTCCACAACTGTAACTGATAATTTACGTAATTCCTCTTTAGGAATTTCGATTCTCGATAACGCGTCTGCTGTTACATTTGTTTTTCCTTTAATGTACTGTATTACGAAATCGTACTCTTCTAGCGTTAATCTAAATTTTGTTAGACGGCTTGAGGGGTTCGTCATTCCAAAAAGATAAACTAAAGGTCTATGATCCGTTTGTATTATGAACTTTCGTCCGTAAAGATAGGGCCTAAAATGTTTCACTGCCCAAACGATTCCTAACAATTCCTTCTCGATTGTACAATAATTTATTTCCGCCTTATTCAAAGTTCGGCTGGCATACGCAATGGGTCTATCGTTCTCATTGCACAGAACTGCGCCTATGGCAAAGCCTGAAGCGTCTGTTTTTAAAACAAATGTATTACTTGGTTCAAAATTTGTGTATTGTAGAACCGGTGGTTTGATTAATTTTTCCTTTATTTTTTCAAAAGCGTTTTGACATTCGGGTGTCCATTGAAATTCTACATTTTTTCTACTTAAGTAGTTCAGTGGCGTCGCAATTTTAAAAAAATTTGGAATAAAATTTCGATAGTAATTTGCGAAAGCGACGAATCTTTTAGTTGACTGTGCATCGAGTGGTACCGGAAAATTTTTGATTGCTTCTATTTTACTTGGATCTGGAGAAACGCCATTAGCTGATATATGACCTAAATATAAAATCTCTTTTTTCAAAAATTCACACTTATTTGGATTCAATTTTAAATTTACTTTTCGTAATCTGTGCAGAACTTTTACCAAATTTGTATTGTGGTCTTTCAAATTTTTCCCGAACACAATGAGATCGTCTAAATAAACAAAACAGCTTTCGTAATTTAATCCCGACATTGCTATTGTCATAGCCCTCGAGAAAACGCTAGGACTTATTTTCAAGCCCATTGGTAACCTTGTCATCTGGTATTGACCTGTGTTTGTCGTGAAAGCAGTATAAGGTCGACTTTTATGATCTAATTCGATTTGATAATAACCTTGTGACAGGTCAAGATGTGAAAAATAAATTGCTCCTGACAATGAGTCCAATATTTCGGTAATATTTGGCAATGGAAACTTGTTATCTTTTATCTTTTTATTTAACATCCTATAATCAATGACAACCCTCCATTTCCGAACACCGTTATTGTCTGGTTTTTTAGGAACAATTAACAATGGTGCCGACCATGCTGATCTTGCTGGTTCTATAATACCGTCATTCAGCATTTTTCCGATTTGAGATTGGATTTCATCTTTTTGTGTTTGAGGTAGCCGATATGGCTTAATATACGCTGGTGTTACGGCATTTTCTAATTGAAGGTCGTGTTTATAGACATTTGTCACGGTCAGTGGGTCAGATGGCAAATGAAAAACGTCAGCAAATTTTGCGCATATGTGCTCCAATGATTTATATTCTTCTGTATTTAAATGCTTATTACTAATTAATTTAAGTACTGTGTCAATGCGTTCCACCGTTTGATCCTCAGTTTGAAAAGATAAAATCTGAAATTCGTTTGCGTTTATGGTTTGTGGTTTAAAATTTCTGATTGTTACTGGTTCTATATTTGTATTCAAAATTCGAACGGGAAAGTTTCCTTCGCATGGACGCGCTAGTACGCCTGCTATGAAAACTCCCTTTTGAATTTCTTCCGGTAAAATGATTTGGTCTCCTGAGGGCTCCGTTTTAAGGTACGAAATGATTTCGCATCGCGGTGGTACATTGATGACCCGGCTATCTTTTGTTTCCATTGGAACACATATATGCAAATTTTTGAAATAAAAAGACAGTTCATATTTGTTATAATCAATTGATGCATAATACTTTTCAAAAAAATCTGAACCCAATATACCGTCGATAGCATAGTTAAATGGTTCTATAATTACAAATGTATGTTTTATATCATTTTTGCCAACTTGCAATGAAATATTAACCGTGCCGCTCGCTGCCGTTGATCCTGAGATACTATTTATTTTTATAGTATTTTCTTTGTTCACCTTTTCATTTTGATTGACACAAGTTTTGAATAGAACACTAACTGACGCCCCCGTATCTACGAGAAGGATAATTTCCTTTTGGTCGTAATTCATGCGTACAAAATTTGAACTATTTATATTTAATATAACATTTGACAATACATTATGCTTATTTTCTAAATTATTTGCGGTCGTTGGCCCGAAAAAACTGCTGCCTCTCGCTATCTACATTTTCGGCTAAGAAAACATTACCTCTATTACTGTTACTATTAATATTACCTCGATGATTATTCTGTCTAATTCGGTAATTATTATCTCTATTATTATGACCCCGATAATTATTTTGTCTACTTTTCTGATTATAATTGCTATTATAATTAATATTACCATTATTATGATTATTATTGAACGTTCCTCGTCCTTTAAAATTTTGACGCCCTCTGTTATTAAAAAATCTACCGCGCCCTCGCCCTTGGCCACGGTACTGATCTTTAAAATGTAGAACTGACGCGTTTTGCTGATGCAACACCGCTTCTTCCTTCGCGGCGATTATTGCATCGCTTAATTTATTGAAATTTCGAGACTTTATAATTGTTCTTGTTTCGAAATTTTTGATTCCTCTTGCAAAAACATCTACTGCTATTTTTTCGTTGGCGCCTTTGAAAATTTCTAGCGCTCGGGCATCATTACCTGCCTGAGCAATTGTTAGTTCCGGCATAAGTATTTCAATTGATCTGCCGTATTCCTCTATATCCGTGCTGCCTTGCTGACAGGCTTGCAATCGTGCCGCAAGTGCTGATGCAGATTGTTTCGGAAGAAAATGAGTTTTGATATCGGCAATTAATTCATCTACGCTATTGTATGACTGCTTCAATCTAATTTTTTCCACATGTCCAATGCATGCTTTCAAAACGTAATTTACTAATAATGGCTTATTAATTTGATCTAATGCAGATTCATATAATTCTATGCCCTCAATTAAATGATGAATCGTTTCAATTTTTCCATCTAGTTTGGGAAGCAAACTAGATGCCGTTCTGAAATTAAATTGTTCAGTCATTATTTTATGATCAGTCGCCCGTGTCTCTTAATCCTTAAACTTACGATTAATTACTTCTTCATCGGTCCGTCTTGCTGTATTGTCTTTTCTTAAGTTGTCTCTTAAGTCGTTGTTGAGTTTCTGATAGATTTCTCCTAAAGATATTTCATTTCGCACCCCTTGTTTTTCACTTCACGCACTTCAACTGCACACATCCCCTTGTTGTCTCCCAGACGTCGACTCGGTCGTCCAGCTGTTGTCTTGATTTTCCCATTTCGCTGCTACGGACTTCTTGTCTAATCACACTTCGTAGGGCTGCTTTTATTTTCCTCCATCCCATAACAGCCACAATTATAGCGATGATACAAAAGTGTGCCATCGCTAACCATTCCGTCCTATCTATCCTTTGTGTAGCTGACTCTGCCGCTTGGTTGTTTCCCGAGCCTGCAGCTTCCACTATTATCTCTTCCTGCTTATGTTGGCTATTGCCCATTATTACATCAGCTCAGGTACACATTGATATCATGGCCCCAAAGGCACTGGCAGGATCGCCATGTAATGTCATCTCCCGATGACGGGTTAAGAAAAAGCCAGTTGTCACATTGCTGTAATTTTACATTATGTTCGATCTGTCGTTGAACATAGAATGAATGTATGTCCTCAGTAATAATCCTTTGTTGGAATCGAAATAATGCTATTAATGCAATTCTGCAATAAATGCAATTCTGCCGATATGCAGAATTGCGTTAAATTGTCTTTCCTAATTATTGTTTTGAATACTTATATCTAGCTGTTATAATAAATATGTTGCAATATCCTACTGAATGTTTAAAGAAGGATTTTGCAACTTCCTTTCACATTACATCATATATATATATATATATATATATATATATATATATATATATATATATATATATATATATATATATATATATATATATATATATATATATATATATATATATATATATATATATATATATATATATATAATATAATATATTATGAATAGTTAACGCGGAACAGAGTGGCTGAAAGAGATCCAAAAGGATCTACAACAGATCAATATAAAAAATCTCGAAGATCACACATGTGAAGTTTGAGCAAATATCAAATCGTCAACCTGGAATAAAGTGGAGAGATGAACGGAAGAAAGAGCATTCAGAGAGGATGAAGCGTTTTTGGGAGCCAAAAAAGATGAAGCAAAATTCCTAATGATTGCGAATTCAAGTTCAGTCGCTCTCCTCATGGGGAACAATCGTAATAATAACAATAATATATATATATATATATATATATATATATATATTCCATGATTCTTCACAAACATTTTTTATCTACCTCTTGCGTAGAATGGATATAAAATTACATATAAAGTGGGATAAACAAAATTATCACACGGACATCAATTCTCTGTACGTGGTAGCCACCTGAACACATTGAAGTATCCTATATTTCATAGTTACTTTAACCAATTTATATGCAGTAGCCCATATAAGGTAGACGATACAATCAATCCATAGTTGTCTTATTCGGGGTTTGCCGTTCCTTTCCTAGCATTTTGAGATGGCACTCCTTTGTAATTCACTAAATAGTTCTTACTTACTCATTCAATATACTTACTGATACACTTACTCTCTGATAAATTCGGTTGCTAGTAATAAATGGTTATATCATTATCAAATGTTATTATATCAAATGTTAGATCATAGTAGTAGGACAGCTGAATATAAGAGATATTATTTATGTTAAAAATAGTCAGGCGTCTTTTTTAAATTCACGAAGAGATATTACTAATGCTCACAAATTAAACTACTAGTAGCCCATTGGTAGTGTTTAAAAAAGTACCCGAAAATTACCCGAAAAACTTATATTAAGGAAATCATTGATGAATTCAGTTACAAGTACTAAATGATAAGTCTCGAGGAAAAGAATATACATTACTCATATTAATACTAGTCATCTGTTTTCCATAAATTTATTAACATTTCCATTTATGAGTTTTGCCTTAAACACTATCTAAAAGTTCCTAAATAACTGATTCAATCAATCGTTCACTGATAAATTCAGTGACAAGTATTGTTTCGCTGAAATAACCGACACTACTCATATTGTAACAAGTCTGTTGCTTCCATGAATTTATAAACAGACATTACCCTTGTTCATAAATTCACCTAATAATAGCAAATTTTTTATTCCATTTGGTGATGCCTGAACGAGTGTCTGAAAGTTACCACTGATCAATCAAGTTATCACTGATGAACTTAGTTACAAATAATAAATGGCCCATCTAGCTTGAATTACAGACATTACTTATGTTCTAACTAGTCAGCTGTCTTATGGATCGACAAACAGATGTTCATAAAATAACATAGTAAAAGCCATTTTAGTTTTTGCCTTTGGTGGTATCTAAAAGAGTACCTGTTTAGGTAATTGTAACACAACTTTGTAGCTAGGTTGGGTAAAATATTACCTAACCTACCGTAGTTTTAACAACCATTGAATCAAATAACTACTAACGGTAATGAAACAATAATTGAATCAATTTATCACCGATGAATTCAGTAATTAATAAAATAACCGACCGTATTCACAGTTGGTTTAGGAGTGAGACACGTGTCGAAACTCCATGCCATAGTATCAAATAACTGAGTATAATTTGAGAATTAAAAAAATATTGAAATAATATAAATGTTCCATTTTATCCATGAGTAGCGGACGTTGATCGTGTTCTTACTCCTGTCCAAAATAAGTGGAAAAAATTCGTTTTATGAGGAAGTAGTTTATTGATGAAAAAGTAGTTCAACCGCTGGGAACAGAAAATCTAAAATACTAATTATTCAAATCAAATTTTATGTTACTCACATTCTGAAATAATTCATTCGAGATAAATTATTGCTCAGCTAAGTTAAAATAAGCAGTGGTACTCACTTTATCACTGAAATTACTAACAAGTATAAAACGATCAGTTTCACTGGAAATGGGAGTGTCACTATCACAGAATGAAATAGGTACTGACAAAAATGGAAAACCGCACGATATTTGTACTCATCTGAGAGAGTGTTCAGTTTCATCTAAACTGACCTAAACATTTACTCAATTTCCTGCGTTTGATGTTCGATTTTCTGTCCGAAGTCTTCCTATATCCGTCTATTGCGTTTCGTCGATTAGAAAGTGACACCACCATAATTTGTTGATAGTTAAACACGTACTTTTGAGCGTTAGAAACATATTGGCGGTATTGAAAGCACGCAGAGGCAAGCATTTCTTGGCCATGGGGATCGCTGCGACGGGTCTGAAAATATAGAAAGGATCGCCACAGAGCTTATTTCCCCTCAGAAAATATTGAGATGATACTAATGATACTGTTTGCTCGAGTGTCTCGTGTCGAGTCGGATATTTCCCAAGAGTTATGTGTTCCCTTGCATTTAAGGTAGGCCGGGATTTTTTATTTTTGTTTGGGAGATGTTGAGCTGATGTGTAGTTTTCCATAAGATTCACACGATGATTTTGAGGTACATTCTGCGGATATGAGTCCACTTTCAATAATAATAAAAATAGATTCAACCTTACATGATGATTCTCAACAGAATGATTTTTGGGCGTATGGTTAGGCGAAACAAACACTGATTTCAGAAAAACCACTTACGGCATTGTTTGATAGAGTTTATGAATAAGTGTTGAAGCCCATAACAAATCAAATAGCATTGATGTTCGAATATCGTATGGCTTCATCAATTTCGTCGAATTTGTGCCGACACTACAAAATCATTCTGTTGAGAAATGGAGCAATCAGACGGTAAAACTACAAAGCTTTGAAAGTATTCGATAGAGTGAGGACCGGTGTTAATCAAGCGTTTTTATGTTGTATCTCATTTTTTATGTTGACCTAATCGTTTTTTGGCAGCAACTGAATTCTGTATCACGAATCGTTTGATTTCATATCAATACTCAGATACTTTTTGAACATTGTTGAAATTCTTGGTCCCAAGAACTGTCTCTTACATGTGTTTTACTTTTGTAATGGAGACAAGTGAGGGGAGCTTTCAATCAAGCTTCTTACAGTTCAATTTGCACAGGAGAACAAAGATATTTGTATAATATGTCGCAATTTTATGGCTGTGAATTAGGATTGTGTGAAGAGACCTTAGGTTAGGACACACAAGTTGGGTCTTCGTCATGAATTGAATTTATGCACAAATTTTCAGTCTCAATTTCCAAGATTCCAACATTTCTACTACCTGATATGCCCTTTGGGTACACTATCCATAAGTATTCGAACTGAATTTTCAGTATTTTTTGGTGAAGATTCACATTCCGCATGTTCAACGGAATGAAGCACGTATGTGCAGCTGATGAAAAAACGATTCCTGAAGCTCTATATTCGATTCTTATCTAGCTAAATTTTCCATCATTTTCATCGAAAACCTGAGTTCTAGTTTGGATAGTGAACATACAAAAAGAAAATTAATTTTAAATTTTAGTTGTAGCTTATCAAAGATCGAACTCGCCCAAAGTCGAAGATGAACTGACAGCTATTCGAACCACCTCCAACTTATTCTCGAGTTTTTTCGTGAACAAACCAACGAGTAGCATATTAGGCAGTTTTGAAAGGTGTGGCTGTGCTGTCTCCCTCACAAAAGTGAAGGGAGTTACAACAACTGCCTATTTATGCCTTTTAACTCAGCTCTAATTTCGCATATGGTACAGATAACTAGTGCTTCGTCTCAATTACTGAAATAATTATTGCAGAAATATGAACATCAGATCTTTTCGGCAGTTTAATTTCATTATGGATTGAACTTAATCAAAGTCAGATGGAAAGCACAATCTTCGAAGTTTCCATCGGAACTACATGCAAACTGATTGAAGGCAGAGAGTTGACGTTGAAAATGTATGAAAAACTCAAGAATGTATAGCTATTAATTACCTTTATAAAGGCATATTATTTATTCGAAGAACTACAGAAAGTGGTCTCCAATATCGGCCGTCTGAAAAAATGGAATCGACGATTGCCCCATTTCATAAAAAAGATTGCTGAGAACAGGTCGAACTTTTGGAGTTTCAATGCGAGCAAAATGATGGAGAGAAATGTTTCGAAAATGTCACTGTCTCCAATGAATTTACGGAGTTTTGGATCTTCTCTGACAGATGTGTAATGAATTTTTCAATAAAAATAGCTTGCAGATGTGGAATAGGACGATGAATTTACAAATGCACTGTAAGCAAAGTTAGAAAGGCTTCCGACATTAGCTGACCTGAGAACTCCTAGTTATTTCAGGAATGTAATGACGAACGGAATGAAACTTCATTCAATCTTCGACTTCAGACAAAAAGCGTTCCTCCAATTAATCTATTTCGAAACTAATGTGAGTTTTGACAAAGTTGTGATATACAACGAAACATCAACAAAAATAAAGTTTTTCATATCAAAAGAAGACTATTATTGCTAAAAACATTCAAAAAAAAATGTATATATATATATATATATATATATATATATATATATATATATATATATTCACTTATATGGGAGCGAAGTGAATATATATATATTCACTTCGCTCCCAAAATCTACTCGAAATTTCGCGTAAATAGAAAAAATCTACTCGGTTGAGCCCAAATCCACTCACTCGCACACTATTTAATCGGCTGGCTTATATTTGGCCTATATTTGTCGACCCTAGTCTATCGAGCTGAGAATGTTGGTAGTACACTAGAATTGAATTGGACATTCTCTAAGTTATTATTGTACCGTTCAGATACTGAGCCTTCATATATTTGAAATTAAAAGATGTTAGAAATATGATTTCAACGGAACGAATCGAAAATATGAAATTGAGCAAATGTTTCATGATATGTATTTTTTTCCAAGAAGCATTTTGAGTGATTTAACCTTATAAGTATATTTTAGAATTTTTTATTCAATTATAAGGTATTCCTTATATCATTATATAAAAACAAATATATAATTCAAAAAGAACATTCGAATATGTTTTTGTTACGTATGTTAAAGAGTAATTATAATTTTTTATTATTCGAATTATTATTTTGGAAATGATGTAAATGAAGAAAGAGATGAATATAGTGATCTTAAACAAAAAAACTCGGCCTTTTCTATGAATTATCGTTAACTGCAGTTACTTCAGAAATATTCAATAAATTAAAGCAGTTTTTTTCGATGAAATATGAGGAAAAATACTTACATATAAAGAATATATGTAACATAATGTCAATTAGTCCTGGATATATCTGGATCAGTTATACTTATATCATTAATATAGAGAGCATATGTTAAATTGAACAATATACAACGAAAAATACTCAGCTAACATCTAATACTTCGAAGCGTTATATTTGTAGCCTGGTTTGGATTAAGGATGGAGGATTCTCTTTTCATTCTTACTCATTGAGAAATTATTCTATAGAGGGCACAACAGACAATTGTTTGATGGAATTTTTATTACTTTACTGATTTTACGGAATTACTTTCAGACAGTTCAGAGAAGTTCACACAGTTGACTTCATTTCATCGATTCATATTATTTTTCATAAAGATTTACACTTTTTGAGGAGGAGTTTCGTTGGCATCTGGTTGATATCACTACGTACAGTATATCGAGTCTTACCAGTGGCGGATTTTCGGAGGTGGGAGGGCAAGACCAAGGTAATAATATGCAATTTTGGTAATAAAGTAGTTATGTTTCACGTTAGGTTTTGAGGTCGATTTCAGTGGACAAATTACAATTAAATTACAATATTGTCTTAAAAAGGCGAAACGAAGTATATACAAGTGAAGGAAAAAAACAGGTCGAACAAATTATATATTATAAAGACTTATTGAGGTTACCAATATTCACATAGTACAGAACAAAGTTCAAGATTCTCAGTGTACTTGAGAATTTATCAATAACTTCCTGGTAAGTAGCAAGAGGATATAAATGATAGGATTAAAAGTCCTATGACAATTTGCGGGAGATCCAATAGCACTACGGCCTCTTTCTTCTTGCAAAAATACAAGTTCCCTCACACTAATTCACATATGCTCATTCATCTAAATTACATATTATCCTGGGCTCATCGTTTTCAAGTTAATTTTGTATGACACTGTCTGATTTCGAGGGGGAATGCTTGGCCCTGACTGATAGGTTTATTGCATTCTTTATGGCATTTTACAACAATTATTAATTATATAAAAGAAAAAAGAAGGAAGTTATTAAGTCTTTTGACCTTCTTCAACCCTAGAAATGTGAAACAAAAAATTCTCATTATCTGGACAATAGATAATAGAAAATATTTGATTAGATAAAATTACAATTGCCATTTTCATTGCGGCTGTGACCGACTTTGTTTTTACGTGC
The DNA here is from genome assembly GCA_030704895.1 of Henosepilachna vigintioctopunctata. NCBI lineage: Eukaryota > Metazoa > Arthropoda > Insecta > Coleoptera > Coccinellidae > Henosepilachna > Henosepilachna vigintioctopunctata. The sequence goes on along the minus strand of JARQZJ010000106.1, from coordinate 1,802,946 downwards.
GATTCGTTCAAAAGTCTGATTTTCAATTCATCCGACGATTGATGGTCAGGGAAACCACAGAAAACTTTACCCACGTAATGTACATCAATGTTGGGAATTACAATATATGTATCTAATACTAAGTTAAATGACCTGTAATAATGCACTTTCGGTATTGACTTTTCGCGAATTTTCGGCACTACTCGGATTTTCGGCACTGCGCGAACTTTCGGAACAACTCGTACTTAATCTAGATATTATTAGTTGATTCTTGAATTATTACATTTCCATAGTAAATGTTATACAATTATTATAATTTTACATATTTTGATGAAGTATTCTAAGTAATGAATTTGAAGTTTACCTATTCGTTGAATTTGCGAGAACTTGAATTTCAATATAATTAATTTGAAATTAATATTTCAATTTAAACAACAACAATAATTTTCATTTTCACAGCGGATCAGTAGCGGAATGTCCTCTAGGTAGTCGAGGACTTCTTCCGTGGGGTCGGGCATCCTTCCAAGTAAACTTGCCGGCGCGGCGGGAATGGGAATTATTGTTTCGGTCTTTTTGAAGATATCGGCCGCCATCCACGCTACGGTGATATCAGCGTCGCTTTGGCTTCGCGATTTTGACCTTGAAGTGTGCGTTAGGCATAAAGGATTTGGAGTTTTTTCATGTAACATGAAATTGTTGGAATTTTTGCGTGATTGAAAACTAGGTGGGACGGATAATGTCGGTCTAATAGGAAGATGCTGCTCAAGATTGCTCCTTCGCAGCTTTCCAATTGTTTGAGAAGTCGATTTGAAATTGCTGAATAAAGAGTAGCTCTATAGGAAATAATTGGGCGAATGAAAGTTTTATATGTATGAAGGAGGGTCTGAGGATTACATCCCTGGATTCTCCCCCTAAGGGCATATTAAAGATTGGCTCTATTTCTGACTTTTTTAAGAGCATCTCTGATATCCAACGACCAGAGATTGTTTTAAGAAAATTTCGAACCCAGGTAGGAGACTTCGTCCTGAAGTTGAAGTTGTTCACCCCAAAGTCTAAGACTAACGTCACCTTTGGAAAGTTGGTGAGATTGATTGTATTTCAAATGGCGAAATAGAATATATTGTGTTTTCCCTGGGTTTGGTGTTATTCTCCATTTCCGTGCCACGCACCGATCTCGTCAAGTTGTCTCTGCGCTATGCGGTTGCATAGTGCCGACGTTCTAGCCGTGGCCCAGGTTGCGGTGTCATCTGCAAAAAGAGAAACTTTTGAGCGACTGTGATGCGGATGTGGTATATCATGAGTATAAATTAGGCAAAGTATAGGTGCGAGTACTGATCCTTGCGGTATGCCGGCAAGTGGCGTAAATGAATCTGAATAAGACGTTTCTACTTTGATTTTCATTTCGCGATTTGACAAATAAGACGTCATTAATTCGATAAATTGTAAAGGAAGTTGGATATCCTGTACTTTCCGGACTAGTCCGGCTTGCCAGACTTGACCGAAAGCCCGTTGGATAGTCAAAAACGTCGCGAGAACGCATTCACCAGAGTTGAGTGTTCTGGTAATATCAGTGTGTAACCGCAGAAGTGGATCAGTCGTCGAGTGAAGGGCTCTGAAACCTTGTTGAAAATCAGGTATTATATTATTTCGGTCGACAAACTCCTTAAGTCGTTGGCAAATAATTTTTTCAAATACTTTGCCAACCACACTAAGCAGTGATATCGGTCTATAACATGGATCTGTGATCCTTATGGGGTTTAGGTAAAAGGATCGTAGTGGCTTTTTTCCATTCACACGGAAAATAGCAAAGCTCAATGCAACGACTAAATATTGTGCACAAGTATTCGTGGCATTCCGGGGGAATTTGCTTAAGAATTGTTCGATTGATACCGTCGCTGCCCAGCGCGGTGTTCCTTCCCGCGTTGATAGTTTCGGCCACTATTTCCGCGAAGATCAACGCGTTCAGTATTCTGTCGTCGTTCATTTCGAAGTTAATTTCTGTATTTTTCAAGTCGACGAAATTATTTTCTATTTCCTGGAAAAGTATATCGTCGAAATTTGCATTTTGCGGAATACGATAAATACTTTGAAGATGATTTTTTGAGGACTATTTACACATGTGTTTCCAGACTTCAGAAAGGAAACTCGCGTATTGCTCGACTTTGTTAGAATTTTGAATTTCCGCCAGTACGACTTGCCGTCTCTGTACTCAAGATGAGCTGTCGACTCGATCCATTTTTCTTCCATAAAACGGTTAGTTTCTCGGCGAAGAATCGCTGAAATACGATTGTATTCTGTCTCAATCGCCGCGTCTCTAGTTCTCAAAAAGTACCGGTAGATACGCCTTTTTCCTTCAGTTAAATTCACAATGAACGGCGGAAGCGGAGGTCATTTTACATTGATAGTACGCTCGGGGACGGCAGTTTCGAGGGCGGTGGTGATAGTTCTGGAGAACTCAGATATTGTGTTATTTATGTCCGCGATATTATCTAGTTGAGGGGAGTCGAGGGGGTTCTGCGATATAATATCGCGAAACAAATTCCAATTTGCATTTTTGAAATACCTAAATGTAATTAATTCAGGTTGGGGATCGGGGGGCTAAGTTAAATTTATAAGTAATTTATAAGTAATAGAAGATGATCGGATGTTACCGTTTGCCCGATAAAACACTGATCATCGAAGTGATTAATTAGGTCCGGTGTTGTAATAATGTGGTCAGGGATTGAGGATCCCAGGTGATTTAGAAATGTGGGATTATTAATGTAACAGCGCGAGAGGTTCAGTTCAATGAGACAATCGGACAGGATTCGGCCATTTATATTCGTATGAGTGTCCCCGAATTTGGTATGTCTGGAATTAAAGTCGCCGAGAATTATCGAATAACGGAATGGTCGCTATATAGCGTAGAAATTCGGCCCGAAGGCTATCGTGTCCGGAGGGATCATAGTAGCTGAATATTGTTACTATCTTGTTATTTGAATGCATTTGGGCAGCTATACATTCTAGATGCGCGAACGCATCTGGGAGTTTGAAATTTGTTGCTGCAGATGGCTTGGCCCCCTGGGCCGCTCCTTTATATACGCCTTTGCGTCGTCAGTTCAATGGATTCACATACTAGAATAATTTCTTGGAAGGTTCAGGGGCATGTCGAGCTCTCGAACATGTAGAACCCCGAATTGTTAGCAGATGTTGAAAGACATATTTTAATTTATAACTGTGGACTGTAGAGAACTCATAGCTGTCCGTATTTATAACAATAGAAAAAAAATATGACAGTTGAATATATAGCATAATCAACTTAAAAATACCCAGACTACACCCAAATGCCCAGAATCGAGTGCAGAATTGAACCAGCTTCGTGTATATCGACACATGGATTCAATTTGATTGTTAAAATAATGAAAACAACTCCTATTTAAATGAAAAGAAACGCTGTTGTTTCTTGAGAAATTAACGGTCATCATATGGACGTCAATTATCTACCGTTTAAAAGTTTTGAGAATGGATATCGACTGAAATTTTTTTTTCCGTGATTATAAAATATCTATTTTAATTAACAAAATTTTGGCTAATTCAGAACATGTATTTCGTGATGTTCTAGATGTCTCTTGTAGTCGCATCTGATTTCACAAGGCATTTCATTAGCGAAGACAGCCTGTCTCCCGTTTTTATGACAAGGTAATTAGATACAAAAACTTTTGAAAATGATGAAAACTTCGTTCAACAATAACACTAATGTCAAAAATCTCCAAATAATTGAGGGGATTTTACTCGATTGCGAAGTAAATTTTTGATCAAAGTTTTTTCATTCATTTATTGCAACTATATCTACTGTATCTTATAATATAATAATGAATTCTTGTCAGGATTATGTACGACATACCTAATCGTAAGTTTTATGAGAGTTTTTAAACACAGAGGAGCATATCGATAATTCGTTTTATAGGTAATTGAATGAATGCATAATGAGCAATCAACAGCTATTTGATTGTGTCAGCTGAAGATGAAAATGTTATATTAAGTCTTAAGTTTATATTTTACTCTACTAATAACTTTTCAATAGGGATCAAGTGAAAATTTCATTTAAAGTCAATATATTCATATTCATTGTGTGATTTGCCCATTACTTTCAACATGAAAAAGTTGTACACTTTTGAAATTTTGCTTTCAAAAGAAGATTTTTTGGAAGTGACCGAGAATACTGTGTTCAATTAATTCGAAATTATACTGAACTGTATTCCAACTAACTTCAAATATATATTTTTCACTTCAAAATATATTTCAACTCACTCATATTAATAGAGATGTGCAAAGATTCTCGAGTAGTTTTTATATTATTACCTATTTCTAGCATATATCTTCAAATATTTGAATAACAACTGAATGTGATAGTGGTAGTGATGATTGAAAATGGGCGGATATTCGAAATTCTTATATTCTCGAATTCTCTACTGTTCGGTCATTTTTAATTGTTACGGTTGCTATCCGTCCGGGATTTCCCAGATTTGTCTTCTTTGAAGGGAGTCCAGGGGCTGTCCAGCAGCGGCTATTTATAAGTGACCATGTGTAAACCGTACAATTTTCTTTTCAGGAAAATCCAATTTTTTTTAGATATGCGACAAATTCTCCTGCAATCCTTGAAAATTTATTTTGATATCTTGGATAGACTACCCGTTCTGATCAAATAATTTTTTGAAGATCCACTATCAGAGGCATATATATTTCCAATGCATTCAGTGATGTACGTTTTCTGTGGGAATATCGAAATGTTGGAAAAATGTGGAAAATCGGATACAGAAACATATTTGCTCCTCTGAATAAAACCTTAGAAGACAGAATGAAAGGAAAATTTTTTGTCTCTAAAGGCATAAAGTATTTCGAACAAACAAGATGAAAACACGAAAAACCATTTCAATAAATTTTACAGGTTTTTACGTAGCAATGAATTCCAACATAGAAAAGTGGGGAAAAACCAATTGACGACTTTGTCAAACTTACCTGGATGATGATGCTTAACATCATTGGAAGTACTCCATGGTCTGATGTAGAAAAGAACAGTCCATTTTCTCAAGGAAATTAACATCGAAATCAACGACACAAATCTGATTGACGAATGTACAAACGCTCATAGTGTTTGATAAGGTTCATAAGATATGAACCTTACTGATAGACGGCCGATATGGTTTCATTCATTCATGGCTGATTTTTTTGAAACACTCAGAGTTTTGAAAAACTCTGACTATAAAGTCAGAAATGTTTAAAACCGTTTAGTATTATTTTGTGCATATCTGCATGCAATGCGACCACATAAAGTGTTTTCGCTAGTCACGAAGCAATGGACAGAATAAAGAAACCCGCTCAACAGTCCATTTTCGGTCTATGATCAAAACCTCTTACGAATTCTTGTTAGAACAGAAAGCTATTTCATCGAAAATTGAAGAGTTCAACATAAATCAAAATAGTTTGAGAAAAATTGATCTTGTTAAAATTCAAAGTTTAAGCATTTAGTTGAAATACTTTCAATTTACAATCATAGAAATATTATAGGGATTTATCTTTCTAACTAGATGTATGACAATATCATGGGTGTAGGTAGTTTTTTCAAAATTATCGAGTTTTATAGTTAGTCATTTGTAGTATCATATAATAATTTGATTGGTACCAGAAGAGAGCGCTTTTAGTTATATTTGTTACCATAATACAACAGAAAAAATGTTTCTATTAAAATGTCTATCATTTGTTGGGGTTACATGAAATGTGAGTACTTAAGTCGATTTCAATGGCACACTGTATGATTGAATAGAAATTGAAAATTTATTACGATGTTTTTATCTTGTTTGCAAAAAATATTTTTTCAGATATTTCAGGTGGAAAAATCATATTCCGCCTAAATGTCTGCAATGTTTGTCTAGTTCATCAGGTGTCATTAAACTAACTTATAACAGTCCACTATTTTTTGTGAATTTCCTGTTCAAAAAATCTGACTTAAGATTGCAGACAAAAAAATTTGCTACAGAGCGCAGAAATAATATAAATTTCGAATATTCGAAATTTTGATTATACTCCTTCCTATTCCATGAAATATTTTTTCTGTAAATTTTTAGATGTACCTATTGTAAAGTTTTATTTGAATGCTTATTTTTGCTCATAATAATCCGATTCTTTGTCGTTTAAAATGTGAAAATTTCTATACATTCAGATGCTCGTTTCCAATTGAAAATCGCAAATATGTGGGCTGCTAATGAATATCGAACAATTGCGAACGAAACTGTCAATTTTTATCATTGTTGGGAATTCAACAAACTGAAATCCAAGTTGATAATTATATATGCAACAAAACTGTTGACTGCTTTCAAGGGCTTGTGATCATTACACTTTATCCTTGTTTTAGGATATTTGTTTATATAACTTAATCAGGGTCACGCTTGTGAACCGTAAACAACAATGTTCATTAATTATACGCGCAGACTTGGGAAGCTAATAGTAGAGAACAAACGTGAGGAAGCTCGAAAAATATGAAGGATAATTAGAAGGGTAATTGAATTTTGTGTGAAGCTCATTTAATTTTTCCTAAAAATACAGATGTAACGAATTTGTTTTGGGATGAAGTGTTGATGTTCATCGACATTTTTTTTTGTACGATTTGGAGGTCTGTAAATTCTCAGGCCCTCAACTTGAAAATCTAGAAATTGCATCGTGGGAGTATCAGGTTGATTTGGAGGTACACTTGCAGAATCTCGCGGCATTTAAGTTTGATTCTGAAAATGATTCTGGAAAACCGTCGAATCCCTAGTAGGGATGTTGCAGAGGATGTTGGTCTACCAATCGGCTCGTGCTATGCACTTTTCTCGGATGTTTTGGACATGAAACGTCGGATAGCGATGTTTGTTCAGAAATTGTAAAACTTTTAGCAAAAGCAATGTCGCTTTTGTACTGTTTCAGATTTGCTCAAAAAGAGCATAACTGGCGACATAACGTGAGTACATGGTTATGCCGTCGAAACAAAGGCCCAATCGTTCCAAATGAATCGGTCAGAAGAGCCATTATCGAGAAAGGCACGCCAAGTTCGATCCAATGTGCAGGTTTTGCTTATTGTTTTATTCGATTACAACGTCGTGATGCACCATGAGTTCTTGCCAGTAGCTCATGAGGAATTGTAGTGTTCCTCAATGAGGAATACTACAAGGAAGTTATGCAACGTTTGCGTGGAGCAGTACGGCTCAAACGATCAGAAATATGGAAAAACAATCAGAATGTTAATAAACCAGCTCACATATCAATGCTTGTTCGTGATTGTTTGGACAAAAACAACCACCGTATTCACAAGATTTGTGTTTTCCTGCGACAATTTCCTATTCTCAAAACTGAAAAAATCAATGAAAAGAAAGCCACAATTGATGAGATACAATCGAAATAGCGTATTTCAGAGCTTCAAGGATTAGAAGAAACGCTGCCATAAAAGCACTATATCTATAGGAGATTTCTTTGGAGGAAATAAAATGGATATTGATAAATAATTGTATACTTTTCGAAAAATTTCAAAATTCACCTTTTCTTTCGAACGAACTCTGTTTTCCATTCAAATTCAGCGAAAATATACTTGAAAAAAATGTATTTATAAAGTATAAACATATGGCAATTCATCGCTTCTATTCAGAACGTATCAATTAACACAACAATGAATGTGGAAAATAACCGATATTATATTATATTTTATGAAACATTTCACGTTCGAACGATGCACTCATATATTTCGTTTCCCCATGAGTTTGACGAGTATGAGATGTACTTCGTAATGCTGAAGCAAATCGAAACTTTTGTTTTATAAGAGATTGGTTACATGAATTCACAATGTAATAAGCAATTAACCGATATTTGATAATTCGATTCATGCAAGTCACTCTTATTGTGTATCAATTTAACATTTTATTATACATTTTCATTTCTTGACGATGTAGATCAAGTAAAATCATCGTTTGAATACTACTTCACAATATAGATCAAGTAACATCATCGTCTGAATACCTACTGTTTGTTAGATCAATAATTTAAAAATTAATAGTATTTTACAACGCTCTCTCAAAAATTAAATATTGACCGGAAATAGAGAAGGGTTCACCATACTTTTTCGAAGTATTCCTCTTCAAAACTTCCATTTCAGAAATACCCGAGAAAATTGAATGGATTCTATTTCATTATTACTTTGATATGAGATATGCATTTCAACTTAATAATTTGTACAAGTCTGTTCGAATCATATTTTGAGTTATTCACACTATGATTGCGATATGGTTTAGGCATCCAAATACTAGCTTATTTGGAATAAATCACAGATTTCTCTTATTTCTCATCATGATTTACCCTTGCTTTATATTTGCCGAAACAGACCTTGTCTCTTACGACCCCTAACGATGTATTAAGACGCAAAAATTTCTCGAGATTTTCAAAATCATTCCTTCAAGAAAAATTTTACTTCAGAAAATACTCAACGAATTGAACTAATTGTTGTATGGATCACCTTGAAAGTAGGTAATCGATACTTGTTGACATTATTAGTTCACGAATTTCACCTGAAAACATCTGGATATGGGTGACTTTGTACATATATGAGTAGGTATATTTTACCGAGTCAGTCTAACTTCAAGCGTTGTATACGAAAGTCTTGTGAAATAATTCAATCGTAATTTTCGTGAATGTTCGTGAAATTTATTCTTTTTCAGTCAAATATAACATACAATTGTTCAGCAGTTTTGTGAAAGTTTATTTATGAACCGATGAAAATTTTTCGTAAAATTTCACAGAAAAAAAAACGGGTAAGCACTTACATGACATAATAATATTCATCAAATATTTTCTTTCATTGATGGATTTTCGGGTATTTATGAAACATTATACAATTCAGAATTTTAGCGTTAAAAATGATTGGCCAAAAAATGATGAATCATATAACCGAAACTATTGACTATAAATCGGTTTCTTCTGGAGACCATTTTATTCACCAACTTTTTTGAAATCTTAATTTAATTCATAAATTTTCTGTAGCCCTCCTATTTTCCAAACAGTTAAAGTTTTCGATTTTTCTCACTATTAGGTTATTATATAGGTGCCCTCCAAGAATCAATACAATACTAATGTTTGTTATACGAGCTCCATTTCTTTCGTGATTATATGAGAAATGTTTGACCTTGAATCCTTTCCATAAAAAGTTTATTCTTATTGCTTATTTCTCAATCATTTTTTCAAGTCTAATCAGCCCTACATTTGAACGTGTAATGACTATCCTAACGAAGCTTACACTTGAAATTGCATTTACTTCATTAAGGGTCAGTATTTTATGTAATTTGACAAGGCTAAAAAAGTATATTCTCCAGCACTCCTGAGTAATAATGTCCCAGGGGGCCGGAAAAAATAAACAACTTCTGTAAATTCATACTTTTCCTTATATTCGTTTCAGTTAAGTGCCTTTCCGATCTATATCCCTTCTGAAAGTACAACCTAGTCATTTATGTTCAAGTAAAAACTTTGATAATATTCCATCAAGAATGTTTCTCATGACTGATCGATACGTAGAATGTATAATCTTTAATATCTATTACTTTTAATTCAATTCTTCACTAATTAAAAAACTTAGTCTATGGTACACCATTTTTCTAATTCAATATATTTTCAGGTGACACAAGCTCCACCTTCAATTATTATAATGCAAATATCATTGAAAAAAATTTTGTTCCTTTTTTTGCAATTTGTGGCACAAAAATGTATAAATACATTGTCCAACAACTTTATAAAGTACTAAAACTTTGGTAGAAGGAGATTTGGAAGCAGGTAAGAAATCAATTGATCGAGTATTTTTCGTTATTCAGTGTTTTTGTTTTCAATTTCATCGACTTAAAAATTTGATTTAGTTATAATCTATTTCTCAATAAAATCGCGTTTCCAACCTTCATTGTTAAATATGGCGCTATGTCTCTAACACTTAACAATCAATAGGTATGACGAATATATTAAATGATTCCAATTGGAACCGATCCTTACTTCAGTTTTTACTGTTGAATTATAAATGCTCGTATATCTGTTCTTGTGGACCAGGATGAATTTTTTTTAGATGCAATTACAGAGAGTATTCATAAAAAATTGAGCAGAAAGGACGAATGAAAAACATCTGCACAATATCATTCTCGTAATGCCAAAATATTGATAACATTAAAATGGTAAATAATAACAAGGAAGTCTCGACAGAGGTCTTGAATGAAATGATGTTAAGAATTTGAATGGAAAACAAAAAAAATATGTCCTTAGATTTGGAATATTTGTGACTAAAAAAAATTAATTAGTCGTAGATTGTAGAACACACAGATCATGCGTCATGGAATAGAGTTTCAAATACCACATGCCGGTTTCAAATACCAGACAGGCTATTGCAAAAATGTTTGTGAAATATATTCGATCCCATAAATTTTCTCGATGGGAGAACTGCGCGAGAATTTCTGAAAATTGTGATGATTTTATAACTTCATCAGGTTTGACTTTCGAACAACAGCCAGATAATTCAATAACTAGGGGAAGGAAAACCCCGAAAATAAACCCAGCACGGAAGCGTCTGACCCGGAGCGGGCGGCCATTTGTAATAAGAATAATAATAAGACATTTATTCCCAACAGATATACATCCAATTACAGAGAAAAAATCACAAAAAAAAAACAAAAATAGGGAGTATAAGCTAATATATATAACGAAAAAATTAATTCAAAATAAATTGAAATATTATTGAACAATAACCAGATAACTAAAAACAAAAATGAAATATTGTCTATTGCAAAATTACGTATGGTCAGCAGAAGTTGACCATTTAGTAACGAAATACGTTTGATAAATAAAAATAAAATTAAAATCGATTGCGTTAGTATTATCTAGTAAACAAATAAAATAACTAAAATTAAAATAATATTTGAAATAATATTTATAACTAAGACATATGTGGACAACAGATGTTCAGGAAAATATCACGACATCCCAATGCGCTGTTCTGAGTGGCATGCCAAGATAACTGCTAGCCGATCAAAATAGATATCACATCGACCGCAACAAACATCATAAAGATTACATATAAAATTGATAGGAGAACGTGACATAACATTTGATCTGCTGTAAGTTACATAACATGTATTATTTCGCCTCACACCAGGCCTTGGTAGGCGAATATTCATTTTGCTGAGAAGAAATGGTGAGTCAATCAAATTGTGCAAAATTTTGAAGAGAAATGTTAGGCCGAACCGTTCACGCCTCAACTTCAATAATTCAATTCCCAAACTATCGGTTAGGATAGAATGGTCAAAGCCTCTAGAAGGATATTGCCCATAACATCTGAAGTACATATACTTCAACCATTCCCTCTGAACTGCCTCCAAGTCGACAATAGAATTACTGTACACAGGAGACCAAATTATAGACGCATATTCCAGTTTACTGCGAATAAAGGAGTAGTAAAGCGTTTTCATTGGGTCAAGATTAACAAAGTTGCCCCAATTTCTAACCAAATAACCTAGCCTCCTAGAAGCAGAAGCCGTAATGCAAGGTATATAATTAGAGAAGAACAGCTTACAGTCGAAAAGTACCCCCAGATCCTTAAACTCAACACATCTATCTAGGATTTGACCTTCCAATGTATAACTATGATGAATTGGAAACAATTTTCGAGAAAATGATACAATTTTATATTTACTGATATTCAGTTTCAGCCCATTGCTGTTACACCACAAATTAACAGCGTCAAGGGAAGACTGTAATCTGACACAATCATGACGATCGTTAATAGCAGCAAATATTTTCAAATCACCTGCAAAAAGCAGATGCATGCAGTTAAGCTGTGAAGAATTTTTCTCTGATTTGTGCTCTGACGAGGAAGGAAAACCTCTCAAACCCGTGCATAGCGGATGTGTGCCGCGCAAGAACGTCGAAAGGCGGGTTACCTTGTGAACGATGAAGAAGAAATCATGTAACAAGGTGACATCCTCCGTGTTGGGTTGTGGAGCGGGCCCCTCGCGTGAGTATAGCGACCGCGGAACTCGGCAGGTGAGTCAGGCCTGCGAGGAGCATACTGCGACTGACGGAAAGACAAATGCTAAGGACTTGGATAAGAGTAAGAAAGATATGAATGACAAGGAGAGAACAAGGTCAAACACAGACAGTAACGGAGGTAATGATAGGGATATGAAAAAAACGGAGGATGTGGGAATGCATGCAACAGAAATACAGAATTCAAACCATAGAGGGACAACGGAATGTGAGGACTTGAATAAGATTATAATTGAAGTAGAAGACATAAAAGAAGACAGTTTCTTCGCAGACATCATTACAGATAATAGAAATAAGAGGAAAAGACTGTATAGTAGCTCACCAGAGGAAGGAGAAGAAAAGTACCGAAAAACTGGAATGGTTATTTCAACGGAGAAAATAATAGAACAATTCGAGAAATTAGAAAAATTCTGCGAACAGAACAAAAATGTTTATGAGCCGATTAAGGAATCAGTTGGGATGATGAGATTTACCATAAATAGGTTGAGAAAGGGAATGGAAAATAAGGAGAGTTGTTACTCGGAAGAAAAATTCGAAAGTTGTTAAGCGAGAACAAAGCGCTCAGCAGGAAAAACGAAGAACTTCTGCGAAAAAATATAATACATAGGAAGAAAGAAGAGGAATTGGAAATCACCATGTGCCAGGAGAACTGAGAGCTAGAGGCCAAGTTTGAAGAGATGAAAATAAGGAACCACAAGCTTCAAAAGAAAGTTGAAGTTTTACAAATGTGCACGAGAGAAATAAAAACTGTAAAGACTAAACTATTCAAACTGGAAAGGAGACACTCGCTGGGAAATTCTTGGGATATAGAGGAGAGAAAGGATGCATGTACACAAACGGAAAATGAAGAAGGTATCATGGAGCAGAAAAGAACAGAAGAGAAACGAGACAGAAAATTAAAAATAAAAGAGCAAGAGGAAAACATACTGGATCTGGTTAACATGGAATGGACAGAGAGTTGCTACAAGTCTAGGATATCCACGAAGTCAATTTTGGAACTAGACAAGGGAATGGATGTTGCCGTTTTCGTGGATGTGGAAAATGCGAAGGAGAATAAATTAATTAGCCTGCTCACAGCACGAGTCGTATCAGAGCCAGGAAATTTGAAGAAGGGAAAACGATATCCTACAGACTAGGAGGAATGATTACACTGGGAAAAAAGGAACTGAAGGAAGACAAACAGGTTTTACTGATAGGGATTGATAGGAAGAAAGAATCATCAACAGATATCTACTCAATCATGACGAAATTCATCACTGAATACAGGAGCGAGGAAAAGAGGGGACTGCACGTGGTGTGGATGGGAGGCGAAATGCAAATAAGGGCCCGGAAAATCATGGAGTGCTGCATCGCACATCATGACATTGATGTGACGTGGCACCGAAGAGAAGATAGGAGGAAAGTGAGACTGGAAGAAGGATAGGAGTTGGGACTTTGATTATCGACACAGGAGAAAAGACATACGCCGAAACTTTAAAGGAAGTGAGAAGCACCCTGAGTACCACTAAAGAGGCTGGGTTGATGAAAGCCATTTCTAAAACGAAAGCAGGAAAACTGAAGGTGACAGTAAATGGGGGAGAAAAGGAATCACTTCCGCAAAAAAAAATAACACCCGAGAGAGTGAGGATAGCGGGAAAGAGGAGTAACCAGAGGATAATATATATAAGGGGAATCGATTTGATCACGACGGCAGAGGAAATAGCAGACGCCTTACGCCCATTTGCTCCAGGAAAGACAGAATCGCAGGATATACAAGTGAAAAATTTGGGATTGTTAGAAAGAGAAGAGACTCAGGTTGCGACTCTTCTCGTAAATGAAAGTCTTGCAAACAGACTGCTTGCAAAAGGAGTAATGAGAATAGGCTTGAATACCTGCAAAGTGAAGGAGAAACTAGACGTGCAGACATGCTTTCGCTGCTGGATACCAGGTCACTACGCCGCTAGATGCAAGGGTGTCGATAGGACTGGAAGCTGCAGGAAATGCGGGAAATCAGGACATAAAGCAGATGAATGTACGGCATCCCCACACTGTCCAATCTGCGGACAAGAAAGTCACATGGCTAGGTCTTGGAAAAATCCTGAGTATAGGAGGAAAACCGAGGAAATTATTGGAAAGAAAAAATATCCTGCACGCATATCCTCGGATGTTAACTAGGAACAGAATATGAAGGAATGGAAAACAGTAGGAAAAAAGGGCAGGACAAGGCTGCATAAAAGTATGGATGTGGATGATATGGAAAAGGACGAAGGTGTCTCGAGTGACCAGCTGGGTAGCTCGCCAACCGAGACAGGTGAGTAGGCTGTGATAGTAGAGACTGGTAAGAAACTTTCATTTACTTTGAGTGTACTGTGTGATCCCCTATACCGATCTATGCGTGTTTTCAGTTACTGTTCAAACTATTTATCAGTGTTTACTGGATACGTGAGCTGTGATATTTTTGAACTCTGGACTGTGATATTTTACAAAAGCGATACATTTCACATGTTCGCAAGAGTTTTTATCTATTTAATTATTTATTTATTCATTATTTACTTATATTTATTCGTACGTTTATTCATTATAGTAAAAGTTTCATGTTTATACGGTTGCGCAGGCTGAATCTGTTGAAGAACCATTATGCTCTACATACTTCATGTTAACCTTGGACGATCCAGAGCTGCCCATAACTTCACGTGGGCAGAAATTCTTGCAAATGGCATAGATATAGTTGCATTCTCGGAGCCTAATAAAAAATTGTGCGTGTCCAACAATTGGTTCACGGACAAAAATAAGGATGTGGCAGTCATAACTCCGAATAGAAATATTAGAATTGACTCGTATAAGGCTGGAGATGGATACGTGAGACTGAAGTTGAAGGGTTTCACCTTCTTGGCAGCATACATATCACCAAACATTGGTTTGGATGCGTTCAAACTGAAAATAGATGCTTTGTTCCGAGGAACTCCAAATCGTGTTGGAAAATATATAATCGTCGGAGACCTAGATGCGAAATCCGCGAGCTGGGGATCGCCGATCTAAGATCGGAGAGAAGCATACATGGAAGAATGGATGATGCAGACATCCGCAGCGTCAATGAATGGCAAATCGCCAACTTTTGTCAGGGGCTCCTCCGCCTCACACATTGATGTCACGCTGGTCTCAGAAAATTTTGTGACGTCCTGCTGTAACAGGAAAATACACCACGATGACCCCTTTACCTACCACGGACATATTAGTTTCAGGGTGGTGGGAAAAACGAAACCCCCTTCAAAGTAGGTTAATATTGAGCACTTGGACATGCGAGCTTTCCAGAGTGGTCTGGTGCTGCTAGAGGAGGAGGAAATTCCAATCTCAGCTCCTGAGGCCTATGGGCTGTTAGTCGGGACTTTCCGGGGATGCGTATCTGGGCGAGCCCGGAGGCGGCAGAGAAAGGTGCCTTATTGGTGGGAAGAAAATGTAGAGGAGGTATATAGGACGTGGATCTGTTGCCGCCGCCGGGTTACTAGACTTCGTGCTGGGGGTCTCGGCTGTCGGCTCGGGGTCATGAGGAACTTGAAAGAGAGCTCAAGGTCACTAAGGGCGATCTCAAACGATCGATCAGGAAAACGAAAAGGCACCGATGGATGGAAATGCTAGAAAGATTGGATAGTGACATCTGGGGAGAGGGTTACAGAATTGCCACACGCCATTTGAAAGGGGGTGGTATTCTTTTCTCTTTGTCTGCTGAACGCAGGAAAGAGATCTTGGGGTCACTATTTCCAAATGCCGTGACTTTGGAATGGACAGGAGGAGATGTGGAGGCAACTGAGGATTTCACGGAGAAAGAGATAACTAGTGCAATTTCGAAGACAAGGAGGGGAACTGTTCCTGGTTCGGACGGCTTTACAACGGAGTCTCTAAGAGACGTAGCTGAGACCGCCCCGAGCTTTCTGCTGCGGATGTTCAATAGCTGCTTTCTTCCCAATCAATGCCTCAAGACTAAAAGATCGCGAGAGTGATACTTCTGCCGAAGGGGGAGAAGGACCCTTCGGATCCGTCGTCCTATCGACCAATCTGCCTCCTTAGCTGCGTGGAAAAACTCTACGAAAGATTACTTGTTAACAGAATGAATAGAGAACTGGAGGAACGAGGATTAACCTCTGACCATCAGCATGTGTTTCGCACGGGAAGATCCACGGTTTCCGCTATGATGGAGGTGGTAAATGCTGCCAAGAATATGAAGGCTAAATATGTTGTGCTTGTTACTCTTGACATAAAGAACGCGTTCAACACTGCCAGCTGGACGAGCATATTACAAACAATGAGAGATATGGGTATAAGTAAGTGTAATGTGAAGTGTTGTGAAGACTATTTTTGTGACAGGTGGATAACAATGGGATGTGTGAGGAGACGCTGCACGATGGGTGTTCCGCAGGGTTCGGTTCTGGGACTAACTTTTTGGAACATTATGTATGATGGAGTTCTGGAAATTGAATATGGGAAGGAAGTGCTGCCTGTAGCCTACGCAGACGACCTTATTTTTTTATCAAGGCTCAAACCAGTGAGTTACTGAGGGAAAGGGTGTCTGATAAAATGACGGAGGCACTGGAGTGGCTCACGTCAAGAGGGCTGGAGGTGGCTCCACAGAAAACAGAAGTACTTCTAGCCAGAGGTCGTAGGAACCATCTGGACCTGCGCGTGAATATACTGGGAGAAGAGAGAACTCCAAACCCTGAGATAAAATACTTGGGAGTCATGATTAGGAAGAACCTGACGTTTTCCTCCCATGTTACCTACATGGTACGAAGAGCATCAAAACGCCTGGGAGTACTTCAGGGGCTTCTTCTAAACGTTAGCGGACCTCTTTACATGAAGAGGAGGTTATTATGTGGAGTTGTTCATAGTACCATGCTATACGTAACACCTGTATGGAGGAGTGCCTTGAAGCACAAAAAACAGAGGAACCTGTGTATCTCAACACAAAGAAAGAGCCTTTTCAGAGTAATTTCAGGATACAGAACGGTATCAGCAGCGGCAGTCCAGGTCATCGCGGGTTTTCCTCCGTTCGACCTGATGGCGGCAGAGGTCTCGTTTTTATACACGGTTGGAGGCAGACTACCTGAAAAACGTAGTATGGCCAGGAAAAGGACAGTTAAGAATTGGCAGAGGATATGAAATGAGGAAAAGAAGAAAGCACAATGGACAAAGAGGCTGATACCAAAAATAGAAAAATGGTTGGTGTGTTAACACAAAACTACCAACAATTTTTTTCACACAATTCCTGACAGGACATGGGTCCTTTGCAGCGTATACTCATCGCATAGGAAAAACAGAAAACGAACTATGTGTTATATGTGGTGTCCCGGATAATCCTGAACATGTTGTGTACAACCGTACAAGGTGGAATACGGAGCGTGAGGGCGTTACAATACGCACTGGACCATTACACGCACCGGAAGTATTCTTAAGTAAAATGATCGAGGAGAGGAGCTGCTGGAACTCCATATTCCTCTTCATTGCCGAAGCGATGAAGAGGAAAGAAAGGGAAGACAGAATTGCAAGAAAGGAAGTACCTTAGGAAATGATAGGAGTACTGTTAGGATCCCGATGTATGAACAACTATTTTTTTTTCAGGATCCGTAAACAGAAAGAAGGTACGTTGGAAACGAGGTGGGTTTTTAGTCGGTAGGCGCAACCATGAACAACTTTGGCTGTGAATCCGACACTACTCATTTAAAACTGGGTGTCTTTCGAAGATTTTCCCACCTCGGAAAAAAAAAGATAATTTAATAACTGATTGTTCTTAATTGCATCTTGATGCAGTCTTGGATAGTTTTGTAGAGAAAGTATGAAATTTGAAAATTAACAACTAGTTGGACTTAAGACAGAATTATAACCCACATAAAATCATAATACCCTTTTTTTATTGTTATGTTATTAGTGTCCCCAACGATTTGTTTTCATACACATATTCTTCTAATTACAGATGATAACTACACCAAGAACCTGAATACGTGAACATGTTCCACATCAAAAATCTCAACAGAATGTTATTGGCACCTGCATCTTCATTGTCGGTTCAAATTTGGTTGCTAATGTCTCTTTTTAGTTTTTAAGGCTTAAAAACAAATTTAGTTTCTGATAGCTGTTCATTTACGAACCTTCTTTAAAAAAGGTTCGATAATTTTCTAAAGTATTAGGTAGTTATGATATATTGCATTATATGCTCGAAATGTGAAAAAACTAACTTCTACTTCACGATTGATTTATTAAGCTTCTTCATGCTGAGTAATTTTATAAGCCGAGTATAAATGAGTCATTAGGAACTTTAAACTTTCTTTTCTCTAGAAGTATCAGTACTTCACATTTATTATATAAAATACATTCATGTAAAATACATTTATCTTCAAAGATAAATGTACTTCAGTTGGACTTTTTTTGACAGATTTCTACGATTATAAATTTATATGACTTCAGAAGTAGGTATTATGTTAGGAAGTCCTAACTTTAAAATTTACTTAAGTCAATTCTTCTGTTGGAATTTTGCGACATGATTTGAAATAGAGTCAACTGTGTATGGATTAGTAAGACTAATTCTTTGTACTCAAATTATAGCGTTCTATCTTTCCTTACTATCAATAGTGAAGACTGAAGATCAGAATTTCAGAATTTTTATTCATTACTACATTGAATTTTTCTCCGATCCTGTGGTAGTCAAACTGAGCTTTTCTGTCTCAATACATAGTAGGAAGGAAATAATCTTATTAGGAGAAATGTGGAAGTTTGAATAAAAATCAGAATTGACTCTAACAACAGAAGAAATTCTTCACCTCCTACTTATATTTCTGAACATGTGATGAAAATTGCATTTAAATTTGAGACAAAGTAGGTCAGCTAACAAAAACCACTAGATTTTAAGAGTTGAAACAATGGTTCGGAACCCCAAGGAGGTTTACTTCCAGCTTCTTCATCACTACGAAATAAATTTTTGACTGAAGCTGATTTTGTGAGCCCAATTGTTTCATTGTCGAGCTTTTGTTTTCGAATTGTTTCACTTTATAAATTGCATTTCAAAAAATACTGAATTTATTGTGAATGAACATAAAGTTTTCTCATCATGTTTTATTTCGTTTAAAAATCGCCGACAAGTTCACTCCTTTATTTGGTTTGTTCGTTTGCTGTAAGTTATTCAACAAAAGTGAAAGTGTTCAATTTTTTCTGTTCAACAATCAACAATCATGGAATTATAATGAAATATTATGAAGTGCTAATTGAGTTTTTCTTTGAAATTGAGCTTCAATGTAGCTCTATTCAACTTATTTTATCTTATGACATATGTTACGATCTAGCTACGTATCTAGTCGTCATAAAGTGGCATTGCAGAAAATTATATTGTCAGTTGTAAGTTTTAGAAAGTCATTCGCACAACTTCTTGGGATGTTCGTATGATTACATGAGCTTGCTGTTTTAGTCTGGACCCAGGAGAACGCATGAAAATTTCCGAAATTGTTGTTCAAATACGATAATTATACAATTAGTTTTTTTCATATTTTATATATTTTCATCTAAAATATTAGAAAAGAATTATTTCATTTTACCTGAACGATATTCTTGTTGCATTTGTTCCCAAAATTTTCATGAAAAAATATCAAGGTATACAGGAAAAGCATATATAATGATAAATTTCAACACGAACTCAGTAATTTGGCTACACTTATCATCTCAATGCAATAATATAAAATGGTTACAGTTATCTAACTTTGTTTTGAAAGTTTTAAATATCATTGAAAAATGTAACATTTATTAATGTATTAAATACTCGTATCATTATATATAATATATTCATCATTGATTTAGGTAGAGATTAGTTATATATACAATGTGTGATGTGTTAGTTATATATGCATTATCATTTCTTCATTTTTCAATGTAAATTCTATGGTTGGTTTCATAATTGTCGGTACTCCGGTATTTTCTAAACGAATAAATAGATAATATACATCAATAGAACATAAATATTTCAGCCAATGGTATATAATTCACTGAATCTTATGATGTTTTATGGAAAACATTTTCAACTTTAACTCAGGTCACAAATGCTCATTTAAGTATTCATCATTGATTTAGTTAGAGATTAATTATTTATGCAATGCGTGAAGTGTTTGTTATATATGCATTATATTTCTTCCTTTTTCAATGTGTGAATGCTATTGTTGACTTCATAATTGTCGGTATTCCATTTTCTAAACGAATAAATATAAAAGATACATCAATAGACAATAAATATTCCACACAATGGTATATATTTCACTGAGTTTCATGATGTATTATGGAAAACGTTTTCAAATTTTACTCAGGTCACATCTGCTTATTTAAGTCTCTTTAAGTTTCACAAATTTGTGAAACATTAAGCCAACAGTTTGATTCAAATTTTTATTTTATCATGTTTCACAAAGAGGTAAGCAATAATTCAATCTCAATATTGTAGCATATTAGTACTGACTTAATGTTGAACATTTCATGTTTCATTCATTATTCTGGCAAGTATTTCTACAAAACAACTGTAATAAATAGTATTCTATTGAATACACTTATCGATCATATTAAACATACAAATAGAAGATTTAGCTCTGAACATTCAATTCAGTTGCTATATACCTGAATGTATGAACAAATATAGATGTGTTTTATACATTGCATTCTTTCTATATGACCTAGAGTCCTAGAACAATTAGTTACCACAAAACAAATAGAATAATGAGTACTACTGTTTGCTGAAAGGTTAACAATATAATGATATTCAAGTTGCAATATTATTTTGTATCATGTTTAAAACTGTTTGGACCCAATAATATATTTCAAACCACTTCAATTTTTTTTATATATAACTACTCTAGTATTTGATAGTATGGGATAGTGTGTAGTCTAATATTTATCAAATGAAAACTATAGAGTAAGCCAATTTAAACAACATTAAAATTTCTGGTAACATAAAAACAAAGAATATAAATAAAAATATTTCCAACGAATTTTATCTTTTCCCAATATTCTCTCAGTCTTGGTACTCAATTTCCTCACTTAAATATATATTGTTTTTTTTTTTGATTCGAGGTATCATAATTATATAATAGACAATTATGAGGCATCGTGCATCCATGACAGAACGTAGCACAATATAACAGATGATTCAGAAATATTTACTCAATAGTAGCATATTCAATTCCATTCAAGCTCTTTATTGTGTATCCTGAAATATAGTAAATTCAATGAAATATTTCAATCACTACTTCAGTTCAGAAATTCATTTCATGAATTAGCAGATTATTATTCATCTAGTAGTTATTACATCCAGATTTAATAGATCCAAACACCTCGACAAATATTTATAACGAAATATTTTCACAATATACAATATCCATAATAATAATAATAATAATAATAATATAATTTTATTGAGAAACATTCCTTACATGGTAAAATTACATTCATTTTAATTGATTAATAATTACAACTAAGAGAAATGCTCTCAAAAGGACCGAATTCAGTTTGGAGTCTGATCTTCCATTCAGCCCTCGAGCAAAATATTGGTTCATAAAAAAATCTTGGTTAAATTCATATTTACAGTAATATACAATTTTGATTGAAAAGAAAAGAAAATAAAAATTTCCTCAGAGATATTAAACATTTGAGACAATTTCACATGGAGGAGATTATTAGTGTTAAAAAGATATACAAATATATCATACAAAAAATTGATTCAAACATCATTGCCTACATCCGAATCATCGAAGTACTCTGACACACTATAGTACGCCTTTGTTAAGAGCAGCGATTTAACTCTCCTCTTAAACAAATGAGCTTTCAGTACTTTCAAATTCGATGGTAAATGGTTGAAAATCTTAATGCTCTGACAATAGAGAGAGTGCTCAAATTTAGCTGTTCTATGCATAGGAATAAGTAGCACATTCCTGTTTCTTGTTGAATACTCATGATTACTATTCAATTTAATAAACCTATCTTCATATTCTTTAACATATAACGAACATCTATAAATATATAAACACGGTAAGGTGAGTATGTAATTATTAATGAAGATAGGTTTACAAGATGTTCGCTGATGAATATTGAATATTAATCGAAGTATTCGCTTCTGTGTAATAAATACCCTATTCATTTCTGTAGAGCAATCCCACAGCAGAATATTATAATTTAGATGACTATATACAAGATTGTAATACACATTCATAACACAGTCTCTATGTACGATGTTTTTGATTCTAGAGATTGCAAAAAATGAGTTACTCAATTTTTTACATAAGACCCCAATGTGTGTTGTCCATCTCAAATTTCTGTCTACATATATTCCAAGAAACTTCGTTGATTGGGATGATGATATAGTGTTGTCCCCATATTCAACATCCAAGGTACTAATTCCATTGCCCTTCAGACAAAACTGAACACATACAGTTTTGTCAACGTTCACCATCAGATTGTTCATTTGACACCAACTTACAAACTCCCGCACAATGCATTCACATGCCTCCGGAAGTTCTTCAGGAGTCCTGCCAGAAACAACCACCGATGAATCATCGGCAAATAGTGTCACCAAAAACCGGGACAACTTCGCAGGCAGATCGTTTATGAACAATATGAATAGAAGAGGTCCGAGTGCAGAGCCTAGAGGCACCCCAAGAGCAATATAATGTCTCTGAGAATAACTCTCCCCTATTTTCACTACCATTGTTCTTTCTTCGAGATAACTACGTAACCAATTCAGAAACACACCTCTGAAACCTAAATTGTAGCATTTATCAAGTAAAAATTCAAAGGATAGTGAATCAAATGCGGAAGATAAATCAAAAAATAACCCCGCCACAAACAAGTGTTTATCCAAACACTCGTAGACGGATTCAAAAAACTTAACCGCAGCTGACTGAGTTGAGTGGCCGCTTCTGAATCCATGTTGCGCGGAGTCAATTATTTTGAATCTATTGAGATAACTCATGATTCTGGCGAAAACAATTTTCTCTATTACCTTGGAAAACACGCTCAAAATGGATATTGGGCGATAATTAGTAATTTCACTCACGGTTCCATTCTTAAATACTGGAATTACTATGGATTGCTCA
Source organism: Henosepilachna vigintioctopunctata (assembly GCA_030704895.1). Classification (NCBI taxonomy): domain Eukaryota; kingdom Metazoa; phylum Arthropoda; class Insecta; order Coleoptera; family Coccinellidae; genus Henosepilachna; species Henosepilachna vigintioctopunctata. The sequence continues at coordinate 1,779,805 of JARQZJ010000106.1, read as the reverse complement.
AGGATATTGGGGAACTTTGCAGTAGTGATGGAAACATTTATAAGATATGCAAAGTGCTCGCCAATAATTCCACGATATATCATTATTAATATTTGGACCATACAAGTTACAAATTCCATAATATTCAAATTAAACCTTCATTTGTTTTGATGAGCGGTAACCTAAAAGACTAACTAGCCATTGACAGTTCGAAACAGTTGGTAACTACCACCTGCATTTTCCTCTTGGCTCACTTCCGCAAGAAAATTGTGGGGGCGATGTGAACATAAATATGATATATATATATATATATATATATATATATATATATATATATATATATATATATATATATATATATATATATATATATATATATATATATATATAAGAAAACGAACACAGGAACATCCATTCGAAAAATTCAAATTAACCAAAAAATACTATAGCTATAAATAATAGTATAGCTGAATATGTGAACGTGTGCGATGTGATGTCTCCATTATCCGTCAAGGGATAAATGTAAGAGAACTAGTATCAATATTATTATCTCTTGAAGAATATAATGGAGATACTGCATCGTACACGTTCACATATCTAGCACCACTATAACATTCTCTTGATTAATTTGAATTTGTTTTAAGAGTGTTATAGTGTTGATATTGTTAAATATTTCATTCTATAAAACAACGCTATATAAAACAACTAATTGGAAAAGTTTGCATATTTACCGATCCACTACACAAAATAATAGCATGTGTATTTTTCCCTTTTGTTTCGAAATCAATTCATAATTTTTGCATACTAGATGAAAATGACGCTTGTTAATAAACTCATTAGAAATTATGCAAACTTGAAGAAGTATCATATTATGTAGAATACCCCAGATAGCGTTCATTTCCTCATTATTCGTTATTGACTCTATTGTTATATGATGTGAAAACTTGTGTTCCACGATAATTCCTAAGCATCCGTGTCCATTATTCGATATAATTAGGTTACCCGCACAATGTTGTTATTATTACATAATAGTATCTTATCAAGCTATTATAATGAAATGATAATTTCATCGATCGATTTTCTTCTATAAACTATGTTTCATTGTATGAAGAGTTGTTCAAATCTGATCATTATCAATATTACTCTTGAAAGTCAAATATTGTAATTTAGTGCGCCAGAACTATTGTGAAATGAATCGTAATTCGATACACTAGCACTGTCAAATGGAAACATGAAACTAAAAAATCACGAAAGTGGAAGTTTTTATTACTAAAGTTGAATTTTCCTCTTTTTACTTTTCGGAGAGGACATATTATGTCCTCAACACTGATCTGTCGAGGCCGAAAACGAAATAATCAATACTTTTCATATATATATTTGTCATGCCCCTTGCATATTTCATATACTTTCCATATATTCTATGCGGAATAAAGTCTATGCGCTGCAGTTATATTATAAGAACACACCTGTAATAACTCAGATGGTGGGTTCAAATTATGTATTGAATTTATTTACTTTTTTCCTGAAACGCAGCATTGATATCCGAAGAGCAGAAGCATTAACACAGAATTGTAATCTTTGAATGACAAATATATCATAGTGTGTTTCAAGATTTCATTGAAATTTCCTTCAAGTTGTAGGTAGTACCTTGTCATGATTCCTTAACTGCACAAATCGAAAAAATTAAAATGAAAATATGTTTTCAATTTGTAGAATCATATTCAGCAAACCGCGCATGAGGTGCTGAAATTGAATATAAGGATATGTATTAATTTCCAGAATCTCTGGTACTCAAAGCCAAATTACCCTAAACTTATGTATGTGGTTCCATTCCATCCGTCATATTATAATAATATATAATAATAATAATATAATTTTATTGAGAAACATTCCTTACATAGTAAAATTACATTCATTCCAATTGATAAATAATTACAACTAAGAGAAATGCTCTCAAAAGGACCGAATTCAGTTTGGAGTCTGATCTTCCATTCAGCCCTCGAGCAAAAATATTGGTTCATACAAAAATCTTGGTAATATTCATATTTACAGTAATATACAATTTTGATTGAAGAGAAAAGAAAATAAAAATTTCCTCAGAGATATTAAAAACATTTGAGACAATTACACATGGTGAAGAACATTAGTGTTAAAGAATTATACAAATATATGATACAAAAAATTGATTCAAACATTATTGCCTACATCCGAATCATCGAAGTACTCTGACACACTATAGTACGCCTTTGTTAAGAGCAGAGATTTAACTCTCCTCTTAAACAAATGAGCTTTCAGTACTTTCAAATTCGATGGTAAATTGTTGAAAATTTCAATGCTCTGACAATAGAGAGAGTGCTCAAATTTAGCTGTTCTATGCATAGGAATAAGTAGCACATCCCTGTTTCTTGTTGAATACTCATGATTACTATTCAATTTAATGAACCTATCTTCATTTTCTTCAACATATAACAAACGTCTATAAATATATAACCACGGTAAGGGGAGTATGTAATTATTAATGAAGATAGGTTTACAAGATGTTCGCTGATGAATATTGAATATTAATCGAAGTATTCGCTTCTGTGTAATAAACACCCTATTTATTTCTGTAGAGCAACCCCACAGCAGAATATTATAATTTAGATGACTATATACAAGACTGTAATACACATTCATAAGACAGTTTCTAGGTACGATGTTCTTGATTCTAGAGATTGCAAAAAATGAGTTACTCAATTTTTTACATAAGACCTCAATGTGTGTTGTCCATCCCAAATTCGGATGATGATATAGTGTTGTCCCGATATCTAACATCCATGGTACTAATTCCATTGCCCTTCAAACAAAACTGAACACATACAGTTTTGTCAACGTTCACCATCAGATTGTTCATTTGACACCAACTTACAAACTCCCTCACAATACATTCACATGCCTCCAGAAGTTCATTCAGGAGTCCTGCCAGAAACAACCACCAATGAATCATCGGCAAATAGTGTCACCAAAAACCGGGACAACTTCGCAGGCAAATCGTTTATGAACAATATGAATAGAAGAGGTCCGAGTACAGAGCCTTGAGGCACTTCAGGAGCAATTTCATGTCTCTGAGAATAACTCTCACCTATTTTCACTACCATTGTTCTTTCTTCAAGGTAACTACGTAACCAATTGAGAAACACACCTCTGAAACCTAAATTGTAGCATTTATCAAGTGAAAATTGAAAGGATAGTGAATCAAATGCAGAAGATAAATCAAAAAATAACCCCGCCACAAACAAGTGTTTATTTATTATAAGTGAAACACTCGTAGACGGATTCAAAAAACTTAACCGCAGCTGACTAAGTTGAGTGGCCGCTTCTGAATCCATGTTGCGCGGAGTCAATTATTTTGAATCTATCGAGATAACTCATCATTCTGGCGAAAACAAATTTCTCTATTACCTTGGAAAACACGCTCAAAATGGATATTGGGCGATAATTAGTAATTTCACTCTCGGTTCCATTCTTAAATACTGGAATTACTATGGATTGCTTAAGGATATTGGGGAACTTTGCAGCAGTGATGGAAACATTTATAAGATATGCAAAGTGCTCGCCAATAATTCCACTAATTCCTTTCAAAACTTTGGCTGATATGGAATCAACACCGACGCTTTTTTTATTTTTTAAGGTTCTAATGGTATCCTCAACTTCAATTTCAGTGACAGGGTAGAAGTAAAAATTGGTGTTCACCATGGGTGATAATGTGCAAATCCGAGATAGATTATTGCCATATCGAGATGTTAATTTGGTACTAACCATTGTGGAAAAATGTTCGGCGAAAACATCAGCTAACTGATTCGGATCGTCAAACACCTCCCCCTCAAAGTTTGAGGTCACATCACTTCGCCTACCGCCACTTTTCCCAGAAAGATCGTTAACAATATTCCAAATTGTTTTATTTCTGTTCGATGAACCATCAATAGCCGAACTATAAAACGTATATTTCGAATTTTTGATAAGCATATTGTGTTGATTTTTGGCATTTTTATAGTTTTGTAGGGCACATTCCGAACGGGTATTTTTATGTAGTCGATGAAGGTAAGATAGGTTACGTTTACTTTGAAATATCGCAGTTGTTACCCATCTTTTCTTTCGATCTACCGAAAATACTTCACGCATAGGACAGCATTGTTCAAAATGATATCGAATAACATCAATGAATGAATCAAAACCTGGATCAGCATCAAAATTATAAATCAGGTCAGAAAAATTGTATTCAGATAAAGAAAACAAAAAATTATTCATATTTTCCTGACTAATATTTCTGAAAGAGTAAGTTGGTTCTTTTTCATTGCGTGCTTGTTTGTGAACTGTCTCAAATAGAATGCATTTGTGGTCACTGATATGGGGTTCAAAAACACTAACTTTGTAATTTTCGGAATCAATATTTGTAATGATATAGTCTACTTTAGAGATACTAGCATGCCCATTTATATTGGTGAATTCTCTAGTAGCATACTGGGACGTAACGTTCAATCCGAAACAATCTAATAGATCTCTGAACAACTTAAAATATTTACAGTCATTTTTTAAATAATCAATGTTCAAATCGCCACATAAAACAATATAATTCACCGTTTGGAAACATTGCTGTAATGCACAAAATAGCCGATCAAGAAAAAGATCATAGTTACCTAAACATGGTCTATAAACACTGAGGATGCCAAATCGAACACCTCGATCCGAAATAATAACACCACAGATTTCAATATGCATCTCTTCTGAGAATTTGTAAACCATTAATTTTTCACCTTCAAGTTTTGCTTGGTGTACAAGATGGATGCACCGTGTTTTCTGTGGGTACGACAAAAACAATCAGCTTGAACATAACCCGCAATCACCATGGAATTAACACTATCTGCACTACACCAATGTTCCGACACACTCAGAATATCTGTATTTGTTTCCATAAGTTACACCTCCAGATTATCGAGTTTTGTGTGAGATACATTGAGCATTCAGCTGTATGATTCTCAAACATTCATTGGCGGCAGGAATAATCAGTCCACTCGATTTTGTTTCGTTTTTTTGTGGAAAAAAATGATTCACGATTACTTTATTTGTCCAACTTGAAGCATCGAGAGCTTTGCTATATTCAGAACTGGGTATAAGCACCTTGAACGATGCGTAGGAATCTGGGTAGCATGAGGTTAATTTTTCACATTTCACCTTGGAAAATTTGTTCTTCAGGAAATTCTGTAGACTTTCGACATTTGTTTCAGGTTCAAGATTTGAAACATGGAAAGCTTTGAATTTGTCTAAGCCCTCCACGTCAGCAGCTCCAGAATCAGTTCCCACAACCAGAGTTTTCCTAGGCTTGCTACTTTTTTTTCTCATAATTTTCCATTCAGAATCCAATGGTTCATCAAGTTTGGGAGGAGATCCATTATTTTCATTGAGATTTCCTGCTATTTGTGCCGATTCAACCGCCTGATTTACCTCAGGCAGATTAAACTTTTTGAATGATTTCTGTTTTTTATTTTTTTCAGGAAGATCGATAGTTGTAACTTTTCCTTCAACCAGACTAGTTTGCCGGTGAGCTTCGGGTGAACACACGGATAATGTGGACATAGGGGAGTCACCGGAATTTCTTTGGGTATCAGCACCTGGTATGAGCTTCTCATCATCTATAATAGTAACAAGTTCTTTGTCCAGTTGCTTCACTATATGCCCTTTTCCTTTAATTTGATCTTCTAGTGATACAATTTTGGACCTACGTAAGGAATTATTTTCTACCAAACTATTGTTCTTGGACTCCAACTCATAAATTATTTTTAAAAGAAGATCCACTTGAGTAGATTCCTTGTCTATTATCCTATGTGTTAAACTAACCATCGTTGATGAGCTCCCAGTTGTTTCTTTATTAGGCACTGACATGGATAATTCGATGTCACAATATGAAATGATCCAAAATTAAAACTGATGATTGTAATATATTTTCTATTGAAGCGTTATTCGCCTTCAATTGCTAGATACACTCAGTTTTGCTTAAACGTGGCAACACGGTTTATCCGTCTTCGATGATTTACTAGGGCAGCGGCAGGTACCTTGGGTCTTTCGTAAAAGCTGGGAATGGGCACTCTTTCCTGGTAAAAGATTGCGAACGGATAGGTGATGGATACCAGATGTCAAATTTTGACGGAGTGAATTTGTACAACTTCCACAATAATGTTATTTCAGAATAAATTTAAACAAGTTCAACGTATTTTGATTGTTTTGTTGCAAATTAAATGCCCAATTTATTGGGTGTTATTGAGCACTTTTTTTTTCACTATACACGTTACTTATTTCGATATTTTTAAATTAATATTATTGAATGTTTTAAACAAATTTATAGGAGCGTCACAAAAACACGTCCGTATCGTACAACACTTCGAACAGGAATGATGTGTGAATATTTATGAAATATTCGGCTACAATAAAAAACTCCTCAATGCGTTGCCGAATACAATCAAATATATTCTCTCAAAACACAAGTGGAAGAAACCATTCAGCTGCAGAAGTTGAAATAATGCTAAAATACTTACAGATTGAACCACTGAATCAAAACAATTTTCAATATTCAATGAGAAATATCTTTCAAATAAAATCAAAGACATGAAACATCAGACAGAGTTGATTTGCATAATTCCACATGAACGATTCACACACTATTTAGATGTTTATAAATATAAAGAAAAATACGTTGGAAGTATTCCATCACTGAAGTTACAAGAACAGTGTTTCCCAAAAATTTCCGATATTATTTTTATTCGAAATTATTGTTAGGAGAGGAGTATGTCCAACGGAAATGTTTTCAAAATTCGGAAGAAAACACACGAGCTATGAAAGGTTTGAGAAGATATGTTCACTGAAATACTGAATTAACAATTACAAGATTCAAATGTTTTTGAAGAAGTAATTCATACATCAATTTCATTGTATTGTACTATCATTATATATTCACTATCAGTTCATTACTCTCGAGAATTTGGAAACGACTCCTAATCTGTATTCTGGCGAATATAGTCAGAGAAGATTGATGTTTCTGATAATATTTTAATTATCAGAATTGGTTTTAGTCGAATTGGGACTATTAACTACGCAAACTTTTCATTTGTTGCATTATACTACATTAGTCATTGTGAATTTAGTCATCACTTTTATTATCCTTAATAGATTTTCGATTTCTTTCAGATTTTTGTTGTAATAAAGCACTTCAAAATTGAAATATTAAAACTCAATTAATTTTGGTGGAGTAATACTCATCCAAGTTGTAGCAACACATATTAATTAAAACTTCTTTCAGCTCTCTTTTGAAGCTTCTATCAATCAAGGCTTTGAGTCTTGATGGTAGGTGGTTGTATAATTTGATACCGCAATATGTGGGTGAATGTTGAAACTTTGTTGTTCTGTGATTAGGAATGGACAATATATCATCATGTCTCGTACAGTATTGATGGAAGCTAGCACATGTCCGCAAGTTGCCTAAGCGTTGACGTATAAACATCAAAGTATTCATGATGAATACACCCAGTAATGTGAGAATCCTGTCCTCGAGAACAAAGGTCTACAAGATTCCCGAGGCCCGGCACCAAACATCAAGCGTGTAATCCTTTTCTGGGCTACAAACACCCGTTCAATTTTCGGTGCGGAACCCCACAGCACTATGTTGTAGGAGAGATGACTGTACACCAAACTGTAATAGACACTAACCAAAGTATCTTGTGGTAGGGAGTTCTTAAGTAGACATATTGCCTAAAAGGAACTGTTCAATCGTTTACATAGTAAATCAATTTGGCGATACAATTTCAAGTTGGAGTCAACACACAGCCCGAAAAATTTGACACTATCAGAAGATTACAGTTGACCCTTGCTGTGCTGGAGAACAAATGAGTCTTTTGGTCCTGGGCCACAGATGCTAAAAAGCACTACTTCAGTTTTATGAAGGTTAACAACAAGAGAATAATTGTAGCACCAACTAGCGAAACTCTGCATGATTTGCTCGCAGGCTGACGTAAGTTCACTCAAGCTTCCAGCCGTTACTGCCACCGACGTATCATCGGCAAACAAGGTTATCATTCCAGAATTGATGTGATCAGGGAGGTCATTAATAAATAACAAAAATATAAGAGGACCCAGTACAGAGCTCTGAGGTACCCCTAGTTTATTAGGGTACTTACTTGAGTTGTGACCGTCCACTCCTACGAACATAGCACGATCGGAGAGGAAGCTATAGATCCATTCCAGGAATATTCCTCTAAAACCAACATTGTACATTTTCTCAATTGAAAACTTTGGTTCCAGGCAATCAAATGCACGAGAGAGATCATAAAATATGCCTTCCACTACGATGCCGTCATGGAGACAGGCATAAATAAATTCCATAAATTGACAGGAAGCTGATTGCGTGGATCTCCCTGTTCTGAACCTATGCTGATTGATTGAAAGAATAGAAAAATTTTCCAGATAGTTTGACATTCTGATGTGAATAACTTTTTCAAATACTTTAGATAATATGCTCAAAATACTTATCGGCCGGCGATATCGTCCATTGCATCTCTTTTATGAACTGGAATAACTCTTGCTAATTTCAAAACTGATGGTAACTGGCCTGCAGATACAGAGCAGTTGATCAGGTATGAGAGGTGCTCCGAAATGTTAGGGGCCACCGATTTGAGAATCTTTGTTGATATCACGTCTGGGCCCGTACTTCCACTTTTCCTTAGACTTGATATTACAGATACTATTTCATCAGGCAGAACTGAATGAAAGAAGAAGTTGGAAATCATCAGGCGGTGAGTAGTGCAGGAGTTGGATAGCTGCACTATTGGATATTAGATCAAAAACCATCATTCCCCACAATATGTTTGCTTTCTCTAACATAACATTTATATCTACTCTTCTCTCTAATGTTCCTTGAATGACTTTTCAATTCTCTCTGTTCCTCGTGCTATTTAGGTGGTGAATAAGAACACTAGAAGAAAAAAGAGTTCCTCAGGATGCTAGAATTTTTCAATATTCCTTTCTTTCTGAGAAATGAGATAATTTCACTTTTAGAGGGCGGTTTTCTTTATTTCATAATGTAGGCATATCGTTCATATCTGAAATTCTCATATCTATTTTCATTAAACGGTTGACATGATCACAGATAAATCCTTGGGGTACTTCGTTCGATTTATTTGCGAGACTGAAAATCACCATATTGTTTTTCTTCAATTTCCGTTTGAAATACTAAAAACTCAATGGCCTATGAATCAAGTCTGTGATAGTTCATATTTAAATGAGAAGTACTAAGAAATACTTGTCTGAAAATCATTGACTGGGGAAATGAATTCAATGGACGATGAATCAACTCTGTGAGGTAATAAGAACTACTTGTCTAAAAATCACTGACTATCAGTCATTTTTAGACAAGTACTTCTTATTACCTCTCATTGAACTAGGTACTAAACTTCAGTGTTAAAATCCACATTGTCCTTCTCCAAATTTCGAATTGCACGTCTTTGTTACTCAATCTTCAAAGCAAGTTGGCACTAACTCGCCTCGAACGAACTTTTTATTTCTTTTTGGATTTCACTATTGTGTCCAGCGTGATTTCACAGGAATAACTGACACACTTGGCAACAATAGAGCTGCCTTTCCGAATGTAACCCCTCAAGTGACACTCTTTATGTTTATCAACTTTATCACATTCAACACTATTTCAACAAGTTTTTCGTATATCGTACCTGCTTTTTATAACATGGGGATTGGCCAACGCCCTATTTCCACTAACTGGTAGCAATTTTTCGATGAAGGTATACAAATTCTGTAATTGATTGGAATGTCCTATTTTCGGAAACTGATAACGATTTTATATCCCAAAACCTATTGGTATAAACCTATTGGTAAACCGTGGCATAGTCTATTGACTATGCCAAGGAGCAGATGTGAGCAGAATATGATGTGATTCGAGAATGTTTTTCCATTCTGCTTCTAAAATCTACTAGTTCTCTACTAAATCGAATTGTATATTAGTGAAGAGAGAAATCATATCTTATGATACAAGTAAATAATTTTGACGTTATCTAAAATCTCATATTGTGTTGACAAAGGCGAATGAGTCTTTGATATTATGGACAGTATCGTCATTATGAGTACTTTCCAGAATTTCTGATGAAAACTTTACGGTATTATTTGTAATTAAGTTTACGGAGCTAACGATTGGTCACATTAGAACGCAAATTTTGTGGATTTTCGGTAGACAGTGCAGTTTGAAACCCGTTGAGTTGCATATGGTAAATTTTTTAGGTAGTTCATATGCAATCTGCTTTTCTATCTTTCATTTTTCGATAATTTAAATACATTTTTTTTGTGTTGATTCAGTAGCGTCATTTTCAAGTTTTTCATATGTTTTTGTTTTTTCTGCAGCACTCTTTTCCCATAATATTCATCTTTGTTGATTGCTATGGTAGCATTTTTTTGTCAGATTGTAGAATCAGAACACCTCGATGAGTTTTCAGGAAAGTATCTGTATGCTTGGATATTTTTTCAATACTAAAAAATTATTCGCTCATCGAATTATTCGAAAAATCTACTCGATCAATAGGTCTTTCTCTCACTGTATACGTCATTCATCTGATGGCTTATGAATAATCGATCCCATATCTGCCAGCAACCTGTCACTTTTTATATTATTTTTTATACTTCGAAGCAAATTCGTGTTTTCATAATTCCTCCTCATTGAATTTCGATTAATTTTTCGATACAATTTTCAATCTCCTATTGTATTCATGAATAATATCATGAGGAAGAGTTTGACGAAAATAAACATACCTTGATATTTTCTCATTTTGTTGCAGATATTAATTATTTCAAAGTATATGATACGTTTTTTTATGTATCTATATATTTATATTTCGGAAGTTTTTAGCAATAACAGGCATTTTTTGATATGAAAAAGTTCATTTTTGTTGACGTTTCGTTGTTATATTACAACCTTGTCAAAACTAATGAATAATTGAATTTATGAGTTACTATGGATATCAAATGTCAAACTTATTTTTTAGAAAAATCAAATTAGTTTTTTCGTATCTTCACTCATTGATTTTCATTATCAAAGGAATATTTCTGGCTTAGCATTCGCTTCGGAAGTTTTAGTCTTCTTCACCATGAGGAAACCTCTGAAAAACTCATGGTAAGCCAGGTGATTCTAATGAGTGTGATTCATATTTACATTTTATAATTACATATAGTTTTTTATATACTTATCCAGAATATGTATATTGTTGGTTTACGTGTGTGAAACTGAAAGTAGATCTGGAAAAAATGAGTGTCGAGATGTGATGTTTGGTGATTGTTGTGTGTTTATTTTACGAGTGTTATTTGTGAGGTTTATTGAGTTGTTGTAAATCGAATTAAGATGTTTAATGTCTGTTCTTTCATTTACTGTGTTTTCTGAATTTTTACGAATGTGTGACATTTCTAAAATTTCTCTACTTTTTTGTCCCTTTCAGTTGCAAAATTTTCGTATTTTCGTAATCAAAATAATTTTTTTCTGTTATTTTATGTTTATGTGAGACTGTGATTTGAGTTTTTGCGTATTTATGCGCTTTGATTCTTTCTTCGAGGTTTTGTGCTGTTTGTCCGATATAGCTTTTATTGCAATTGTTACACGAAATATTATAAACTGTATGAGTTTTCCTCTGAGTTACAGTTTCACTTTCTAATTTTGTATATATTTCTTCGATTTGATTTTTGCCAGTATGTGCTTTCCTTAAATTATAAGGTTTTAATATTTTTGCAATATTTTTACTTAATTTTGGAATATATGGTAAGGGAATGTAATTATTTTCGTTAGATTTACTTCTTTTTGAATGTAAAGTATTATATAATTTATGAATTCTGTTTTTCATGATTTTGTTGATTGGATTCAATGGATAATTATTTTTCATGAGAAGAGTACGATCATTTTTCGTACTCTTCCAATTATGATTATATATATATATATATATATATATATATATATATATATATATATATAAAGATATATATATATATATATATATATATATATATATATATATATATATATATATATATATATATATATATATATATATATACATATATTCTGAAAGTTTTTAGCATTAAAAAAAACTAAATTCAAATCAATTTCAAGAAATATATATATATATATATATATATATATATATATATATATATATATATATATATATATATATATATATAAATATATAATGAATGAAATTTTTCGAATATCTGGTATCCTGCCAAGTCACTATCCGTTTCATCTCTAATATATATATATATATATATATATATATATATATATATATATATATATATATATATATATATTATTATTATTATTATTATTTCGATTGGTCCCCATGAGGAGAGCGACTGAACTTGAATTCGCAATCAATAGGAATTTTGCTCCATCTTTGTTGCCTCCCAAAAACGCTTCATCCTCTCTGAATGCTCTTTCTTCCGTTCATCTGTCCACTTTACTCCAGGTTGACGATTTACTTTTTGCTCAAACTTTATATGTGTGATTTTATAGCGGCATTCAGTGCAATCCTCGAGATTTTTTATATTGATCTGTTGTAGATCCTCTTGGACCTCTTTTAGCCACTCTGTTCCGCATTCAGTATCCATAATTATATTGAGTAGTTTCTTCGGTATTCTGGACTGTTTCATTCTGTAGACATGTGCATAGAACTTTGCTCGTCGTTTTCTGATTTCTTCCGTTATCGTATTTGTCTTTTGATAGAGTTCATTTTGAGGTCTTTTCATCCAAATACCGTTTCTATTGATTGACCCGTAAATCTTTCTGAGAATTTTTCGTTCTTGTTCTTCTATTTCTCTAATTCTTGAATGGCCGCCAATAACCATTGTTTCAGCTGCGTAGATTGCTTCTGAAAGAATCGTTTTGTTATAATGCCTCAATTTGGCGCCTCTTGAAATGCACTTTTTGTTATAGTGAGCCCATGTTAGTTTGTAGGCCCTTTGGAGCTTGGTTATTCTCTGTTCATTAGCCATTCGGTTTAAACCTGAGGACTGTATAACTTCCCCGAGGTATTTAAAGTGGGCTACTTGCAGAATTACACCATGTTTTGTCATAAGAGAAGATTTATTTTTTGGTTTTCTTTCCATGTATTTGGTTTTATCATAAGAAATTTGTAACCCGGCTTTCTGCGCAATTTCATGTAGTTTTTCCACCGCGCGAATGGCTTCAGTTCTGTTGTCTGTGATGATAGCAATATCGTCTACAAAGGCGAGACATTTGACATTTATTCTATTTTCTTTTTTGATGCCCACTTGTATGCCCTTCACGTGAAGTTCCCATTCCCTTATGATCTTTTCTAAAGCAATATTGAAAAGAATTGGCGAAAGTCCGTCGCCCTTCCGCACACCGGTTTTGATTTCAAAGGGATCTGATATTTCACCCATAAATTTTACCTTGGAAGTTTTATCTGTAAGTGTCTGATCTATAATTGTTCGGGTCTTTCGATCGATTTCAATTTCTTTCATGATTTGGAAAAGGGTTTCGCGGTCTACCGAATCATATGCTTTCTTGAAGTCAATGAATGTGATCACTGTATTTCTACATTTCCTCATCTGTAATATCGTCTTCAAAGTCCAGATCTGTTCAGCACATGATCGGTCTTTTCTGAATCCAGCTTGGTATTCCCCAATTAGTGGATCCGCTTGGTGTTCTACTCTGTTTAGGAGTGCTTTAGAAAGTATTCTGTACGCAACCGGGAGTAAGGAATTTCCCCTGTAATTATTGATATCCATTTTGTCCCCCTTTTTGTGCAATGGATGTACCAACACGCATTTACAATCCTCTGGTATCTGTTCCGTTCTCCAGATTTCTGATATTAAATGATGAAGTTTTTGGGTCAGAGTAGTATCGTTCAGTTTCCTGAGTTCCGCAATAATCCCATCTTCTCCTGCTGCTTTGTTGTTTTTGAGTTCCTTGATAATTGCTGTAATCTCTTCCATATCAGGGGCTTGTGAGTCTGGATGCGTAAACCCCGAAAAGTCAAACTCAAGTTCTTCTTGGGGGGGATTGCAGTTGAGAAGGGTGCTGAAATATTCGGCTTACATTTTGCAGTTATTTTTATGTGTTAGTTTCCAACGCGCCATCGGATTTTTTGAAGCAAAGTGTGGGCGCTTGGTATCCTCGCAAGTTTTCTCCGAAAGTTTTGTAAAAATCTCTAGTATTATTATTAGTGAAATCCTTCTGCATTTCGTGACACCTATTATTATCATATCTCCGTTTTTCTCTTCTAATTACTTTGGAGGCCTGTTTTTGAGTTGTAAGGAAATTCTTCCAGTTTTCGTCATTTTTATGGCCGTTGAATTTTTTCCATGCAGTTATTCTCTTGTTGACTGCTTGGTCGCAGATTAAGTTCCACCAGCGGTGTTTCCTGGTGCGAGGAGGTTGCTCTCGTGTGATGGCTTTCTGAATATTCCTTGTAAGGATTTCCCAATTCGTCGATTCTTCCTGATTGATTTGTGCAATGATTGTATCCTTGTGAAGTTTCAGATATTCGGGATCGGACCTAACTTTTCTGGGTGTAAATTTTTTATTTCTGTTGGGTTGAAATTTTGTTTTCATTCGGAGGAGATAGTGATCCGAATCAAAGACCCTTTTACGAGTTCTGACATTTAAAATTTCCTTCACGTTGTTCTTGGAAATTGCGACATGATCAATTTGATATTCACCCTGCTTGAGACTGGGCGATCTCCAAGTAGTTAGCTTATGTGCATGTTTTTGAATATATATATATATATATATATATATATATATATATATATATATATATATATATATATATATATATATATATATATGTAAAGAAAAATATTTCTTTAATTTCTGAACGCGCCTAATTGTGCCGCGTTTACTAAATTGTCAGTGGTCTGTCACTGTCAAAACACGAAATGAGCTGTTGAGATAGATTGACTGATATTTTATTGTTCAAACTAAATAAAATTTATAATTTATAAGTTCCGTACATTAAGAGGGGAAGAAGAAACATTTATTGTAGTTTCTTTGTTTACAGGTAAGACTGTGTTAGATAAGTAAGGTTTTTGTGAAACATGCCATGCGGGACTTACGCTAAATAAAATTACTTTGTTTACAGAGAAACCAATCAGTTTTATTCCACCTTGGGAGAGAAATATCTTATAAAACTACAATACTTGTTCATGATGGCACCAAAACTACAATTTACCTTCACATACGTGCATCATCAAAAACAGACAAAAAGTCAAATGTTATCATTATAACCTCAATATCAACAGAAGATAACAAGAAGTATACCTTGGAAGAAGATGATAAAATTGCAAGTAAACATGTCGCTCTCAGCAAAACGGACAGCTTTAAACGATTAAAAAGGAGCTTGAATCAAAGAGGTGCAGTGAGAACAATATGGATAACTTGTAGTGAAAAAGAAATGATAAATACCTATTTTGACGAAGATGAAAACCTAATGTTCAACGATATGTACCTCAACGAAATAAAACAAACAAAATCAGAAGATACTACTCCAAAAAAGAAAACAAATTGAATTTAAAAAATATATCAGAAAGATTTATGATTGAAAAATTTGTTTGTAAATTCACAAATGCAAAACAATGGATGGATACATTTGAAAAAGAATGCAAACGACATGAAATTAATGAAGATATAACAAAGATAGAAATATTAAGATTATTTCTGGACAAATCATGTGCAGACTGGCACTCGGCTACACTGAAAACCCTGAAAATAGAAGCAGAATGGTCGGAATGGAAAGAAAAATTTTTGGAAACATTTGCTGATAAAGGATGGAGTACAGGAATGTATGCTATATATTACAGACATAAAGAAGGATCTCTGATGGAATATGCAATAAGAAAAGAAAAACTGTTATTAGAAATGGATGAAGATATTGGGGGGAAAACTCTAGTGATGCTGATAGCAGCTGGCTTACCTGAATATATAAGAAACAGAATTGATCCAGAAAAGTGCGAAAATTCAACAGGATTGCTTCATGAAATAAAGAAGTGCGAAGGATTGGTCAACAGTAACTTTATTAAAAAGAGAGAAGATAAACAAGATAACAAGAAACACATTATAAATAAGAAGCCATGTAAAATCTGCGAAAATTTGAATAAAGGTACCCGATATCACCCAGAACAGTCATGTTGGTTTAAAAAAGAAGGAAAGGAAAGTAAAATCATTGGAAGTAATTCGGTATTAGAAGTTAATCTAAACGAAGAAACAAAAAACGAGTAATCACACCATTGATAAAAATAAAAATGTTATTAGAAGACAAAATACTAGTAAATGGAACATATGATTCAGGTTCCCAGGTCTCTCTAATCAACAAAAGATTAGTAAAAATACAGAGTGTTTCAGAAGATGCAAATAGAATAAAATTAAAAACTGTCAATGGTGTGACATACACGAAAGGTTTAATAAACATAAAAGTAAAGATTTTTGATGTAGAAGAAAATGTTGATGTGTTTATTGTAGACAATGTTGATTTTGAAGATTTCATTATAGGACTGGACATGATAAAAAAATTTAACCTAACCCAAGATGAAGATTTAAGAATAATACAAAAGAAAGAGAGAATAGAGACAGAAACTATGAATAGATTAGAAGAAAAAGCAGAAGAAGAAATTCGAATAAATTTTAATGAGCATGTGAATAAAAATGAATTTATTACAAACTTACATCATTTAGACTATAACAAGAAGACACAAATACAAAGATTAATAGATAAATATGATAATGTATTCGCCAAAGATAAATATGATGTAGGGACAGTAAAAGAATATGAAGCCCGGATAGACTTACTCGTAGATAGATACTGCAGCAAAAGGCCATACCGTTGTACAATAGAGGACAAAATAGAAATAGAAAATCAGATAGCAAATTTACTAAAAAACAACTTAATCGAAGAATCATATAGTCCATTTTCAGCACCAGTTACATTGGCCTTTAAGAGAGATGAAAACACCAAATCAAGACTCTGCATTGATTTCCGAGAATTAAATAAGATAATCGTACCACAAGCACAACCATTTCCATTGATAAGTGACTTGATAATAAAAGCAAGAAATTGTAAATATTTTACCACACTGGACATAAATTCCGCGTTCTGGTCTATACCACTACGCATTGAAGACAGACAGAAAACAGGATTTGTTACACAAGAAGGACACTACCAATGGACATGCCTGCCATTTGGATTGAAAACATCACCTGCAATTTTCCAGAGAATCTTATCGAATATATTGAGAAAGTATAACTTAAAAGAATTTACAGAAAATTACATTGATGACATCTTAATATTTTCACAATCATTTGAAAAACATATAGAACACATAGAACAAGTACTACAAGCAATAATAAATGAAGGATTCAGACTAAAATTTAAAAAATGCACATTTGCAGCAACATCCGTAAAATACTTAGGACATATAATAGGAAACAACACAATGCAGCCTATCAAAGATAACATTATTTCAATAAGAAATTTTCCAACACCGAAGACTCAAAAGAACGTTAGACAATTTTTAGGCAAGATCAACTTCTACCGTGAATACATACCTAACAATTCAATAATACTAGATCCACTGCATAGATTACTGAAGAAAAATATACAATTTACATGGTCAGAAGAATGTGAGAAATCATTCTCAGATATAAAAAAGATATTATGCTCACAACCAGTACTGGAAATATTCGATAAAGATTTACCTATAAGAATTTACACAGATGCTTCACTGAATGGTATAGGTGCAATATTGAAACAGATACAAAAAGATGGAAAAGAAAAACCAGTTGGATATTTCTCAAAGAAACTTAATGACACACAAAAAAGGAAGAAGGCAATATACCTTGAATGTTTAGCAATCAAAGAAGCAATTAAATACTGGCAATACTGGCTAATTGGAAGAAAATTCACAGTTTTCTCGGATCACAAACCACTAGAAAATCTCAACATAAAAGCAAGAACAGATGAAGAACTCGGTGAATTGACATTTTATTTGTCTCAATACGACTTTAATGTTAAATATATACCTGGAAAAAATAACACAGAAGCAGATAGTCTCAGCAGAAATCCAGTATTGGAAGAGAATGATAATGAAGAAGAAGTATTAAAGATGGTAAATCATATAAAATTAGAAGATATTAAGGCAGATCAACAGAAAATAGAAAAAGAAAAACACAAATTGATTGAAAGAAAATGGATACTCTACAAAAAAATAAGAAATAGGGAGAAAATTATATTAACTGAAGAATCAAGTATAACACTAATAAAAGAAGTACATACCAAATGGTGCCATTTAGGAATCCAGCAAATGATAAATAAGATAAGCCCATATTATACAGCCAAGAGTCTAACAAAAAATATAAAAAATATATGTAAGACTTGTGACACCTGTATCAAGAATAAGTCTAGAGGCCAAAATAAATACGGATTGATGTCGCATCTGGGACCAGCGACAAAACCATTTCAAATAATGTCGATAGATACTATTGGTGGCTTTGGAGGACAACGATCTACAAAGAAATACCTACATTTGTTGGTTGATCATTTCACAAGATTTGCGTTCATTCTAACATCTAAAACACAGAGTGCTGCGGATTTCATTAAGTTAGTGAATAAGGTTCTAGAGACAGAAAAAATTGATATTTTACTAGCAGACCAATATTCAGGATTAAATTCGAAAGAATTTAAAGAATTTCTGACAGATAATGATGTACAACTAATTTTTACTGCAGTAGATACTCCATTTTCAAATGGACTTAATGAACGATTGAACCAGACACTAGTAAATAAAATGAGATGCAAAATCAATGAAAAGAAGGAGAAGAAATCCTGGACATCAGTTGCAAGAGAATGTATAGATAAATATAATGAAACCGAACACTCGGTGACAGGCTTTGCACCAGAATATTTATTAGAAGGAAAAGACACCAGTATCTTACCACAAGAACTACGACAACCAACAAATATAGATAGATGGATTAAAGATAGAGAAGAAGCACTGGAGAGAACAATAAGATCCCATACTTATAATAAAAAAATATTTGATAAAGGAAGAAAACACATAGAATTTAATATAGGAGAACTGGTTTATATTGAAAACGGAAACAAAATGAATAGAAACAAGATGGACAACTTAAGAATCGGCCCGTTTGAAATAACAGGAAAAATATCCAATACAATATACAAAATAAATACAGGAAGAACAAGAAAGGAAACAGGAATATACCATATAACAAAACTTATACGAATGGAAGAAGGAATAAATAGTGAAAGCTTGGGTGAAGAGTATTATGAATAGTTTATCCTAAACATTTTGAGAATTACTTGTATAATTCTCACCATGAAGGGGAGATGTAAAGAAAAATATTTCTTTAATTTCTGAACGCGCCTAATTGTGCCGCGTTTACTAAATTGTCAGTGGTCTGTCACTGTCAAAACACGAAATGAGCTGTTGAGATAGATTGACTGATATTTTATTGTTCAAACTAAATAAAATTTATAATTTATAAGTTCCGTACATTAAGAGGGGAAGAAGAAACATTTATTGTAGTTTCTTTGTTTACAGGTAAGACTGTGTTAGATAAGTAAGGTTTTTGTGAAACATGCCATGCGGGACTTACGCTAAATAAAATTACTTTGTTTACAGAGAAACCAATCAGTTTTATTCCACCTTGGGAGAGAAATATCTTATATATATATATATATATATATATATATATATATATATATATATATATATATATATATATAATATAAAATTTTGGTAAGTTTAAATAGACTTACATACACATGTACTACAATACTACATAAAATCGAATGGTATGTTTGATTCTAAGGAAGAATACATAGTTTTCTTTAATTTACAGTTGAAATTTCGTTTTTTAAAATGATGGCTATTAAATGTACAAACTTAGATCGCAGAACTCCGAATGCTGCAAGTCAAAGATATAAAAGAGCAGGTCAAACTGACGAGGAACGCGGAGCTCGGAATGAAGTTGAACAGAATCGATGGAATCGAAATTGACAATATGAAAAGGTTGCGTTTAACTACTACGGACCTGCATTCAATTATATTACAGAATTAAATGCAGGTTGAAAAATATTACAGTTCACAGCAAATCGTTGCTATTACACCAATGAAAGTTGTGTGTCATTATTGAAAGCAAAGTTGAATTGTTATTTATAAGAAAATACTACCGACAATGATGCGGCAAAATATTGCACTAAGAGTGAATTCAAATAGACTCTATTGGTACAGCCACCTTGGTCACTATATTCATGGGTTTCCGGGAATTTACTTAATTCTGTACATTTTTTGACTTATATCCAGAAAATATCTCATCTATATATTGGTGTGAAATATGAGACGAGTACTTGCTACGAAATTAGAAACATGCCGTTTAACTTTAGAACGGACAGGTTAATAACTTCCAATACATCAAACGTGTTAATATAAGAATTTTTTGAAAACTCGACTGTTTTGAAATAACAGGAAATATTGCAATCCCTTCGCAAGTGAGTAAGTCCCTGGCTCCACACGGAATAAATATTGAAAACAAGATAGTGTATCACAAATAGTAGAACATGTCTTTCCTCCGGCTTCTTGAAAAATACTCAGAGAATATATATATATATATATATATATATATATATATATATATATATATATATATATATATATTATTTCGAAAGTTTTAGCAATAACAGGCTTTTTTTGATATGAAAAAGTTTATTTTTGTTGACGTTTCGTTGTTATATTTTAACTTTGTCAAAACTTAATATAACAACGAAACGTCAACAAAAATAAACTTTTTCATATCAAAAAAAGCCTGTTATTGCTAAAAACTTCCGTAAAAAAATATCTTAGACAGGCAATAAATCAATTTCAAGATATATATATATATATATATATATATATATATATATATATATATATATATATATATATATATATGTGCATTGTTGGAAGTTTCGAGGTAAGCTTCTGAAAATGAGGTTATTTCCCGAAACAATTATCAAGAGACAGTATGATTTCGTAAAACTAAGCACAGCGTTTTTCATTCTTTATACAGTTTTTGTATTTTTGTGATGCAATAATTTTTAGAATAATAATTTCAACATGGGAATAGCTCATTGGGTTCAAATTTTTCATTCAAACGAAACATAGTTTTAGTCCATGATGTATTTGAAACTGATGAATTTTGAACTGATTTGAAAATGATAAAATATGGAATTAAATAATAAACAACCTCTCATGTAGCCCACAGACTTCTAATACATTTCTGAAGCTGCCCTCGGGATTAATTGAATTGCCCCTGGTTATATGTTACACCTATCATTTGGGTAACATTGGTGAAACTCGCTCTTGGTGAAACAAATTCATAACATTACAAAAGCTAATGTGGAAGCTGAGTTCTGTGATAGATTTGCAATTTTATTGACTAATTAATAAAATTGGATTATTAAGTATAGTATATTGTGTCCACTGAATGGAAAATATTTAATTACAATTTCCTGAATATGAGATCAACCCAGTCATTAAACTCACATAAACACAATTCATTCTACTGATTCTGAATGTTTGAATAATTAACTACCAATTATCTGTATCTGTTGCACCAAATTTGAAAATATATTATCATTTTTTCCTCATTTTACGCCATAGCTGTCGAAGAAAGTGATTTCTCCTTATCGTAAACTGGTATTCATACTAATGTTCCTCAGCACATTGAAACGATTTCTCACATTACCTTCCAATTATCATAAGGATGGAGCAGAATAGCCATTCGTTAATTAAATTAGATCATAATGCATTCGCTCCATATATCGGATGAGTATGAAACAATTAGTATAGACTTTTCGATTCACATTCTCATAAATTATTTCGAGCGATATTCTTCTACGATTATTGAACACGAGCTAGTTTTTCGAACTTCAGAAAATGTTCTGCTTAATTAACTTCAAATTCACAAAATAAAAATTGAAGATATTAAAAATTTGAATTTTTGAGATAACAACCGATTTTATTGGAATATTTCTGGATTGGAATATGATTGGATTATATTGAGTTGAAAGTGTGGGAAGTCAATTGGCATTATAGTTATGAAATGTACGGTGTTGATGTTGAGCAAAGAACAACTTCATCTGAACTATTGTCATCGGATGGCAATTTTCCTGTAATGTATACTAAGTTCGAATATAGTTTCGAATTCTCGAAATATGACTCTCGAAATATTTATTGCAGTAGAGCATCTTGGCTTTCGTTTGTGTTATTGTGATACTCGTAGTCATTCCAATTGTAAGCCTTATGACTAGTACCCCCTCTTACGATGAACTTCATATTAATCCCAGATTTCGAACCAGAATTTCTACGTTACCTGGCCCATATTGTCTGTGAAGCCGCTATATATGACATATAGGACATAGGTAACCTACCTACTCATCAACTCATCAACTGATATCATGACTTCTATGCATCAGTATCTGTAAATTTCAGTCATTGATGTCGACTGTAAAAAAGTGCTGAAGGTACGGGATAATATGGAAATTTATCCGGAATGTACAACTTCATTCTGAGAAAAAATATATCGACTAATTATGTAGGTTTTTCATTATTCCACAGCACTTTTGGTCACTTCGAATGATTGAAATATTCAATAATATATCAGATTTTGTACTGTCATATAATATTCACGACGATTGAGAGAAATGTTGAGAAGTGTTTAAGCTTATTCCTACTATGCAGTTTTACAATCCGCACGGGTTGATATATGTAGACAATCGAAATTACGTATATAAGTAAGACTTATTATATAAAAACAATAATAAGAACATACACATGAAGCACACTTTATGTGCTTTATGAAATGATATTATATATATATATATATATATATATATATATATATATATATATATATATATATAAATATATGTATATATATATATGTATATATATATATATATATATATATATATATATATATATATATTTCTTGAAATTGATTTATTGTCTGTTTAAGATATTCTATTTTGAAAGTTTTTAGCAATAACAGGCTTTTTTTGAAATGAAAAAGTTTATTTTTGTTGATGTTTCGTTGTTATATTACAACTATATTTATAAATATATATATATTTTATATATATATATATATATATATATATATATATATATATATGTATATATATATATATTTATATATGTATATATTGTTATGATTTATTGTTATGATATTATTTATCAAAGTTTTATTGTTATAATTATTTGAATTAATTTTCTAAAGAATTTTGAATTTTATTGAATTTTAATTTAGTTGACTCTCTTTCTCAGGGTGGATTCTTTATTTTCAGATTCCACTAGAACTTTGTCTAGATAAGTTTTGATACTCCATCCTTACATGTTGTTCGTTTTGTTTATTTTGAGTAACTTTTATATGATTTTTCAGTAATTTCAACATCTTTTCAATACAAGCTCAGTTCGTAAGTTACCACATATCTGTGTATATTTGACATTTTCTCAGTTTCAATCTTCTAGTTGCTCCTGATGAAGAGATAAATATAATTCTCGAAAGCTTGAGATACAAAGAAAAGAGTACCTAAACTTATTTCAACCTGAAGACTGCTATCCCAAATACATATTTTCTATTATTATATATATATATATATATATATATATATATATATATATATATATATATATATATATATATATATATATATATATATATATATATATATATATATGATGTATATTCCAGATTCACGAATCCTTTATAGTTAGGCAATACTCAGGTTTCCAATAAAATTATTCGAAAAAAATAACAGTGAGATGCTACTCAAACGTTGTCAACGAATTTCTATTTCTTCATTCTCACATCCAAGGAGTCACACAGCAGACAGTTCGAAACTGTCCTATACAAGAGGAGCGCATAATACAAATGTTAATTATAAACCAAAGTTTTCGATACATTGACTACTCACAGCATTTCACCTTTAACACAAATTTATCATTTCTTATGAAAAAGATTGAAGAAATACATGAAAGAATAATTCTAGATAAACTGATAATTTTATTATTATCGTCCTTTAAATAAAGAATTATTCGAATATCTCTCAAAAGAGAGAAAGCATATCCAAATTGATCACTGTACTAATCAAGTTAAGCCTATGGGGGATCCATAATATTGAGGATAATAATAATAGTAATCTTTATTCAAGGTTCTCGTAATAAAATTATCTAAGCGAAATATTAATATTCTAATTTTAAAATCTATTTTGTCAATTTTGTTGCCTAAACAAAGATAAGACGTTCTCTCACAAAGACCGTAGCCTTTGGTGAAATGTGGCCTATTGATGAGTAAATTCAACTAATAATCGGTTTTGCTCTTCCTCACAACCACTTTTGTACGATTTCTAACTACATGTGGTGAACACTTGAACGTTGAAAGGCTTGTACATGAGACATAGAGTAATTTCTAGGAGAAACATATAACAAAGTATTTAATAGTGTTGGCGTTTACTTGATTCAAATCCATTAAAATTAAATATAAACTTGAATTCAAACACTTGAACTTATGATCTACACTTTATTGACTACATAGCGTTTCGTCGTTACAAACGAGTTCTTCACATGCTTACAGAAAAATTATTCTGTAATATTACATTATTAAACATTATTTTTATCACGTTATTCTGTATGCATCTGAAGAAGTCGTTGGTAACGACGAAACGCGTCATACTATGTAGTCAATGAAGTGTAAATCATAAGTTCAAGTGTTTGAATTTAAGTTTATATTCAAATATAACAAAGTACTCACGTGTCAAACATGAACATTTCAACCTATAAAATCTCACATAACTCTCATATGAGAATCGATGCTGGTACCTCTGAAAACGGAAATTAAGAGCTTCAATGAATTTTCGTTGAATATTTTCTATTCTATTGGTGTACTTGTCATAATTCGGATTCCAGACGACCGACGCGTAATCTTACTACGATCGAACAATAGAATTGAATAATAATAGACTCTCTTCGACAAAAGGCCTGAATATACAATAGGGTGGAGCGAAAATTTTTTTTTCGCATTTCCAACTTCTAAGAGTAAAAAGTTTATGCCTTTTAAGCTCAAACATATACCTGTAAAATATTATTTGATAAAAATAAATATAACTACCTCCGAAAAGTTATTGAACTTTTACTATATTCAGAATTTATGCAGGAGTTAGTGATTTATTTTTTCTATAACATCTTGATCTTTCTATCTGTATTACTATATTAATTAATTGGAAATATACTGTAATTTAGTAATAAAAAATAAAAAGCAGGTACCGTAAGTACGAACAAGGAGTGAGGGGGATGCAAACCGGACAATTTGCGCGTGGGCAGTGCACTATTGTCTTTCGAGGTGAACTGTCGCTCGCGCGCAATTAAAACATAACCTAAAGCATTGTTTTTGTTAAATATGGAAAAAACTCGTAGTGCTTCTAAATGCCCACTATTTGGTGAATGTTGTGAGATAAATTTTCAGAAATTTCCGATAAAATTGTGCCTGAAATCGAGAGCATATGGCAAGTGGCATCTTTACCAACAGTGACTAGTACCAGAATTATACAAATGTTAAAAACTTCCCACGAGAAGCGGAAAAATCTTCTTAAGTCGATGAAAAAGAATTTCCAGTAAACTTTAGAAAATTTTATGAAAAATAAAAAGTTACTTTTTGATATATCAGCTTGTAAATGCAAAGATTTTAACTGTTGCACGTGTCCAAGAGAAAGGAAGGTCCCTAAACGTGAACAAGCTTTTTTAATTGACCAAAGAACGGCTCGTAAAATGATAATTGGCAGAGTTGATGTTATTGTAAGTAAAAAAATCTAATAAATCAGGAAAGGAAGCTAAAACAACAATATCACTCTGTTAGCCCGGCGATTGCAAGTACGTCCTCTGTTAATTTAGATATCAGCACCTCTTCTCTTTCTTCCGAAACGGATGAGCCACTGAAAAGCGATGCCTGCGCTGAGAAAATTGAATCCGTTTTTCTTCTAAAAAAAAAGAAAAAAGTGTCGTCCATTGCTTGCCGACGGTATCGAAAACGTGTGATAGATACGGAGTGTCTGACAGGGCTGCTGCTGCGATTGTGTCATCAGTATTACATGATATTGGTTCTGAAGTTGAAGTTAAAGATAGAAGTAAGCTACGAAGAGAAAGAAACAAGACTAGACAGGAGTTACAGAAACAGGTAAACCTCAGTGATTATTCTGCGTTATATTTTGATGGCAGAAAAGATAAAACTTTAAAAATTATTAAGAAAGCGAACCGAAATTACAGAAAAGTAATTATTGAGGAACATATTTCGCTTGTTGAGGAGCCAGGATCTACCTACTTAGGTTACGTAGTACCTCACATTGGTTCAGCAAAAGGAATAGTATTTTCTATCACAGCATTTTTGAAACAGCTAAATATTTCTCATGACGGTCTTATGGAAATTGGTTGTGACGGTACTAATGTAAACACTGGAAAGTATGGGGGCATTATACGGCTGCTCGAAAAACAGCTTAATAAACCACTTCAGTGGATAATTTGTTTACTGCACATGAATGAGTTACCTTTACGTCATTTATTTTTCCATTTTGATGGTTCAACTTCAGGACCCAAGTCTTACAATGGTCCGTTAGGCAAAGCATTACAAAATTGTGAAGAACTCCCGGTGATAAAATATAAAATAATTGAAGGAGATATGCTACTTGAAATGCCCAACGATCTAAGTACAGACCAGAAGTACTTGCATAGAATTGTTTCAGCAATTATTACAGGCACTTTTTCTGACGATTTAGGACACAAGTCTCCAGGAAAATTGTCTCATGCGCGCTGGCTTACGCGTGCAAATAGACTTTTGCGCCTTTACGTCGCTACCGAAAACCCAACATCTGCCTTGGTTACTTTAACTACATTTATTGTTAAAGTATATGCGCCTTCCTGGTTCGCAATTAAGAGTAAACCTTCTTGTAAAGATGGTTCCCGCCATTTATTCAAGGCGTATTTTGAAGGCTCGTAGTAGTGCGGTACAAGCTCCAAGGCTTTTTGCTGTACCAAAAATTAATTTTGATGCATCGAATTATATCGAGATGATAAATTGGCAAAACGAGATAACTGAACCTCCAATTTTTAAAAACTTGTCGACAGAAGAAATTTCCTGTATTGTTCAGTCTGGTGGCGAGGGCCAGCTATCATTTTTGCGTCTTCCGTGCCATACCCAGCCTGTACAGCGAGCCGTGCATATCACAACAGAAGCTGCTATGTCTCAGTGTACGAAAAAATCGCGACTAGGTGCCATGAAGGCAAAATTAGAGTCAAGAGCCCAAGTGCCAAAATTTGATACAAAATGTCATTTTAAGCCAAATTAAAAGGTGTTCCTAGCATTTCTTTTATATGTTACATTTACTTCTTTTTGCATTTATTACATACTTAATTGTCTGATTATTGCTTTGTGTATTATTTCACATACATTTTTCCGTAATTTCCACTAAATATAGATTTGAACAAAGAAGTCAGTTTTTTCAAGAATTTCGAAATTTTAGAGGCGATTCGGAGGTAAAAACAAATTTTCAATAATTACTAAAATTGGCATATGTTCATGTTTTTACATAAGGCATAAATCCCCCCCATTTAGAAATCAAAAATTTAAAAAAAAAATTTCGCCATACATTCGTGCTCCACCCTAATATACAACTTGTGACTTTCTAGAGTGAATTTAAGTTCCTTCCGAAAAATTCAAACTTTTCGAAGAATAATTACAGCTGTTTAATTCCATTTTGGGAATCTTCATTGGCATGAGTCCTCTCAATCAAGGTTCGATGATTTTCTGGACGCACCCAGACTGAAGTGATTGAATGAAATGCCTAAAAATTCTCTGACTGCGCACTGATCTTGTCACGATCTTTCTCAAGGCAGGAGAAAGTTCATCTCGTTTCGTCGATAGAGGGAGCTCACGTGATGAATGGTGCTTTTCCCCATTTCGAAAATATAGGTTATCAATCAATATCACCTGTTTCAGTTCGGAAATTTTCGACCTGATGAATCTCAGTGTCGCTTACCGAAGTAGTTATGGTCTGACCGAAAACTATATCGCACTACTAAAAACAAAATTTGTCTCAATTGATATTCAAAAATAGACTATAAAAACATTGTAAATTTCATGTCATATTTTAGAATAGCTGTATTTTAAATACAGCTATTCAACTCTACAGCTCATTTCAAGTTTTACACACTTCGACATATCATACATATTTAAGTAAACGTTTCAACACCTTCAGAAAAACAAAATTTCGGTTTCGATTTTTGCA
The DNA here is from genome assembly GCA_030704895.1 of Henosepilachna vigintioctopunctata. Taxonomy (NCBI): domain Eukaryota; kingdom Metazoa; phylum Arthropoda; class Insecta; order Coleoptera; family Coccinellidae; genus Henosepilachna; species Henosepilachna vigintioctopunctata. Next base: position 1,751,399 of record JARQZJ010000106.1, on the reverse strand, counting down.
GCAGTAAACATATTTCTTTCATCAAAATTACAATATTCCTTAAAAGTGCTGACTTTCTTCAATCTCAATATTCAGAGAATTTTTTCGAAAGAACAGTTGAGGTAGTTCCCTTTCTCTGCAATTTTTCAATGTAAATTCAAATCTGATATACATGTCGCTCACTAGTGTATATAGGTCAATTATCGATTTGCGACATCCTTCCATTTCATTTGTTTCTCGACCGGGTTCTTTTCGACTTTCAATGAATTGTGCCTCTTCAAGAACCTATTTTGACTTAGCAGATATGCTTGAATTATAATCAGTTATTTTGTTCCGTACAACGAATAATCATCATTAGCAATATGAAACTTTATAGCATGCTTTCGTGAAACAGTTGGTCATTGACTGGAAATGAATTACACGTAATCGATTCGAGAAATGTGAAAAGAATAGTGATCATTCCGTTCGTAACGTTATTCAACATTGTGAGAGTGTAGGAGTGGAATGAGTCCATTGCTACATTTCGAATCATGAACAAGATCGCGCACTGCAATATAGTTTCAAGGATACTTTATTTGTTATTCTTCATCGAACTTATTCTCGAAATAATGCGAGATAGCCTTGGTTTCGTTTTTATGTTGACTAGCTTTCTTTAGTTTATCATGTTACTATCAATACGTTATCTGCGTACAAAAATATATAGAAAAGTGAAACGATAACCCTGGCTGACCGAATTCAAAAAACGCAATTTATTGACATCTCAGAAATTCATTCAACATTCTGTTCAACGCCGGCCGGTTCTGTACGACCAATACGCTTGTAATCTATGTAATCTATGTACATTACCCATCAATTCATCATTTCAAATTCGAACTTCCAAGTCATGATCAAACACAAATACTCTTGTTCACTGGTACTTGAACGTGAATCCTGGAACTTTTGATATGAAAGGTTTTTACTTTGAATGTATGAGAAATGCTACTGTTGCTACTAGAGTGTATTCAATACAATATCCTAAAAGACATAATCCCGGTTACTGAGATTTTCTTCGTCTCATAAACCGTTTATGAACGTCAGGAAATGTAAAATTTCCACTGCTCGTTTTTTTGAAGTGAAAACTTCTTAAGCGGCGCTGTGTATTTTGGAATAGGTAAAAATTTCTAAACACGCGTCAGGACATGTGACCTGATCGAGAATTCGTAAGAGGGATGGAGAGAGGGCAGGCGGCGCAAGGCTCGAATATTCGTGTGTATTTTTCATTCAATTGTCAAAGTTTACGTGCGCATGTAAATCAAGCAATTGACGCTCTTGTTAAAAAGATGAATGTGTTAATTTTATCAGAAACTCATATGGGTAACGATGAAATAATTGACATGCCGAATTTCAACTTTGTTGCGAGTTTCAGAAGAAATAATCGTCCAGCGGGAGGAGTAGCTATTTATCAAAATATGAACACAGTTCATTATTATACAAATTATATGGATGTGCATGTGAAATACAACAGCATGTTTAATGCTACTGCTTCTGATATCGGTGATATTTGTATAAGTCGTTGCCACTCTGGTGATAATCAGTTTATTATTATGGTGGCCGTTTACATCTCTCCAGATGAGTCACTGCGTGCTATACGAGACTTCTTGTACGAAAATTTATTCATTTATTCTCATGACGCATCTGCAATGCTTCAAAAAAAAATTGGAAAAAGCTCTGATGAGTTGCCAATGATTTTGAGTGGAGATTTCAACATAAATTTTGCAGACGATAAAAATCAACTATTAATTGAATTTTTAAATAATGAATTTGATATAACTATGTCAAATGATCGCAATCTTAGCACAACGAAATACAAAACTACTATTGATACGGTCTTTATTAGACACTTGAATAGGTTCGAATCAAAACTGTTCGTTTCTTACTTCAGCTTTCATAAACCTATCGTATCAGTTTTAGAGATTAGCGATGATGGTTCTGGTAAAGATAATGATGAAAAATTCGTTGAAATTATGGATGGAAGTTGATTTTCCTGAGAGATAAACTTTTTAATGTAAAATAATTGTAGTAGTCCTGAAGTGTTAAATTTTTAATGTAATATAAATTGTAATGTTTGTGTACGATAGCGCAATAAATGAATATTGTATTCCACCCCATAAGTAATAATACTTTTTTACTGATAATGAAAGCAATTCGTACAAAATTATTCTCTAACCATTCCAAAATATCAAAAATGCACAACATTAATATTCAAGTTTTCACTTCTGCCGGCACTCCCGGAGTGCAACCCGTCGTTTTTTTACATATTTCCACTTCAACTTACATAACGCAGTTTCCCGGTGAGAGTAACAGTATTATTGAAATGATAATTTGAGATTTTATCATTAGAACAAGAAAATACAATTTTGAGAATGCAATAATATTCCTGGAAGCTGAAAATTACAAAATGTATAAATAAATTGTAATGAATGATTAATATCTGCTTATGACCCTTTGTGGTTTGAGTAGCGAATAAATAAAACATAAAATTTGAGTATTCAGAAAATGTTCAAATCCCTTCATTAAAACCTGAGTAATTCAAATCTAAAGAAAAAATGCTCAAAATTCTCAAATTTCTTAAGATATCCTGGACTACGAAATATCTATTGACATGTGTTTGTCAATATTGATGATGCATGTTTCCATTTAATATTTTCCAAGGATAATCAAATATGAATGAAGTAATAAATAGCGCTCTCTAGCGCATAGGTTACTTATTACAATGTTTCTGAAGTCCAACTACAACATTGGTGGAAGGGAGCTCTTTTCAAAAGGTTAAGTTCTTATGAATCGGTTGAGCAGAACCTGAGTCACAGGCGTGTTTTTCAATGTTCCAACTTCCCCTCACCTCTTATTCGAAAAAAAAATCGAATATACGCAGAATTTCTTGAGGAATGCGATGATCGTAGTTTAAATGCATCTGAATTAGGCAAAATTTACTCTAATGTTTTTTTTAATTATTATTTTACTTTTGGCATGCAACTACACCCTCTAGCTGTGGGCCTGAAACTCTCTGAATAATTTCCAGGTATTTCTCAAGGTCACTTCGGTCGTAGTTTTTTCTCCACGGCTGTAATATAAACGATTCTCTGATATGGCCAAGAGCCATTATTACTGGGACACCCGGTAAAAACAATTCATGGAGGCTATTTCAGTTTTCCTGTTCCAAAAATCTAACACATTTTACTTCACAATATAAACTTATTCGTCTTTCCATCCTTTGGTTTCACCAGAACTACAATTCATTTCAAATTACTTATTATAATAATGCCAGTTAAAATAGGTATATGAAGTCGAAGTTTTGTGGTAATACGATAATTGCATTTCTCTAGTGTTTATTCTATATATTACTTATATCTTGATATTAAACACAAAATTTTATATATGCCAAACCATATTACAAAAATACAGTCACAACAGAGATAGAATACAGTTAAAAACAGTTACTTCTGGTAAATTTCGGTTACTGATCCTCCAGACATATCAATATCTCTATCTATATTCATCACCACCTTATCAGCTATCAGTAAATGCAATGGTGACCCGATTCAATGAAAGACTGGTTGCCAGAAAAAAGTGAGTATTAAAAATTTTATATTGGAACTATTTTTAATAAAATTGGATAAAAAAGAAAAAGTAGAATACCTCCAAACGAGTCGCAATGAAAACATTCGTTTGAAGAAGTTCGTGGTGTCAACGTTACGAAACAATTTCAATATTGCATGTAGCGCCATCTAGTGGACTCTGAACTAATGTTATGGCACTTTAGTGTATTATGTTACGGTAAAGGCCATATCAGTTATTCTGTGATCCTCATATTATTCTGTGAACCAATAATTCTAAATTATTGTTAATATTATTAATATATTGTTATTAATATTATTAATATAATGTTATTGTTAATATGTTATAATAGTTAATCAAAATAACTGAATTATATGCATTAAATAATTTCACATGTATAGATTTCCGTGGTTTGTTAAGGATAGTGAGCACCTATGTATGTAATATATATGGGGACATGCTCCTTGTCGAATTATCTGTTTGTAAGCGTTCAAATATGCTTTTACGGTTGTGAAAGAAGAGTAAGGAGCGGAAAAGTGTTGCTACGTGAGTGCGCCACTTAAGATGGAAATCAATGTGTCAACCCAGGAGTTTCACAGACTTCCGAATTTGCACCTCACCAAATTCGTAAACCTACGTATTCTGTTACCAAATATCATCAGGATAGGCAAGACTGAACATATCAATGTGAAAGAAGACGAGCTCAGTCTTATTGTGATTAAACTGTGGTTAATTCTCAGCAAACAACTTCCTAGCCTTCATAAGGCCTCATCCGAATTACATATATATATATATATATATATATATATATATATATATATATATATATATATATATATATATATATATATATATATATATATATATATATATATATATAAATATATATATATATATATATATATATATATATATATATATAATTTTGAAAGTTTTTAGCAATAACAGGCTTTTTTTGATATGAAAAAGTTTATTTTTCATATCAAAAAAATATTTAATTTTTCCTACTCTTCGGAGTCAGTTGACTCCGAAGAGTAGGCAGATTGAGACTTCGGAGTTAACTATTGGAAACGATTTGGCTCGTGGAGTAGGCAAATTGAGGCTACGTAACCGAGTTATCCTTACCTTTACTAATTTATTCCAACTCCTGAAGATGGCTTCACTACGGAAGCCGTAACGTCAAGATTATATAATTCTAGAAGGCGGCTCATTCCGAGAACCAAGTTTTATACACATATATATAAATATATATATATATATATATATATATATATATATATATATATATATATATATATATATATATATATATATATATATATATATATATATATATATATATATATATATATATATATATATATATATATATATATATATATATATATATATATATATATATATATATATATATATATATATATATATATATATATATATATATATATATATATATATATATATATATATATATATATATATATATATATATATATATATATATATATATATATATATATATATATATATAGTTGAATGTTTAACGACTGTAGATATGTATTTTCAGTGTTTAATTGGGATTGCAGTCTAGGACAGGAAAATCAGTTACCTCTTTAGTATTTTCCAAGCTTTCGAAAATGTTTATTTTCTTCTTCAGGGCTAAAATAGTACAAAAATTAACAGTTTATAGAGCAAGGCACTATAAAAAGTTTTTTCTTACAATTACTGTGAAGTTAGTCCGAAAGTACATTAGTTTTTTGAATTTTGAAAATAACTACAAGTGTTCCCAAATGCATTGGGTTGGAATGTTACTGCATTCTACGTGCTGGATAGTTGAAGGAAGCCACGACAATGACCGTAATTCTCAATTTGGCTTTTCAAGTAGAGTGTTCCCAGATGTTTTTAAGGGCGTTTCTTAAAATGCATAACGTTGGCCGAAGTTTTATGACTAACGAAAAGAGAATGAATTTGTTTTTTTAAATATTCAGAATGGATTTTTCGGTGAATAGGATATCCGAATATGAGCCATTAATCAGAAGAACCTATGAGATTTATATATATATTGCTTAAATTATCTGTATCAGATTTTTTGTTAATACAATTTCCTGTCTTTTTAATATGAACCATTTCTAGGAAAAGGCGTTTGTTGTAATTGTTTGCGTGATCTGAAATTTTTGTGGCATTGTAATTCATATTATGACCAGTGGCTTGCACGTGTTGGGTTAATGCAGAGGAATTCGTCTTGTTAGTATCAAGACGAATTCCTCTGCATTAACCCAACACGTGCAAGCCACTGTATTAACAAAAAATCTGATACAGATAATTTAAGCAATATATATATAAATCTCATAGGTTCTTCTGATTAATGGCTCATATTCGGATATCCTATTCACCGAAAAATCCATTCTGAATATTTAAAAAAACAAATTCATTCTCTTTTCGTTAGTCATAAAACTTCGGCCAACGTTATGCATTTTAAGAAACGCCCTTAAAAACATCTGGGAACACTCTACTTGAAAAGCCAAATTGAGAATTACGGTCATTGTCGTGGCTTCCTTCAACTATCCAGCACGTAGAATGCAGTAACATTCCAACCCAATGCATTTGGGAACACTTGTAGTTATTTTCAAAATTCAAAAAACTAATGTACTTTCGGACTAACTTCACAGTAATTGTAAGAAAAAACTTTTTATAGTGCCTTGCTATATAAACTGTTAATTTTTGTACTATTTTAGCCCTGAAGAAGAAAATAAACATTTTCGAAAGCTTGGAAAATACTAAAGAGGTAACTGATTTTCCTGTCCTAGACTGCAATCCCAATTAAACACTGAAAATACATATCTACAGTCGTTAAACATTCAACTATATATATATATATATATATATATATATATATATATATATATATATATATATATATATATATATATATATATATATATATATATATATATATATATATATATATATATATATATATATATATATATATATATATATATATATATATATATATATATATATATATATATATATATATATATATATATATATATATATATATATATATATATATATATATATATATATGTGTATAAAACTTGGTTCTCGGAATGAGCCGCCTTCTAGAATTATATAATCTTGACGTTACGGCTTCCGTAGTGAAGCCATCTTCAGGAGTTGGAATAAATTAGTAAAGGTAAGGATAACTCGGTTACGTAGCCTCAATTTGCCTACTCCACGAGCCAAATCGTTTCCAATAGTTAACTCCGAAGTCTCAATGAGCCTACTCTTCGGAGTCAACTGACTCCGAAGAGTAGGAAAAATTAAATATTTTTTTGATATGAAAAATAAACTTTTCATATCAAAAAAAGCCTGTTATTGCTAAAAACTTTCAAAAAATTAAATATATATATATATATATATATATATATATATATATATATATATATATATATATATATATATATATATATATATATATATATATATATATATATATATATATATATATATATATATTATATATATATATATATATATATGTAATTCGGATGAGGCCTTATGAAGGCTAGGAAGTTGTTTGCTGAGAATTAACCACAGTTTAATCACAATAAGACTGAGCTCGTCTTCTTTCACATTGATATGTTCAGTCTTGCCTATCCTGATGATATTTGGTAACAGAATACGTAGGTTTACGAATTTGGTGAGGTGCAAATTCGGAAGTCTGTGAAACTCCTGGGTTGACACATTGATTTCCATCTTAAGTGGCGCACTCACGTAGCAACACTTTTCCGCTCCTTACTCTTCTTTCACAACCGTAAAAGCATATTTGAACGCTTACAAACAGATAATTCGACAAGGAGCATGTCCCCATATATATTACATACATAGGTGCTCACTATCCTTAACAAACCACGGAAATCTATACATGTGAAATTATTTAATGCATATAATTCAGTTATTTCGATTAACTATTATAACATTTTAACAATAACATTATATTAATAATATTAATAACAATATATTAATAATATTAACAATAATTTAGAATTATTGGTTCACAGAATAATATGAGGATCACAGAATAACTGATATGGCCTTTACCGTAATAATACACTAAAGTGCCATAACATTAGTTCAGAGTCCACTAGATGGCGCTACATGCAATATTGAAATTGTTTCGTAACGTTGACACCACGAACTTCTTCAAACGAATGTTTTCATTGCGACTCGTTTGGAGGTATTCTACTTTTTCTTTTTTATCCAATTTTGTTAAAAATAGTTCCAATATAAAATTTTTAATACTCACTTTTTTCTGGCAACCAGTCTTTCATTGAATCGGGTCACCATTGCATTTACTGATAGCTGATAAGGTGGTGATGAATATAGATAGAGATATTGATATGTCTGGAGGATCAGTAACCGAAATTTACCAGAAGTAACTGTTTTTAACTGTATTCTATCTCTGTTGTGACTGTATTTTTGTAATATGGTTTGGCATATATAAAATTTTGTGTTTAATATCAAGATATAAGTAATATATAGAATAAACACTAGAGAAATGCAATTATCGTATTACCACAAAACTTCGACTTCATATACCTATTTTAACTGGCATTATTATAATAAGTAATTTGAAATGAATTGTAGTTCTGGTGAAACCAAAGGATGGAAAGACGAATAAGTTTATATTGTGAAGTAAAATGTGTTAGATTTTTGGAACAGGAAAACTGAAATAGCCTCCATGAATTGTTTTTACCGGGTGTCCCAGTAATAATGGCTCTTGGCCATATCAGAGAATCGTTTATATTACAGCCGTGGAGAAAAAACTACGACCGAAGTGACCTTGAGAAATACCTGGAAATTATACAGTGGCTTGCACGTGTTGGGTTAATGCAGAGGAATTCGTCTTGATACTAACAAGACGAATTCCTCTGCATTAACCCAACACGTGCAAGCCACTGGTCATAATATGAATTACAATGCCACAAAAATTTCAGATCACGCAAACAATTACAACAAACGCCTTTTCCTAGAAATGGTTCATATTAAAAAGACAGGAAATTGTATTAACAAAAAATCTGATACAGATAATTTAAGCAATATATATATAAATCTCATAGGTTCTTCTGATTAATGGCTCATATTCGGATATCCTATTCACCGAAAAATCCATTCTGAATATTTAAAAAAACAAATTCATTCTCTTTTCGTTAGTCATAAAACTTCGGCCAACGTTATGCATTTTAAGAAACGCCCTTAAAAACATCTGGGAACACTCTACTTGAAAAGCCAAATTGAGAATTACGGTCATTGTCGTGGCTTCCTTCAACTATCCAGCACGTAGAATGCAGTAACATTCCAACCCAATGCATTTGGGAACACTTGTAGTTATTTTCAAAATTCAAAAAACTAATGTACTTTCGGACTAACTTCACAGTAATTGTAAGAAAAAACTTTTTATAGTGCCTTGCTATATAAACTGTTAATTTTTGTACTATTTTAGCCCTGAAGAAGAAGAAGAAAATAAACATTTTCGAAAGCTTGGAAAATACTAAAGAGGTAACTGATTTTCCTGTCCTAGACTGCAATCCCAATTAAACGCTGAAAATATATATATATATATATATATATATATATATATATATATATATATATATATATATATATATATATATATATATATAAATACATTCTTGATATTCCTCTGAGATTTCAAATCCATCATTTTTCATGGGGTGAAATTTGTGCTTACAGTCTAATCCGACAAAGAAAACATAATGTAAATTATTTTTATAGTTTTTATAAATATTATGAACGAAAACGTTCATAGTCATTTCCATATCCAATATCTTCATTATAAGAGTTTCCCTACCTTTCAATACCATCATCAATCGTCCTCGAACTTACCGTTCCTAAATCAAATAGTGTCTTTTCACTATCAGAGTTTTTCAAAGGAAATAGTCTGGAGTTGATTGACGAAACAGTCTGAATCATAGATTCTTGTAGATCCGAGAGTTTCATTCGATATAAATTTCTTTCACTAATCGATAGGGCCGATACTTGATAAAAATTTAACATCATAGTTTATCAGTTATAACATTAGTTTTTCACCTACATCTGAAAAGTCACTGTGTTGGTGGAACAATATTGTGATGTTGGACTGAATGATAGCGAAAATAACTGTGTACTTAGTTTCTTTGAAATTATCAACTCGTTTTCATTAATGGCACTATTTTCAGTTTTTATGCATCATTCCATACAGTTGTGATTCTTATTCTAAATTGTTCACAGTACTTACGAGAATGTATTTTCTTTGTCATTCGTTATTGTATTCATTCTGGTTTACGCAAATTCTGTAATTGGTTTTCAAAATGTCTTCAAACCTATTTCATCGAATAAAATTAGGAAAATCTTTCGCGATCAAATCCATCTATGTGCCTCACCTTCTTTGTCAAAGGATATTTCAATAAGGCTCACTTTTGAACGGTTGAATATCGAACTGAGGACCATCCTATGTTTGCATAAGTTTCACAAAAATATTCGCTCCGAAGCGACCATTCAGAAATTTATATATTTTGCCACCACTGAGCTGTATCACTCCAGACATAAGTCATCCAGGAAAAATCAGCAATTTTTAAAAATTTCTCGAAAGTTACAAAATATGGACAGAAAATATCGAAATGGGTCTGTGTACTGAGGGGATCTATGAATTAGTGTAGGCAAAAAATACTTTGTTTTTCTCTTCCTTACAACCAGAATTGTACGATTCTTAATACATTTGGAAAAAATTTAAGTTGATAAGGCTCGTACATGCGACAGAATCTATTGAGCCATTGGGCAATTCGTAGGAGAAAGATATAACAATGTACTCTCGCCTAAAAATCAAACATTCTAACCTGTAATACCTCACATTATTCTCATATGAGAATCCATGACGTATACTTGCTAAAACGAATATTAGGAGCATTAATGAATTTCCGTTGAATATTTTTCATTCTCTTCGTGTATTTATCGATATTTCAATTCCACACGACCGTCGAATACTCTATCGCGGATCTTAAAATAAAGTTATACGAAGCAATAACAGTCTCACGTCGACCAGAAGGCCTAGTCCTTCGTAATATGAAATCCACATTTCTCCGGACATGTTGGACAATTTCTTCAATATGCAATTCAAAAGTCAGTCTCTCATCAAACTTAACACCCAAATGAATCACTGCACTGACTTTAGTCAAACATAAACTAGACAATGTCAAGTTAAAAGAGACAATATTGTTACTTCTGGATAAAAGAATATGATGGAATTTGTTTAGTTCACTAGCAAATTATCTAGTCCGCAGTAGTCAGAGATTGTATGAAGATCGGACTGTAATACAAAATAATCGTTGAAGCATTTTATCCTCTTTGATATTTTGAGATCATCCACATCCGCATATAAGAGGATATCTGAAACATTCGCCAGTATCATCCAATAACATAGGAAAGAAAGCATTCCAACATGTGAACCCTGCGGTACCCCGATGTTTTTGCTACGTAATTTGATCTGGAACCATTCACGACCATTCATTCATTTAAATATGAACCGAGATTTTTCAGTTTTTTATGAGTGTTGGGCCACACCCATTTTTCTAAACGGTTTTAGATCCATAGTCTTGAAGAAGTCAGTGTACACTACTTTTACTTCCCCAAAATTCTTCAATGTCCGGTGCATTAAAGGCAGGAAGTTTGGCACAACAGACCGAACAGAGGTAAATCTATGTTGACATGGAATCAGATGGTTTTTGAATTGGAAAAACTGATTCTTGGTGATTATGGACTAACAAATCATATGAAGAAGTGTGAGGATGTATGAAATGCAGTTTTTTAAAACTACTGGTGATATAGTGGGTCAGGACTCTTATTGACATCTTAATTGCTATTGACCTCTAAACACTCCGTAAAACACCTCTAAACACTAATATGTGTTATTTGAAATTATATGAGCTATCAGTTCACCATACCGTCGACGGTTCAAATACGACCACCCGTTATAATTATCTATTGATTGCTAATATTCAATTTATCTTCTAGGTGCATTTCGAGTGTCATTGATTCACAAGTTTTTTTATCCGTTAGAAAAGACCAGAAACCTAAGGATTATTTTTCATATTATTTTCGGTTGAATTCACATAATTCCTATAATCCTCTTTAGTTTCTTTTATTTCCTTGAATTCCTCAGAAATTTCTAATTTTTTCTCACAATACTAATAGTGTTCGGTAAAAACCAAATGAAAAATTCGATTTCTTGGTTTTCCTACTCAATACGCAATCAACTATTACATTGGAAACAATATCCATCATACAATTTTCAATGGAAACATCTACATCACAATTCGAAAACAAATGTAACAAACCCACCTCATTCAACCTTTTGTTGATGAATTCGTAGTTATCATCAGAGAATTTAAGTTTTATCAAACTTAGACCTAACTCTAGCGCAAGGTGATGAGAAGCCTGACCGACAAATGGGGTTAAGCAACGTCCCATGCTCATTCAAATTGAGTTGCCGTTGACGCCGTCGTGACATGATCGATTAATTTACTATTTGGAGCATCAGCACCAGTTTTCGAAACATTGCACGACATTTCTCATCCAGGAATTGGCGAAACGAACAAATTTATTGAATCACGATTTATATGGCGGTCTGTCGATGGAGACGACTGATGGCAATACGATTTGTTATAAACACGCGTTTCGTTATGACAACGAGTGGTCGAAACAATGTTTGAGCATTCAAAAAAATTGAAAAGTTGATGCCAAAATCGTTTGAATCTATTCAAACGATTGCCAAAAGCTGTTATATTCACATATATTACGGCCGATAAAACTGAAAGATAGCTCTACGATAAATGGATTCAACGTATTGGAGAACCTCGATTTACAGCGAATTAAGAGCGTCAGTTCGAAAGTAATCTCTCAGAGTCACTGGCTAACCCACAAGAATACGGACCACTTCTCACCATCCACAATCCAACGGCCTCATTGAAGAATTCCACTATCCATTGAAAGCAGCACTGATAACATCGAACAGTGAACTACATTGCCAACCATACCAAAGACGACAAGACTAGCTTGCGAATGAAAGAGTAATCAGATATCAGTCAAAGTTGGACCGCAGGGTGGAGATCTCGTTAGCTTAGTTGGTGGAGCAGCACAGCGTAAACCTGAAAGACCTGGTTTCGTATCCCAGTCGAGATCAAAACTTTTGAGATGTAATTTCGATTTTTAAATATTGTTATGCCGAAATTTTCATGTAATTTTAATGATATAGGAATTCGAAACAATCGCATATGTAGTATAATACAGTAGAATAATTCCTATAATTCAGTATCAAAATTCTTTGAATATATATGCAGTATCAATGTGATGCTTTTAAGCTGCTAAACTGACTCTTTCAAGAAAATCATATTTAATGCATTTTATTTCACTGTGTAGAATTTCAAACAAACATACAGTTTTGTAGATATAATTAATTCCATTCAATATTATGTTGATGTAGTTAAATTTCTTCCAAAAGTTGGTAACGTATATTTTTGTTATTCACTGCTCACCACTAGCACGATCTAGAATATCACTTGTATGTAGTTAAATAGGTAATGTTCAGTTATTTTGATACTCCATAATTATGTATTTCTTGTATAACTTATTTCTTGTCACATAATAGTATTCATATAATGTATTTGTAAATTCCACCTCTATCGATCTAATTTTGAAATAAACATTGAAAAAGTAGTTAATTTGGAACAGCAACCAGGAAATTGAAATATATATATAATAAATATAATTTAAGTGTTTGCCACCTTACCAAATTATATAATTTTATGTTAATGTTCATTCGAAATGTTCATATATTGTATACATGATTTCATTCATGAGTATCGAATTGTTCAACAACTGTAAAATCCTAATCTCACTTGCTTCGAGACAGAAGCACACTATAGACAAACAAATTGAAATTGAATGAAGCATCATATAAATCAAGTTTATGCACGAAATGAATCAGATGAAAATAATTAAGACAATCGATGAAGGGCCGCCAAGTTGAAGAGTTCGAGTAGAAATAAAAATGATATAAAAGAAATATTGAATAAAAGAGAATTAATTCGCAAAATAGCAGTATAGAAAAGATCTAATAATTTGAATAGAAGAAGACTGGAGTGCTGGCGTAAAAAATATCAAGAGAGCTCGAAGAAAGAGGTACCTAAAAAAATTTATTCATATATTATTGCCCTACATTCCAATCATCGAAGTACACTGCCACACTACATTTGTTAACGTCAATGACTCAACGCCCTTCGTAAACAAATGAGCTTTCGTTAATTCAAAATTTGACGGTAAATGGTAGCAGATTTTGAGACTCTCATAATAGAGTGAGAGCTAGGATTTTGCAGTTTTATGTAAGGAAAGTAGCGCATCAGTGTTTCTTGTTGAATACCCATGATTACCTTTCAATTTAATAAACTTATCTTCATTTTCTTCAACATATAGTAAACTTCTATAAATATGTAAACAATGTAGGGTGATTATAAAATTATTAATGAAGATAGATTTAGAAGAAACTCATTGTTGAATATTCAATATTGAATATTAATCATTCGCTTCTGTGTGATAAACGCCCTATTTATTTCTGTAGAGCAGCATCACAGCAGAATATTATAACTCAGATGACTATATACAAGACTAATACACATTCATAACTCAGTTTCTAGGTACAATGTTCTTAATTCTAGAGATTGCAAAGAATGAGTTACTCAATTTTTTACAAGAAGCATCTGTTTCTGTGTTTCTCTGCGTTCCTATATAAATATTTGTTCAAAATATTGAGTAATAGTAATTTTAAAATATCGAAATAAGTAACGTGTATAGTGAAAAAAAAGTTCTCAATCACACCCAATAAATTGGTCATTTCATTTGCAACAGCACAATCCAAATACGTTGAATTTTTTCTGATTTATTCTGCAATAACTAATATTATTATCAATTATAATATTTCTAAATCAAAAAGAACGTCGGTGTTCATTCTTTATCGGCCAAAGTTTTGAAAGGAGTTGGTGGAATTACTGGCGAGCCTTTTTTTCTCGTCAATGTTCCCAGTTACTGCAAAGTTTTCCTATATCCTCAAGCAAGCCATAGTGATTCCAGTATTCAAGAATGGAACCCTAAGTGAAATTACTAATTATCACCCAATATCCATTTTGAAATGTGATTGACTCCGCGCAACATGGATTCAGAAGCGGCTACTCAACGCAATCAACGACAGTTAGGTTTTTTAATCCGTCTACGATTGTTCGGATGAACACTTGTTTGTGCCGGGGTTATTTTTCATTTGTTTTCGGCATTTGATTCACTATCCTTTGAATTTATACCTGATAAATGCTACAACTTAGGTTTTAGAGGCGTTTTTCTGAATTGGTTACGTAGTTATCTTGAAGAAAGAACAATGGTAGTGCAAATAGGCGGGAGTTATTCCCAGAGACATGACATTGCTCTTGAGGTGCCGCAAGGACACCCTCACATTCGGACCTCTTTTATTCATATCGTTTATAAACTATCTGTCTGTGAAGTTGTCCTGATTTTAGGTGACACTATTTGCCGATGATTCATCGGTGGTTCTTTCTGACAGGACTCCTGAAGAACTTCTGGAGGCATGTGAATGGATTTTGAGTGAGTTTGTAAATTGGTGTCGAATGAACAATCTGATGGTGAGAGTTGACAAAACTGTATGTGTTCAGTTTTGTCTGAAAGGCAATGGAATTAGTACCTTGGATGTTAAATATGAGGACAAGACTATATCATCATTCCAATCAACAAAGTTTCTTAGAATATGTGTAGACAGAAATTTGATGTAAAAAATTGAGTCATTAATTTTTTGCAATCTCTTGAATTAAGAATATTGTACCTAGAAAATGCAGATAGGTTCATTAAATTGAATAGAAGTCATGAGTATTCAACAAGGAACAGTGATGTGCTACTCATTCCTATGCATAAAACAGTTAAATTTGAGCACTCTCCCTATTATCAGAGTATTGAAGTCTTCAACCATTACCAATTGAGTTTAAAAGTTTTGAAAGCTCATTTGTTTGAGAGGAGTGTTAAATCTCTGCTCTCAACAAAGGAACACTATAGTGTGGCAGAGTACTTCGATGGTTCGAATGTAGGCAATAATGTACGAATCAATTCTTTGTATCAAGTGATTGTATTTTTTTTACAACAAATGTACTTCACCATGTAAAATTGTCACCAAATGATTAAAATTTCTGAGGTAATTTTTTTCTTCTCTCTTCAGATAAAGTTGTTTATTATTGTGAATATCAATTCAACAAATATTTTTGTTGAAACCAATATTTTTGGATATATACTCAAATTCAAACACTTGAACTTATGATTTATACTTTATTGACTACATAGCATGACGCATCTGAAGATGTCGTTTGTAACGACGAAACGCGTCATGCTATGTAGTCAATAAAGTGTAAATCATTCAAAGTTCAAGTGTTTGAATTTAAAATTATATTCAATTATAATCGATTAACATCAAGTAAACGCCAACACTATCAAATGTCCAATATTTTTGGTCGAGGGCTGAATGGATGATCAGACTCAAAACTGAATTCAGTCCTTTTGAGAGCATTCTTCTCAGTTGTAATTTTTTTATCAATTGCATGAATTTAATTTTATAATACAAAGACTGTTTCTCAATAAATTTCATTTCAATATTATTCATTATTTAACATTCAAAGTACTCATTCTATTGCTTTTCGGAAAAGAATGAACAACACATACATTGTTGTCAACGTTCACCATCAGATTGTTCATTCTTCAGCAAAATTCAAATTGAATTCCAAGAGAAAATATGATTACGTACTTATTTATGTACATAAGTTTTCGTTTTGATTCAGTAAAACGGAAGTTCAAGACTTGCTGATTATCGAAAACGAAAAAACGAAAGAGATATTTAGGGCATTTAAATCGTGTCTAACTTCACTCCGCTTCGGAACTATTTCCTTCAAATTGAACATCGTTTATAGTCTTCTAAAAACACACTCGCTCAGCTTCCTCCACAGAATTCTCGCATCTCAACATACTATGAGTTTTCACGGATTTCGGATATGATGTTTTCAACATTACAGATGAACGAAACAAACGCAAAGATTCTCAAACGTTAAATATCGATATTTAATTCTTTCAATATCAACAGTTATTGATATTGATACCTTTTCGAGCTCATTCATGATTTCTGCCTAACAATGTTGAATTGTTGGTATGTTGTTAGTATGTTGTTAGTTTGTCAGTATGTAATTTTTAGACAAAATATACTGCTCGAATAAAATCTTTCAGGAATAAACGATTAATTCCAGATGATAATACTTCATCTAGAACACTGTTGCAATATGGGTGAGGCCGTGAAATTACTACAGCTTGAAAAACTGTTTATTTCAAATGACCATCAAGGTTGACTATTGCTCTTTTTCTTTGAAATTGTGGAATTACGGAGAGAAACACAACCCAATTGTTATCTAATTAAGAATTGCTTTATAACACGACGAGAACAATACATTATCAAATAACCAGGGAAACTGGAAAACTAGGTATAATTAGAATTATATTTTTATGAAAAATTTGATCATCAACTGGTAATCTGTTAATTTATAATTTATAGAATTTGATAACTGGTTAACTGATTAATACGCCAATATCCAAATGTCCTTTCAAAATCTCATTATACGAAGAAAGATATATCCACAAAATGTAAATTCTTGCTGAATAATCTCATATTTTCTGTTCCTTCCATTTTAAGCAAATTGTGTACGTTTGCATTGATGCTCATGCATTGAATGAAGGCGTGTAGGAGTCGAATATAAATATGTATATATATATATATATATATATATATATATATATATATATATATATATATATATATATATATATAATTGTTTCATAAAAATAGATTTTATCCAATTTGTCTGCCTGGTCTACATTTCGACTGTGTTTACAGTCTCCATCAGGACTCTGAAAAAGATATTTATACAATTCCACTGATAAAAATTATGATTCACAACTTACGGCTAACTAGAAATAAAAGGTATGGCCAAAAACCATCAAACAGGAATGTCTTTTTTTAAAAATTAAGCTGAATTAAATTATAGATGTAAAAATATTCTTATGTACTAACTAAAAACAATGATAGGTGAATATTAGAATAGAAATGACAGGAGCACAGAGAAGACATTGACACTGAAAACCGATTACAGAGGCGATAGATTAAAATCACCGTAGTAACAAATGTCATATTGCACACATAACACATAACATATGTTATGTGTTAATATTATAATATTATCACAGCAAAATATACAGACGGTTATTGTTGAGACAGCAATCGACATTTTGCTTGCTTGACCTCTAGATTCATTTTTTCACAAATATCACGTCTTGCATATATGTTTTACGTTTTCTCTTTATGCTTCTGAAGAATAATATGGGCATATTCTATTGATCATTTGATTTAGGCCAATATGACACCAATCTCTATGTGTATTTTTTATGAACTCAATACTCATAGTACTATTAGTTTAATATTTTCATCTTGATCTCTTTTTACTTCTTGAATTTTGATAGTAATATGAACTATATTTGATGTTTCTTGAGTACTATCTATGTAATACTGAAATCAAATTGAGATAGGTGGTATAATAGATCACCTAACTCATCGTCTGTTCTTTCTTTTATATTTAGGTTTTTCATAGGTTTTTGATCTGAGTATATCTCAAATTTTCTACCAATTAACCAGTATTTAATAGTGTTGGCGTTTACTTGATGTAAATCCATTATAATTGAATATAAACTTAAATCAAAACACTTGAACTTATTATTTACACTTTATTGACTACATAGCATGACGCGTTTCGTCGTTACAAACGACTTATTCAGATGCTTACGGAATAATATTATCCCGTAAGCGTCTGAAGAAGTCGTTTGTAACGATGAGACGCGTCATGCTATGTAGTCAATAAAGTGTAAATCATAAGTTCAAGTGCTTGAATTTGAGTTTATATTCAATTAACCAGTGTTGTCAATATGTTACTGCTTCTTTGATTGCTAGACATTCTAAATATAGCTTCTTTCCTTTTTTGCGTTTCATTTAATTTTCTTGAAAAGTAAGCTAGTGGCTTTTCTCTTCCATTTCTTTGTGTCTGTTTCAATATTGCACCCAAACCTTCTTTTCAAGCATCTGCGTATATTATAATGGGTAGATTTTTGGCAAATATCTCCAGCACTGATTGATTGCACAATAGTTTTTTGGTTTCTACAAATGATTTTCCGCAATCTTCTGACCAATCAATTTCAACGTTTTTTTTTAAAATGTATGTAGTTGATCTAAAATTGATGAGATTTTTGGTATGTTATCATGATGAAAGTTTATTTTGTCTGAAAATTGTTATATGCTTTTCTGTGTTTTTGGTGTTGAAAAATTCTGTATTGAACATAATTTATCTTAAATTGGCCTCACTGTTTTATTTTCTCTTATGTGTCCAATATATTCAATTTATTAAGATGAAAACGTGCAATTTTTTTATTTCGATCTGAATCCTTCATTTATCATGGTTTCAAAAACTCGTTCTATGTGCTCTTCGAAAGTCTCTGAAAATATATGTCGTCTATATAGTTTTCTGTGAAATTTTTGAGATATTCAAGTGTTTGATAAATTCAAACACTTGAATTTATGATTTACACTTTATTGACTACTTAGCATGACGCGTTTTTTCGTTACAAACGACTTCTTCAGATGCTCACAGAAGTTTGCACTGTTCAAGTTTCAACAAGGCTTCTAGTTTGGGGAAGTCGTTTGTAACGACGAGACGCGTCATGCTATGTAGTCAATGAAGTGTAAATCATAAATTCAATTGTTTTAATTCAAGTTTATATTCAATTATAATGGATTCACATCAAGTAAACCCCAACACTATCAAATATTTTATTAGCATTCGAAATTTCAATTAATTTTCTATTAATCAATGAAACGTGTGAGCCTGAGTCTCCTCTAATCTTCATTTCATCTTTTATCAACATATTGTCGTTTTTGAAACTGCAGTTTCAAAGACGACAATCCGAGCGTCGAATAACTGTCTTGACGGACTCAAGAGTGTTAGATATGAATTGAAGTTACATCTTGAAGTAAAGACCTCGGTAGCTTAGCGGTCAAAAGCAGTGGGGCGTAAACCTGAAGACCTGGGTTCGAATCCCAGTCGAGTTCGAAAACTTTTAGAGGTTACTCCAATTCCCAATTTTCACTATAAGAATAAATTATTTGTTCATATAAGCATGTGGTAGGTGGTAGGTGGTGGTTATTTATATATATATATATATATATATATATATATATATATATATATATATATATATATATATATATATATTGGTATATTGTTCCGGGAATACATCCGTTGGTTTGTTGAGTGCCTGTTGGGAACAGGCAGACGTTTCGTCAAGGTCTCACTTGACATTATCAATGCTTCAAATGATGGTTATCGATTACTCGGAGTCTGGTGACTGAAAAAAACTTTTTTTTTTTCAGTCACCAGACTCCGAGTAATCGATAACCATCATTTGAAGCATTGATAATGTCAAGTGAGACCTTGACGAAACGTCTGCCTGTTC
Organism: Henosepilachna vigintioctopunctata; assembly: GCA_030704895.1. Classification (NCBI taxonomy): domain Eukaryota; kingdom Metazoa; phylum Arthropoda; class Insecta; order Coleoptera; family Coccinellidae; genus Henosepilachna; species Henosepilachna vigintioctopunctata. The sequence goes on along the minus strand of JARQZJ010000106.1, from coordinate 1,731,119 downwards.
CCAACAGGCACTCAACAAACCAACGGATGTATTCCCGGAACAATATACCATTATATTTTTCCATCCGTGAATCTCTACGTTCAAACATATATATATATATATATATATATATATATATATATATATATATATATATATATATATTGTAAACGGATGAAAGAAGAGGCAACTCAGTATACTACATTTATTTTCGTCAATGTTTCGGGTTAAACAATTTTTACCATCATCTGGAATCGTTGAGATTATAAAATAAGCCACATGGCAAGGAACGAAAAAACTAAATTATTTCTATGTTACTGATCATTAAAACTGGATACAACCGTTACTGAATATACAATTGCCCAACAATTATGTCTGTCAAATGCGGAAGAAGTAAGGTTAGCTTTAAAATTGTTTGCTTTCTGTACGCTGTTCTCATCAGTGAAAGACAAAACACCTACTCTGGATTGCACAAATGTTGTATATAAGGTTCCTTGCTCTTCTTGTCACATTAAGAAAAATCCCTCTTTAATGAATTCTCGTTCCGACATCAATTATATTAGTAAAATCTTTTCTTTTTTGATAAGTCATAATAGCAAAGAAATAAATCATGCATTGTAGTCATTAATAGTACGAAGTGTTTTCTAAAAAGAAGAAGCATTAACATTCTGGTCCTTGGACACTCACAGAAAGCAAACAATTTCAGAGCTAACCGTACTTCTTCCGCCTTCGACATACATAATTGTTGGGCAACTCAGATGTTTTAATATTTTGAAATTGAATGAAAAATTTGGACTGTTGATGCTTTGTGTTGTATGTAATTGAGAGTTTCATTTAAAGTATATTCAGTAGTGGTTGTATCCAGTTTCAATCATCATTAACATAGAAATAATTCAGTTCTTTTGTTCCTTGCCATGTGGCTTATTTTATAATCTCAACTATTTGGTTAGTCTTGGTCTTTTGAATCAGTAGTGATTTTTGTAACATTAACTCATATTGTAGGATCCTGATGGTGGTTACGATTGTTTAACCGAAACGTTGACAAAAATAAATGTTGTTCACATAGTTGCCTCTTCTTCCATCCGTTCACAATTCCTTACACTTTATATATATATATATATATATATATATATATATATA